>JAZKLR010000472.1:197500-623879 GCA_037103525.1 Ganaspis brasiliensis | reverse complement strand
ATGAAGACCGCCTTTAGGAAAGTTTTCTATAATTTCCCTGTAATCTACACATAAATCTGCTTACGTGTACAAAATTGCAACATCAAAAGTCAAATAGTTTGGAAGATTAGGGGGGGGGGGGGGGGGGACAAGGTCATTTTTGCGAATTTTTTTTAAAAAATCGTACTTTTTTGCTAGTAACCACTATGAAGACCGCCTTCACGAAAATTGTCTATAATATTCCTCTAATCTACACGTAAATCTACATACGTGTACCAAATTGCAGCATCCTAGGTCAAATAGTTTGGAAGTTTATGAGGGGGGGGGGGATATGGTCATTTTCGATTTTTTTTTTTTAAATTCGTACTTTTTGGCTAGTAAACACTATGAAGACCGTCTTTAGGAAAGTTCACTATAATTTCCCTGTAATCTACACGTAAATCTACATACGTGCACGAAATTGCAGAATCCTAGGTCAAATAGTTTGAAAGATTAGAAGGGTGGGGACAAGGTCATTTTTGCGAATTTGTTTTAAAAAATCGTACTTTTTGGTTAGTAAACAGTATGAAGACCGCCTTCACGAAAATTGTCTATAATATTCCTCTAATCTACACGTAAATCTACATACGTGTACCAAATTGATGCATCCTAGGTCAAATAGTTTGAAAGTTTTTGAGGGAGGGAGGGGATATGGTCATTTTCGATTTTTTTTTAAATTCGTACTTTTTGTCTAGTAAACACTATGAAGACCGCCTTTAGGAAAGTTCTTTATAATTTCCCTGTAATCTACACGTAAATCTAAATACGAGTTCTAAATTGCAGCTTCCTAAGTCAAACAGTTTGAAGATTAGGGGGGGAGACTTCGTCATTTGTTCAAATTATTTTAAAAAATCGTACTTTTTGGCTAGTAACCACAATGAAGACCGCCTTCACGAAAATTGTCTATAATATACCTCTAATCTACACGTAAATCTACATACGTGTACCAAATTGCAGCATCCTAGGTTAAATAGTTTGGAAGATTAGAAGGGTGGGGACAAGGTCATTTTTGCAAATTTTTTTAAAAAATCGTACTTTTTGGTTAGTAAACAGTATGAAGACCGCCTTCACGAAAGTTGTTTATTATATTCCTCTAATCTACACGTAAATCTACATACGTGTACCAAATTGCTGCATCCTAGGTCAAATAGTTTGGAAGATTATGAGGGGGGGTTGGGATATGGTCAATTTCTTTTTTTTTTAAATTCGTACTTTTTGGCTAGTAAACACTATGAAGACCGCCTTTAGGAAAGTTCTCTATAATTTCCCTGTAATCTACACGTAAATCTACATACGTGTACCAAATTGCAGCATCCTAGGTCAAATAGTTTGGAAGATTATGAGGGGGGGGATATGGTCATTTTTGATTTTTTTTTAAATTCGTACTTTTTCGCTAGTAAACACTATGAAGACCGCCTTTACGAAAGTTCTCTATAATTTCTCTGTAATCTACACGTAAATCTACATACGTGTACCAAATTGCAGCATCAAAAGTTAAATAGTTTGGAAGATTAGGGGGGGGGGGGGACAAGGTCATTTTTTCGAATTTTTTTTAAAAAATCGTACTTTTTCGTTAGTAAACACTGTGAAGACCGCCTTCACGAAAGTTGTTTATTATATTCCTCTAATCTACACGTAAATCTACATACGTGTACCAAATTGCAGCATCCTAGGTCAAATAGTTTGGAAGATTATGAGGGGGGGGATATGGTCATTTTCGATTTTTTTTTAAATTCGTACTTTTTCGCTAGTAAACACTATGAAGACCGCCTTTAGGAAAGTTCTCTATAATTTCCCTGTAATCTACACGTAAATCTACATACGTGTACTAAATTGCAGCATCAAAAGTCAAATAGTTTGGAAGATTAGGGGGGCGGGACAAGGTCATTTTTGCGAATTTTTTTCAAAAAATCGTACTTTTTGGTTAGTAATCACTGTGAAGACCGCCTTCACGAAAGTTGTTTATTATATTCCTCTAATCTACACGTAAATCTTCATACGTGTACCAAATTGCAGCATCCTAGGTCAAATAGTTTGGAAGATTATGAGGGGGGGGGATATGGTCATTTTCGATTTTTTTTAAATTCGTACTTTTTGGCTAGTAAACACTATGAAGACCGCCTTTAGGAAAGTTCTCTATAATTTCCCTGTAATCTACACGTAAATCTACATACGTGTACTAAATTGCAGCATCAAAAGTCAAATAGTTTGGAAGATTAGGGGGGCGGGACAAGGTCATTTTTGCAAATTTTTTTAAAAAATCGTACTTTTTGGTTAGTAAACAGTATGAAGACCGCCTTCACGAAAGTTGTTTATTATATTCCTCTAATCTACACGTAAATCTACATACGTGTACCAAATTGCTGCATCCTAGGTCAAATAGTTTGGAAGATTATGAGGGGGGGGATATGATCATTTTCGATTTTTTTTTAAATTCGTACTTTTTGGCTAGTAAACACTATGAAGACCGCCTTTAGGAAAGTTCTCTATAATTTCCCTGTAATCTACACGTAAATCTACTTACGTGTACAAAATTGCAGCATCCTAAGTAAAATAGTTTGGAAGATTAGGGGGAGGGGGGACAAGGTCAATTTTTCGCACTTTTTTTCAAAAAATCGTACTTTTTGTCAAGAAAACACTATGAAAACCGCCTTTACGAAAGTTCTATATAATTTTCCTGTAATCTACACGTATATCTAAATACGAGTACTAAATTGCAGCTTCCTAAGTCAAACAGTTTGGAAGATTAGGGGGGGAGACTTCGTCATTTTTTCAAATTATTTAAAAAAAATCGTACTTTTTGGCTAGTAAACACTATGAAGACCGCCTTTAGGAAAGTTTTCTATAATTTCCCTGTAATCTACACATAAATCTGCTTACGTGTACAAAATTGCAACATCAAAAGTCAAATAGTTTGGAAGATTAGGGGGGGGGGGGGACAAGGTCATTTTTGCGAATTTTTTTTAAAAATCGTACTTTTTTGCTAGTAACCACTATGAAGACCGCCTTCACGAAAATTGTCTATAATATTCCTCTAATCTACACGTAAATCTACATACGTGTACCAAATTGCAGCATCCTAGGTCAAATAGTTTGGAAGTTTATGAGGGGGGGGGGGGATATGGTCATTTTCGATTTTTTTTTAAATTCGTACTTTTTGGCTAGTAAACACTATGAAGACCGTCTTTAGGAAAGTTCACTATAATTTCCCTGTAATCTACACGTAAATCTACATACGTGCACGAAATTGCAGAATCCTAGGTCAAATAGTTTGAAAGATTAGAAGGGTGGGGACAAGGTCATTTTTGCGAATTTGTTTTAAAAAATCGTACTTTTTGGTTAGTAAACAGTATGAAGACCGCCTTCACGAAAATTGTCTATAATATTCCTCTAATCTACACGTAAATCTACATACGTGTACCAATTTGATGCATCCTAGGTCAAATAGTTTGAAAGTTTTTGAGGGAGGGAGGGGATATGGTCATTTTCGATTTTTTTTTAAATTCGTACTTTTTGTCTAGTAAACACTATGAAGACCGCCTTTAGGAAAGTTCTTTATAATTTCCCTGTAATCTACACGTAAATCTAAATACGAGTTCTAAATTGCAGCTTCCTAAGTCAAACAGTTTGAAGATTAGGGGGGGAGACTTCGTCATTTGTTCAAATTATTTTAAAAAATCGTACTTTTTGGCTAGTAACCACTATGAAGACCGCCTTCACGAAAATTGTCTATAATATACCTCTTATCTACACGTAAATCTACATACGTGTACCAAATTGCAGCATCCTAGGTCAAATAGTTTGGAAGATTATGAGGGGGGGCATATGGTCATTTTCGATTTTTTTTAAATTCGTACTTTTGGCTAGTTAACACTATGAAGACCGCCTTTAGGAAAGTTCTTTATAATTTCCCTGTAATCTACACGTAAATCTAAATACGAGTACTAAATTGCAGCTTCCTAAGTCAAACAGTTGGAAGATTAGGGGGGGAGACTTCGTCATTTGTTCAAATTATTTTAAAAAATCGTACTTTTTGGCTAGTAACCACTATGAAGACCGCCTTCACGATAATTGTCTATAATATACCTCTAATCTACACGTAAATCTACATACGTGTACCAAATTGCAGCATCCTAGGTTAAATAGTTTGGAAGATTAGAAGGGTGGGGACAAGGTCATTTTTGCAAATTTTTTTAAAAAATCGTACTTTTTGGTTAGTAAACAGTATGAAGACCGCCTTCACGAAAGTTGTTTATTATATTCCTCTAATCTACACGTAAATCTACATACGTGTACCAAATTGCTGCATCCTAGGTCAAATAGTTTGGAAGATTATGAGGGGGGGTTGGGATATGGTCAATTTCTTTTTTTTTTAAATTCGTACTTTTTGGCTAGTAAACACTATGAAGACCGCCTTTAGGAAAGTTCTCTATAATTTCCCTGTAATCTACACGTAAATCTACATACGTGTACCAAATTGCAGCATCCTAGGTCAAATAGTTTGGAAGATTATGAGGGGGGGGATATGGTCATTTTCGATTTTTTTTTAAATTCGTACTTTTTCGCTAGTAAACACTATGAAGACCGCCTTTACGAAAGTTCTCTATAATTTCTCTGTAATCTACACGTAAATCTACATACGTGTACCAAATTGCAGCATCAAAAGTTAAATAGTTTGGAAGATTAGGGGGGGGGGGACAAGGTCATTTTTTCGAATTTTTTTTAAAAAATCGTACTTTTTGGTTAGTAAACACTGTGAAGACCGCCTTCACGAAAGTTGTTTATTATATTCCTCTAATCTACACGTAAATCTACATACGTGTACCCAATTGCAGCATCCTAGGTCAAATAGTTTGGAAGATTATGAGGGGGGTGGGGGGATATTGTCATTTTCGATTTTTTTTTAAATTTGAACTTTTTGGCTAGTAAACACTATGAAGACCGCCTTTAGGAAAAATCTCTATAATTTCCCTGTTATCTACACGTAAATCTACATACGTGTACCAAATTGCAGCATTCTATGTCAAATAGTTTGGAAGATTTTGAGGGGGGGTTGGGATATGGTAAATTTCTTTTTTTTTTAAATTCGTACTTTTTGGCTAGTAAACACTATGAAGACCGCCTTTAGGAAAGTTCCCTATAATTTCCCTGTAATCTACACGTAAATCTACATACGTGTACCAAATTGCAGCATCCTAGGTTAAATAGTTTGGAAGATTAGAAGGGTGGGGACAAGGTCATTTTTGCAAATTTTTTTAAAAAATCGTACTTTTTGGTTAGTAAACAGTATGAAGACCGCCTTCACGAAAGTTGTTTATTATATTCCTCTAATCTACACGTAAATCTACATACGTGTACCAAATTGCTGCATCCTAGGTCAAATAGTTTGGAAGATTATGAGGGGGGGGATATGATCATTTTCGATTTTTTTTCAAATTCGTACTTTTTGGCTAGTAAACACTATGAAGACCGCCTTTAGGAAAGTTCTCTATAATTTCCCTGTAATCTACACGTAAATCTACTTACGTGTACAAAATTGCAGCATCCTAAGTAAAATAGTTTGGAAGATTAGGGGGAGGGGGGACAAGGTCAATTTTTCGCACTTTTTTTCAAAAAATCGTACTTTTTGTCTATAAAACACTATGAAAACCGCCTTTACGAAAGTTCTATATAATTTTCCTGTAATCTACACGTATATCTAAATACGAGTACTAAATTGCAGCTTCCTAAGTCAAACAGTTTGGAAGATTAGGGGGGGAGACTTCGTCATTTTTTCAAATTATTTAAAAAAAATCGTACTTTTTGGCTAGTAAACACTATGAAGACCGCCTTTAGGAAAGTTTTCTATAATTTCCCTGTAATCTACACATAAATCTGCTTACGTGTACAAAATTGCAACATCAAAAGTCAAATAGTTTGGAAGATTAGGGGGGGGGGGACAAGGTCATTTTTGCGATTTTTTTTTAAAAAATCGTACTTTTTTGCTAGTAACCACTATGAAGACCGCCTTCACGAAAATTGTCTATAATATTCCTCTAATCTAGACGTAAATCTACATACGTGTACCAAATTGCAGCATCCTAGGTCAAATAGTTTGGAAGTTTATGAGGGGGGGGGGGATATGGTCATTTTTGATTTTTTTTTAAATTCGTACTTTTTGGCTAGTAAACACTATGAAGACCGTCTTTAGGAAAGTTCACTATAATTTCCCTGTAATCTACACGTAAATCTACATACGTGCACGAAATTGCAGAATCCTAGGTCAAATAGTTTGAAAGATTAGAAGGGTGGGGACAAGGTCATTTTTGCGAATTTGTTTTAAAAAATCGTACTTTTTGGTTAGTAAACAGTATGAAGACCGCCTTCACGAAAGTTGTTTATTATATTCCTCTAATCTGCACGTAAATCTACATACGTGTACCAAATTGATGCATCCTAGGTCAAATAGTTTGAAAGTTTTTGAGGGAGGGAGGGGATATGGTCATTTTCGATTTTTTTTTAAATTCGTACTTTTTGTCTAGTAAACACTATGAAGACCGCCTTTAGGAAAGTTCTTTATAATTTCCCTGTAATCTACACGTAAATCTAAATACGAGTTCTAAATTGCAGCTTCCTAAGTCAAACAGTTTGAAGATTAGGGGGGAGACTTCGTCATTTGTTCAAATTATTTTAAAAAATCGTACTTTTTGGCTAGTAACCACTATGAAGACCGCCTTCACGAAAATTGTCTATAATATACCTTTAATCTACACGTAAATCTACATACGTGTACCAAATTGCAGCATCCTAGGTCAAATAGTTTGGAAGATTATGAGGGGGGGGATATGGTCATTTTCGATTTTTTTTTAAATTCGTACTTTTTCGCTAGTAAACACTATGAAGACCGCCTTTACGAAAGTTCTCTATAATTTCCCTGTAATCTACACGTAAATCTACATACGTGTACCAAATTGCAGCATAAAAAGTCAAATAGTTTGGTAGATTAGGGGGGTGGGGACAAGGTCATTTTTTCGAATTTTTTTTAAAAAATCGTACTTTTTGGTTAGTAAACACTGTGAAGACCGCCTTCACGAAAGTTGTTTATTATATTCCTCTAATCTACACGTCAATCTACATACGTGTACCAAATTGCAGCATCCTAGTTCAAATAGTTTGGAAGATTATGAGGGGGGGGGATATGGTCATTTTCGATTTTTTTTTAAATTCGTACTTTTTGGCTAGTAAACACTATGAAGACCGCCTTTAGGAAAGTTCTCTATAATTTCCCTGTAATCTACACGTAAATCTACTTACGTGTACAAAATTGCAATATCAAAAGTCAAATAGTTTGGAAGATTAGGGGGGGGGGGGGGGACAAGGTCATTTTTGCGAATTTTTTTTAAAAAATCGTACTTTTTGGTTAGTAAACAGTATGAAAACCGCCTTCACGAAAGTTGTTTATTATATTCCTTTAATCTACACGTAAATCTACATACGTGTACCAAATTGCAGCATCCTAGGTCAAATAGTTTGGAAGATTATGAGGGGTGGGATATGGTCATTTTCGATTTTTTTTTAAATTCGTACTTTTTGGCTAGTAAACACTATGAAGACCGCCTTTACGAAAGTTCTCTATAATTTCCCTGTAATCTACACGTCAATCTACATACGTGTACCAAATTGCAGCATCCTAGGTCAAATAGTTTGGAAGATTATGAGGGGGGGGGATATGGTCATTTTTGCAAATTTTTTTTAAAAAATCGTACTTTTTGGTTAGTAAACACTGAGAAGACCGCCTTCACGAAAGTTGTTTATTATATTCCTCTAATCTACACGTCAATCTACATACGTGTACCAAATTGCAGCATCCTAGGTCAAATAGTTTGGAAGATTATGAAGGGAGGGGGGGATATGGTCATTTTCGATTTTTTTTTAAATTCGAACTTTTTGGCTAGTAAACACTATGAAGACCACCTTTAGGAAAGTTCTTTATAATTTCCCTGTAATCTACACGTAAATCTAAATACGAGTTCTAAATTGCAGCTTCCTAAGTCAAACAGTTTGAAGATTAGGGGGGGAGACTTCGTCATTTGTTCAAATTATTTTAAAAAATCGTACTTTTTGGCTAGTAAACACTATGAAGACCGCCTTTACGAAAGTTCTCTATAATTTCCCTGTAATCTACACGTCAATCTACATACGTGTACCAAATTGCAGCATCCTAGGTCAAATAGTTTGGAAGATTATGAGGGGGGGGGGATATGGTCATTTTTGCAAATTTTTTTTAAAAAATCGTACTTTTTGGTTAGTAAACAGTATGAAAACCGCCTTCACGAAAGTTGTTTATTATATTCCTTTAATCTACACGTAAATCTACATACGTGTACCAATTTGCAGCATCCTAGGTCAAATAGTTTGGAAGATTAGGGGGAGGGGGGACAAGGTCAATTTTTCGCACTTTTTTTCAAAAAATCGTACTTTTTGTCTAGAAAACACTATGAAAACCGCCTTTACGAAAGTTCTATATAATTTTCCTGTAATCTACACGTATATCTAAATACGAGTACTAAATTGCAGCTTCCTAAGTCAAACAGTTTGGAAGATTAGGGGGGGAGACTTCGTCATTTTTTCAAATTATTTAAAAAAAATCGTACTTTTTGGCTAGTAAACACTATGAAGACCGCCTTTAGGAAAGTTCTTTATAATTTCCCTGTAATCTACACGTAAATCTAAATACAAGTTCTAAATTGCAGCTTCCTAAGTCAAACAGTTTGAAGATTAGGGGGGGGGGGATATGGTCATTTTCGATTTTTTTTTAAATTCGTACTTTTTCGCTAGTAAACACTATGAAGACCGCCTTTACAAAAGTTCTCTATAATTTCTCTGTAATCTACACGTAAATCTACATACGTGTACCAAATTGCAGCATCAAAAGTCAAATAGTTTGGAAGATTAGGGGGGTCGGGACAAGGTCATTTTTTCGAATTTTTTTTAAAAAATCGTACTTTTTGGTTAGTAAACACTGAGAAGACCGCCTTCACGAAAGTTGTTTATTATATTCTTCTAATCTACACGTCAATCTACATACGTGTACCAAATTGCAGCATCCTAGGTCAAATAGTTTGGAAGATTATGAAGGGAGGGGGGGATATGGTCATTTTCGATTTTTTTTTAAATTCGAACTTTTTGGCTAGTAAACACTATGAAGACCGCCTTTAGGAAAGTTCTCTATAATTTCCCTGTAATCTACACGTAAATCTACATACGTGTACCAAATTGCAGCATCCTAGGTCAAATAGGTTGAAAGATTATGAGGGGGGGGGATATGGTCATTTTCGATTTTTTTTGAAATTCGTACTTTTTGGCTAGTTAACACTATAAAGACCGCCATTAGCAAAGTTCTTTATAATTTCCCTGTAATCTACACGTAAATCTACATACGTGTAGCAAATTGCAGCATCAAAAGTCAAATAGTTTGGAAGATTATGAGGGGGGGGGGGATATGGTCATTTTCGATTTTTTTTTAAATTCGTACTTTTTGGCTAGTTAACACTATAAAGACCGCCTTTAGGAAAGTTCTCTATAATTTCCCTGTAATCTACACGTAAATCTACATACGTGTACCAAATTGCAGCATCCTAGGTCAAATAGTTGGGTAGTTTATGAGGGGGGGGGGATATGGTCATTTTCGATTTTTTTTTAAATTCGTACTTTTTGGCTAGTTAACACTATAAAGACCGCCATTAGCAAAGTTCTTTATAATTTCCCTGTAATCTACACGTAAATCTACATACGTGTACCAAATTGCAGCATCAAAAGTCAAATAGTTTGGATGATTAGGGGCGGAGGGGGACAAGGTCATTTTTGCGAATTTTTTTTAAAAAATCGTACTTTTTGGTTAGTAAACAGTATGAAGACCGCCTTCACGGAAATTGTCTATAATATTCCTCTAATCTACACGTAAATCTACATACGTGTACCAAATTGCAGCATCCTAGGTCAAATAGTTTGGAAGATTATAAGGGGGGGGGATATGGTTGGATTTTTTTTTAAATTCGTACTTTTTGGCTAGTAAACACTATGAAGACCGCCTTTAGGAAAGTTCTCTAAAATTTCCCTGTAATCTACACGTAAATCTACATACGTGTACCAAATTGCAGCATCAAAAGTCAAATAGTTTGGATGATTAGGGGGGCGGGACAAGGTCATTTTTGCGAATTTTTTTCAAAAAATCGTACTTTTTGGTTAGTTATCACTGTGAAGACCGCCTTCACGAAAGTTGTTTATTATATTCCTCTAATCTACACGTAAATATACATACGTGTACTAAATTGCAGCATCCTAGGTCAAATAGTTTGGAAGATTATGAGGGGGGGGGGGGGATATGGTCATTTTCGATTTTTTTAAATTCGTACTTTTTGGCTAGTAAACACTATGAAGACCGCCTTCAAAGAAAGTTCTCTATAATTTCCCTGTAATCTACACATAAATCTACATACGTGTACCAAATTGAAGCGTCAAAAGTCAAATAGTTTGGAAGATTAGGGGGGCGGGACAAGGTCATTTTTGCGAATTTCTTTTAAAAAATCGTACTTTTTGGTTAGTAAACAGTATGAAGACCGCCTTCACGAAAGTAGTTTATTATATTCCTCTAATCTACACGTAAATCTACATACGTGTACAAAATTGCAGCATCCTAAGTCAAATAGTTTGGAGAATAGGGGGGGGGGGGGGGGGACAAGGTCAATTTTTCGAACTTTTTTTCAAATAATCGTACTTTTTGTCTAAAAAACACTATGAAAACCGCCTTTACGAAAGTTCTATATAATTTTCCTGTAATCTACACGTATATCTAACTACGAGTACTAAATTGCAGCTTCCTAAGTCAAACAGTTTAGAAGATTAGGGGGGGAGACTTCGTCATTTTTTCAAATTATTTTAAAAAAATCGTACTTTTTTGCTAGTAACCACTATGAAGACCGCCTTCACGAAAATTGTCTATAATATTCCTCTAATCTACACGTAAATCTACATACGTGTACCAAATTGCAGCATCCTAGGTCAAATAGTTTGGAAGATTAGGGGGAGGGCGGACAAGGTCAATTTTTCGCACTTTTTTTCAAAAAATCGTACTTTTTGTCTAGAAAACACTATGAAAACCGCCTTTACGAAAGTTCTATATAATTTTCCTGTAATCTACACGTATATCTAACTACGAGTACTAAATTGCAGCTTCCTAAGTCAAACAGTTTAGAAGATTAGGGGGGGAGACTTCGTCATTTTTTCAAATTATTTTAAAAAAATCGTACTTTTTTGCTAGTAACCACTATGAAGACCGCCTTCACGAAAATTGTCTATAATATTCCTCTAATCTACACGTAAATCTACATACGTGTACTAAATTGCAGCATCAAAAGTCAAATAGTTTGGAAGATTATGAGGGGGGGTATATGGTCATTTTCGATTTTTTTTTAAATTCATACTTTTTGGCTAGTAAACACTATGAAGACCGCCTTTAGGAAAGTTCTCTTTAATTTCCCTGTAATCTACACGTAAATCTACATACGTGTACCAAATTGCAGCATCCTAGGTCAAATAGTTTGGAAGATTAGGGGGGCAGGACAAGGTCATTTTTGCGAATTTTTTTTAAAAAATCGTACTTTTTGGTTAGTAATCACTGTGAAGACCGCCTTCACGAAAGTTGTTTATTATATTCCTCTAATCTACACGTAAATCTACATATGTGTACCAAATTGCAGCATCCTAGGTCAAATAGTTTGGAAGATTATGAGGGGGGGATATAGTCATTTTCAATTTTTTTTAAATTCGTACTTTTTGGCTAGTAAACACTATGAAGACCGCCTTCAGGAAAGTTCTCTATAATTTCCCTGTAATCTACACATAAATCTACATACGTGTACCAAATTGAAGCGTCAAAAGTCAAATAGTTTGGAAGATTATGGGGGCGGGACAAGGTCATTTTTGCGAATTTCTTTTAAAAAATCGTACTTTTTGGTTAGTAAACAGTATTAAGACCGCCTTCACGAAAGTAGTTTATTATATTCCTCTAATCTACACGTAAATCTACATACGTGTACAAAATTGCAGCATCCTAAGTCAAATAGTTTGGAGAATAGGGGGGGGGGGGACAAGGTCAATTTTTCGAACTTTTTTTCAAATAATCGTACTTTTTGTCTAGAAAACACTATGAAAACCGCCTTTACGAAAGTTCTATATAATTTTCCTGTAATCTACACGTAAATCTAAATACAAGTACTAAATTGCAGCTTCCTATGTCAAACAGTTTGGAAGATTAGGGGGGGGGGGGGACAAGGTCATTTTTTTCGAATTTTTTTCAAAAAATCGTACTTTTTGGTTAGTAATCACTGTGAAGACCGCCTTCACGAAAATTGTCTATAATATACCTCTAATCTACACGTAAATCTACATACGTGTACTAAATTGCAGCATCAAAAGTCAAATAGTTTGGAAGATTATGAGGGGGGTGGGGATATGGTCATTTTCGATTTCCTTTTAAATTCGTACTTTTTGGCTAGTAAACACTATGAAGACCGCCTTTAGGAAAGTTCTCTTTAATTTCCCTGTAATCTACACGTAAATCTAAATACGAGTACTAAATTGCAGCTTCCTAAGTCAAATAGTTTGGAAGATTATGAGGGGGTGGGATATGGTCATTTTCGATTTTTTTTTATATTCGTACTTTTTGGCTAGTAAACACTATGAAGAACGCCTTTAGGAAAGTTCTCTATAATTTTCCTGTAATCTACACGTAAATCTACATACGTGTACCAAATTGCAGCATCCTAGGTCAAATAGTTTGGAAGATTATGAGGGGGTGGGATATGGTCATTTTCGATTTTTTTTTATATTCGTACTTTTTGGCTAGTAAACACTATGAAGACCGCCTTTAGGAAAGTTCTCTATAATTTCCCTGTAATCTACACGTTAATCTACATACGTGTACCAAATTGCACCATCAAAAGTCAAATAGTTTGGAAGATTAGGGGGGGGGGGGGGGGGACAAGGTCATTTTTTCGAATTTTTTTTAAAAAATCGTACTTTTTGGCTAGTAAACACTATGAAAACCGCCTTTACCAAAGTTCTATATAATTTTTCTGTAATCTACACATAAATCTAAATACGAGTACTAAATTGCAGCTTCCTATGTCAAACAGTTTTGAAGATTATGAGGGGGGGGATATGGTCATTTTCAATTTTTTTTTAAATTCGTACTTTTTGGCTAGTAAACACTATGAGGACCGCCTTTAGGAAAGTTCTCTATAATTTCCCTGTAATCTACACGTTAATCTACATACGTGTACCAAATTGCATCATCAAAAGTCAATTAGTTTGAAAGATTAGGGGGGGGGGGGGGGAAAAGTTCATTTTTTCGAATTTTTTTTAAAAAATCGTACTTTTTGGCTAGTAAACACTATGAAAACCGCCTTTACCAAAGTTCTATATAATTTTTCTGTAATCTACACGTAAATCTACATACGTGTACCAAATTGCAGCATCAAAAGTCAAATAGTTTGGAAGATTAGGGGGGCAGGACAAGGTCATTTTTGCGAATTTTTTTTAAAAAATCGTACTTTTTGGTTAGTAAACAGTATGAAGACCGCCTTCACGAAAGTTGTTTATTATATTCCTCTAATCTACACGTAAATCTACATACGTGTGCTAAATTGCAGCATCAAAAGTCAAATAGTTTAGAAGATTAGGGGGGCGGGACAAAGTCATTTTTGCGAATTTTTTTAAAAAAATCGTACTTTTTGGTTAGTAATCACTGTGAAGACCGCCTTCACGAAAGTTGATTATTATATTCCTCTAATCTACACGTAAATCTACATACGTGTACAAAATTGCAGCATCCTAAGTCAAATAGTTTGGAGAATAGGAATGGGGGGCCAAGGTCAATTTTTCGAACTTTTTTTCAAATAATCGTACTTTTTTGTCTAGAAAACACTATGAAAACCGCCTTTACGAAAGTTCTATATAATTTTCCTGTAATCTACACGTAAATCTAAATACGAGTACTAAATTGCAGCTTCCTATGTCAAACAGTTTGGAAGATTAGGGGGGGGGGGGACTAGGTCATTTTTTTCGAATTTTTTTCAAAAAATCGTACTTTTTGGTTAGTAATCACTGTGAAGACCGCCTTCACGAAAATTGTCTATAATATACCTCTAATCTACACGTAAATCTACATACGTGTACTAAATTGCAGCATCAAAAGTCAAATAGTTTGGAAGATTAGGGGGGCGGGACAAAGTCATTTTTGCGAATTTTTTTAAAAAAATCGTACTTTTTGGTTAGTAATCACTGTGAAGACCGCCTTCACGAAAGTTGTTTATTATATTCCTCTAATCTACACGTAAATCTACATATGTGTACCAAATTGCAGCATCCTAGGTCAAATAGTTTGGAAGATTATGAGGGGGGGATATAGTCATTTTCGATTTTTTTTAAATTCGTACTTTTTGGCTAGTAAACACTATGAAGACCGCCTTCAGGAAAGTTCTCTATAATTTCCCTGTAATCTACACGTAAATTTACATACGTGTACCAAATTGCAGCATAAAGTCAAATAGTTTGGATGATTAGGGGAGGGGGGGATAAGGTCATTTTTGCGAATTTTTTTGAAAAAATCGTACTTTTTGGTTAGTAAACAGTAAGAAGACGGCCTTCACGGAAGTTGTTTATTATATTCCTCTAATCTACACGTAAATCTACATACGTGTAGAAAATTGCAGCATCAAAAGGCAAATAGTTTAGAAGATTGGGGGGGGGGGACAAGGTCATTTTTGCGAATTTTTTTTTAAAAAATCGTACTTTTTGGTTAGTAAACAGTATGAAGACCGCCGTCACGAAAGTTGTTTATTATATTCCTCTAATCTACACGTAAATCTACATACGTGTACTAAATTGCAGCATCCTAGGTCAAATAGTTTGAAAGATTATGAGGGGGGTGGGGATATGGTCATTTTCGATTTTTTTTTAAATTCGTACTTTTTGGCTAGTAAACAGTATGAAGACCGCCTTTAGGAAAGTTCTCTCTAATTTCCCTGTAATCTACACGTAAATCTACATACCTGTACCAAATTGCAGCATCCTAGGTCTAATAGTTTGGCAGATTATGAGAGGGGGGGGGGATATGGTCATTTTCGATTTATTTTTAAATTCGTACGTTTTGGCTAGTAAACACTATGAAGACCGCCTTTAGGAAAGTTCTCTATAATTTCCCTGTAATCTACACGTAAATCTACATACGTGTACAAAATTGCAGCATCCTAAGTCAAATAGTTTGGAGAATAGGGGGGGGGGGGGGACAAGGTCAATTTTTCGAACTTTTTTTCAAATAATCGTACTTTTTGTCTAGAAAACACTATGAAAACCGCCTTTACGAAAGTTCTATATAATTTTCCTGTAATCTACACGTAAATCTAAATAAGAGTACTAAATTGCAGCTTCCTATGTCAAACAGTTTGGAAGATTAGGGGGGGGGGGGGACAAGGTCATTTTTTTCTAATTTTTTTCAAAAAATCGTACTTTTTGGTTAGTAATCACTGTGAAGACCGCCTTCACGAAAATTGTCTATAATATACCTCTAATCTACACGTAAATCTACATACGTGTACTAAATTGCAGCATCAAAAGTCAAATAGTTTGGAAGATTATGAGGGGGGGTATATGGTCATTTTCGATTTTTTTTAAATTCGTACTTTTTGGCTAGTAAACACTATGAAGACCGCCTTTAGGAAACTTCTCTTTAATTTCCCTGTAATCTACACGTAAATCTACATACGTGTACCAAATTGCAGCATCCTAGGTTAAATAGTTTGGAAGATTATAAGGGGGGTGGGGATATGGTCATTTTCGATTTCTTTTAAATTCGTACTTTCTGGCTAGTAAACACTATGAAGACCGCATTTAGGAAAGTTCTCTTTAATTTCCCTGTAATCTACACGTAAATCTAAATACGAGTACTAAATTGCAGCTTCCTAAGTCAAATAGTTTGGAAGATTATGAGGGGGTGGGATATGGTCATTTTCGATTTTTTTTATATTCGTACTTTTTGGCTAGTAAACACTATGAAGACCGCCTTTAGGAAAGTTCTCTATAATTTCCCTGTAATCTACACGTTAATCTACATACGTGTACCAAATTGCACCATCAAAAGTCAAATAGTTTGGAAGATTAGGGGGGGGGGGGACAAGGTCATTTTTTCGAATTTTTTTTAAAAAATCGTACTTTTTGGCTAGTAAACACTATGAAAACCGCCTTTACCAAAGTTCTATATAATTTTTCTCTAATCTACACATAAATCTAAATACGAGTACTAAATTGCAGCTTCCTATGTCAAACAGTTTGGAAGATTATGAGGGGGGGGATATGGTCATTTTCAATTTTATTTTAAATTCGTACTTTTTGGCTAGTAAACACTATGAGGACCGCCTTTAGGAAAGTTCTCTATAATTTCCCTGTAATGTACACGTTAATCTACATACGTGTACCAAATTGCATCATCAAAAGTCAATTTGTTTGAAAGATTAGGGGGGGGGGGGGACAAGTTCATTTTTTCGAATTTTTTTTAAAAAATCGTACTTTTTGGCTAGTAAACACTATGAAAACCGCCTTTACCAAAGTTCTATATAATTTTTCTGTAATCTACACGTAAATCTAAATACGTGTACCAAATTGCAGCATCAAAAGTCAAATAGTTTGGAAGATTAGGGGGGCAGGACAAGGTCATTTTTGCGAATTTTTTTTAAAAAATCGTACTTTTTGGTTAGTAAACAGTATGAAGACCGCCTTTAGGAAAGTTCTCTAAAATTTCCCTGTAATCTACACGTAAATCTACATACGTGTACCAAATTGCAGCATCAAAAGTCAAATAGTTTGGATGATTAGGGGCGGAGGGGGACAAGGTCATTTTTGCGAATTTTTTTTAAAAAATCGTACTTTTTGGTTAGTGAACAGTATGAAGACCGCCTTCACGGAAATTGTCTATAATATTCCTCTAATCTACACGTAAATCTACATACGTGTACCAAATTGCACCATCAAAAGTCAAATAGTTTGGAAGATTAGGGGGGGGGGGACAAGGTCATTTTTTCGAATTTTTTTTAAAAAATCGTACTTTTTGGCTAGTAAACACTATGAAAACCGCCTTTACCAAAGTTCTATATAATTTTTCTCTAATCTACACATAAATCTAAATACGAGTACTAAATTGCAGCTTCCTATGTCAAACAGTTTGGAAGATTATGAGGGGGGGGATATGGTCTAATTTTCAATTTTATTTTAAATTCGTACTTTTTGGCTAGTAAACACTATGAGGACCGCCTTTAGGAAAGTTCTCTATAATTTCCCTGTAATGTACACGTTAATCTACATACGTGTACCAAATTGCATCATCAAAAGTCAATTTGTTTGAAAGATTAGGGGGGGGGGGGACAAGTTCATTTTTCGAATTTTTTTAAAAAATCGTACTTTTTGGCTAGTAAACACTATGAAAACCGCCTTTACCAAAGTTCTATATAATTTTTCTGTAATCTACACGTAAATCTACATACGTGTACCAAATTGCAGCATCAAAAGTCAAATAGTTTGGAAGATTAGGGGGGCAGGACAAGGTCATTTTTGCGAATTTTTTTTAAAAAATCGTACTTTTTGGTTAGTAAACAGTATGAAGACCGCCTTTAGGAAAGTTCTCTAAAATTTCCCTGTAATCTACACGTAAATCTACATACGTGTACCAAATTGCAGCATCAAAAGTCAAATAGTTTGGATGATTAGGGGCGGAGGGGGACAAGGTCATTTTTGCGAATTTTTTTTAAAAATCGTACTTTTTGGTTAGTGAACAGTATGAAGACCGCCTTCACGGAAATTGTCTATAATATTCCTCTAATCTACACGTAAATCTACATACGCGTGTACCAAATTGCAGCATCCTAGGTCAAATAGTTTGGAAGATTATAAGGGGGGGGGGGGGGATATGGTCATTTTGGATTTTTTTTTAAATTCGTATTTTTTGGCTAGTAAACACTATGAAGACCGCCTTTAGGAAAGTTCTCTATAATTTCCCTGTAATCTACACGTAAATCTACATACGTGTACCAAATTGCAGCATCCTAGGTCAAATAGTTTGGAAGATTATGAGGGGGGGGGATATGGTCATTTTCGATTTTTTTTTAAATTCGTACTTTTTGGCTAGTAAACACTAGGAAGACCGCCTTTAGGAAAGTTCTTTATAATTTCCCTGTAATCTACACGTAAATCTACATACGTGTCCCAAATTGCAGCATCAAAAGTCAAATAGTTTGGAAGATTAGGGGGGCGGGACAAGGTCATTTTGCGAATTTTTTTCAAAAAATCGTACTTTTTGGTTAGTAATCACTGTGAAGACCGCCTTCACGAAAGTTGTTTATTATATTCCTCTAATCTCACGTAAATATACATACGTTTACTAAATTGCAGCATCCTAGGTCAAATAGTTTGGAAGATTATGAGGGGGGGGGATATGGTCATTTCGATTTTTTTTTAAATTCGTAATTTTTGGCTAGTAAACACTAGGAAGACCGCCTTTAGGAAAGTTCTTTATAATTTCCCTGTAATCTACACGTAAATCTACATACGTGTACTAAATTGCAGCATCAAAAGTCGAATAGTTTGGAAGATTATGAGGGGGGGTATATGGTCATTTTCGATTTTTTTTAAATTCGTACTTTTTGGCTAGTAAACACTATGAAGACCGCCTTTAGGAAAGTTCTCTTTAATTTCCCTGTAATCTACACGTAAATCTACATACGTGTACCAAATTGCAGCATCCTAGGTCAAATAGTTTGGAAGATTATGAGGGGGGTGGGGATATGGTCATTTTCGATTTCTTTTTAAATTCGTACTTTCTGGCTAGTAAACACTATGAAGACCGCATTTAGGAAAGTTCTCTTTAATTTCCCTGTAATCTACACGTAAATGTAAATACGAGTACTAAATTGCAGCTTCCTAAGTCAAATAGTTGGAAGATTATAAGGGGGTGGGATATGGTCATTTTCGATTTTTTTTTATATTCGTACTTTTTGGCTAGTAAACACTATGAAGAACGCCTTTAGGAAAGTTCTCTATAATTTTCCTGTAATCTACACGTAAATCTACATACGTGTACCAAATTGCAGCATCCCTAGGTCAAATAGTTTGGAAGATTATGAGGGGGTGGGATATGGTCATTTTCGATTTTTTTTTACATCGTACTTTTTGGCTAGTAAACACTATGAAGACCGCCTTTAGGAAAGTTCTCTATAATTTCCCTGTAATCTACACGTTAATCTACATACGTGTACCAAATTGCACCATCAAAAGTCAAATAGTTTGGAAGATTAGGGGGGGGGGGGGGACAAGGTCATTTTTTTCGAATTTTTTTTAAAAAAATCGTACTTTTTGGCTAGTAAACACTTTGAAAACCGCCTTTACCAAAGTTCTATATAATTTTTCTGTAATCTACACATAAATCTAAATACGAGTACTAAATTGCAGCTTCCTATGTCAAACAGTTTGGAAGATTATGAGGTGGGGGGATATGGTCATTTTCAATTTTTTTTTAAATTCGTACTTTTTGGCTAGTAAACACTATGAGGACCGCCTTTAGGAAAGTTCTCTATAATTTCCCTGTAATCTACACGTTAATCTACATACGTGTACCAAATTGCATCATCAAAAGTTAATTAGTTTGAAAGATTAGGGGGGGGGGGGGGAAAGTTCATTTTTTCGATTTTTTTTTAAAAAATCGTACTTTTTGGCTAGTAAACACTATGAAAACCGCCTTTACTAAAGTTCTATATAATTTTTCTGTAACCTACACGTAAATCTACATACGTGTACCAAATTGCAGCATCAAAAGTCAAATAGTTTGGAAGATTAGGGGGGCAGGACAAGATCATTTTTGCGAATTTTTTTTAAAAAATCGTACTTTTTGGTTAGTAAACAGTATGAAGACCGCCTTCACGAAAGTTGTTTATTATATTCCTCTAATCTACACGTAAATCTACATACGTTGTGCTAAATTGCAGCATCAAAAGTCAAATAGTTTGGAAGATTATGAGGGGGGGGGGGGCATATGGTCATTTTCGATTTTTTTTAAATTCGTACTTTTTGGCTAGTAAACACTATGAAGACCGCCTTCAGGAAAGTTCTCTATAATTTCCCTGTAATCTACACGTAAATTTACATACGTGTACCAAATTGCAGCATCAAAAGTCAAATAGTTTGGATGATTAGGGGAGGGGGGGATAAGGTCATTTTTGCGAATTTTTTTGAAAAAATCGTACTTTTTGGTTAGTAAACAGTAAGAAGACGGCCTTCACGGAAGTTGTTTATTATATTCCTCTAATCTACACGTAAATCTACATACGTGTACGAAATTGCAGCATCAAAAGGCAAATAGTTTAGAAGATTGGGGGGGGGGACAAGGTCATTTTTGCGAATTTTTTTTTAAAAAATCGTACTTTTTGGTTAGTAAACAGTATGAAGACCGCCGTCACGAAAGTTGTTTATTATATTCCTCTAATCTACACGTAAATCTACATACGTGTACTAAATTGCAGCATCCTAGGTCAAATAGTTTGAAAGATTATGAGGGGGGTGGGGATATGGTCATTTTCGATTTTTTTTTAAATTCGTACTTTTTGGCTAGTAAACAGTATGAAGACCGCCTTCACGAAAGTTGTTTATTATATTCCTCTAATCTACACGTAAATCTACATACGTGTGCTAAATTGCAGCATCAAAAGTCAAATAGTTTGGAAGATTATGAGGGGGGGGGGCATATGGTCATTTTCGATTTTTTTTAAATTCGTACTTTTTGGCTAGTAAACACTATGAAGACCGCCTTTAGAAAAGTTCTTTTTAATTTCCCTGTAATCTACACGTAAATCTACATACGCGTACGAAATTGCAGCATCAAAAGTCAAATAGTTTGGAAGATTGGGGGGGGGGGACAAGGTCATTTTTGCGAATTTTTTTTTAAAAAATCGTACTTTTTGGTTAGTAAACAGTATGAAGACCGCCGTCACGAAAGTTGTTTATTATATTCCTCTAATCTACACGTAAATCTACATACGTGTACTAAATTGCAGCATCCTAGGTCAAATAGTTTGGAAGATTATGAGAGGGGGGGGGATATGGTCATTTTCGATTTATTTTTAAATTTGTACGTTTTGGCTAGTAAACACTATGAAGACCGCCTTTAGGAAAGTTCTCTATAATTTCCTTGTAATCTACACGTAAATCTACTTACTTGTACAAAATTGCAGCATCCTAAGTCAAATAGTTTGGAGAATAGGATGGGGGGCCAAGGTCAATTTTTCGAACTTTTTTTCAAATAATCGTACTTTTTGTCTAGAAAACACTATGAAAACCGCCTTTACGAAAGTTCTATATAATTTTCCTGTAATCTACACGTAAATCTAAATACGAGTACTAAATTGCAGCTTCCTATGTCAAACAGTTTGGAAGATTAGGGGTGGGGGGGGGACTAGGTCATTTTTTTCGAATTTTTTTCAAAAAATCGTACTTTTTCGTTAGTAATCACTGTGAAGACCGCCTTCACGAAAATTGTCTATAATATACCTCTAATCTACACGTAAATCTACATACGTGTACTAAATTGCAGCATCAAAAGTCAAATAGTTTGGAAGATTATGAGGGGGGGATATAGTCATTTTCGATTTTTTTTAAATTCGTACTTTTTGGCTAGTAAACACTATGAAGACCGCCTTTAGGAAAGTTCTCTATAATTTCCCTGTAATCTACACGTTAATCTACATACGTGTACCAAATTGCACCATCAAAAGTCAAATAGTTTGGAAGATTAGGGGGGGGGGGGACAAGGTCATTTTTTCGAATTTTTTTTAAAAAATCGTACTTTTTGGTTAGTAATCACTGTGAAGACCGCCTTCACGAAAGTTGTTTATTATATTCCTCTAATCTACACGTAAATATACATACGTTTACTAAATTGCAGCATCCTAGGTCAAATAGTTTGGAAGATTATGAGGGGGGGGGATATGGTCATTTTCGATTTTTTTTTAAATTCGTACTTTTTGGCTAGTAAACACTAGGAAGACCGCCTTTAGGAAAGTTCTTTATAATTTCCCTGTAATCTACACGTAAATCTACATACGTGTACTAAATTGCAGCATCAAAAGTCGAATAGTTTGGAAGATTATGAGGGGGGGTATATGGTCATTTTCGATTTTTTTTAAATTCGTACTTTTTGGCTAGTAAACACTATGAAGACCGCCTTTAGGAAAGTTCTCTTTAATTTCCCTGTAATCTACACGTAAATCTACATACGTGTACCAAATTGCAGCATCCTAGGTCAAATAGTTTGGAAGATTATGAGGGGGGTGGGGATATGGTCATTTTCGATTTCTTTTTAAATTCGTACTTTCTGGCTAGTAAACACTATGAAGACCGCATTTAGAAAAGTTCTCTTTAATTTCCCTGTAATCTACACGTAAATGTAAATACGAGTACTAAATTGCAGCTTCCTAAGTCAAATAGTTTGGAAGATTATAAGGGGGTGGGATATGGCCATTTTCGATTTTTTTTTATATTCGTACTTTTTGGCTAGTAAACACTATGAAGAACGCCTTTAGGAAAGTTCTCTATAATTTTCCTGTAATCTACACGTAAATCTACATACGTGTACCAAATTGCAGCATCCTAGGTCAAATAGTTTGGAAGATTATGAGGGGGTGGGATATGGTCATTTTCGATTTTTTTTTACATTCGTACTTTTTGGCTAGTAAACACTATGAAGACCGCCTTTAGGAAAGTTCTCTATAATTTCCCTGTAATCTACACGTTAATCTACATACGTGTACCAAATTGCACCATCAAAAGTCAAATAGTTTGGAAGATTAGGGGGGGGGGGACAAGGTCATTTTTTCGAATTTTTTTTAAAAAATCGTACTTTTTGGCTAGTAAACACTTTGAAAACCGCCTTTACCAAAGTTCTATATAATTTTTCTGTAATCTACACATAAATCTAAATACGAGTACTAAATTGCAGCTTCCTATGTCAAACAGTTTGGAAGATTATGAGGGGGGGGATATGGTCATTTTCAATTTTTTTTTAAATTCGTACTTTTTGGCTAGTAAACACTATGAGGACCGCCTTTAGGAAAGTTCTCTATAATTTCCCTGTAATCTACACGTTAATCTACATACGTGTACCAAATTGCATCATCAAAAGTTAATTAGTTTGAAAGATTAGGGGGGGGGGGGGGGAAAGTTCATTTTTTCGATTTTTTTTTAAAAAATCGTACTTTTTGGCTAGTAAACACTATGAAAACCGCCTTACTAAAGTTCTATATAATTTTTCTGTAATCTACACGTAAATCTACATACGTGTACGAAATTGCAGCATCAAAAGGCAAATAGTTTAGAAGATTGGGGGGGGGACAAGGTCATTTTTGCGAATTTTTTTTTAAAAAATCGTACTTTTTGGTTAGTAAACAGTATGAAGACCGCCGTCACGAAAGTTGTTTATTATATTCCTCTAATCTACACGTAAATCTACATACGTGTACTAAATTGCAGCATCCTAGGTCAAATAGTTTGAAAGATTATGAGGGGGGTGGGGATATGGTCATTTTCGATTTTTTTTTAAATTCGTACTTTTTGGCTAGTAAACAGTATGAAGACCGCCTTCACGAAAGTTGTTTATTATATTCCTCTAATCTACACGTAAATCTACATACGTGTGCTAAATTGCAGCATCAAAAGTCAAATAGTTTGGAAGATTATGAGGGGGGGGGGCATATGGTCATTTTCGATTTTTTTTAAATTCGTACTTTTTGGCTAGTAAACACTATGAAGACCGCCTTTAGAAAAGTTCTTTTTAATTTCCCTGTAATCTACACGTAAATCTACATACGTGTACGAAATTGCAGCATCAAAAGTCAAATAGTTTGGAAGATTGGGGGGGGGGGACAAGGTCATTTTTGCGAATTTTTTTTTAAAAAATCGTACTTTTTGGTTAGTAAACAGTATGAAGACCGCCGTCACGAAAGTTGTTTATTATATTCCTCTAATCTACACGTAAATCTACATACGTGTACTAAATTGCAGCATCCTAGGTCAAATAGTTTGGAAGATTATGAGAGGGGGGGGGATATGGTCATTTTCGATTTATTTTTAAATTTGTACGTTTTGGCTAGTAAACACTATGAAGACCGCCTTTAGGAAAGTTCTCTATAATTTCCTTGTAATCTACACGTAAATCTACTTACTTGTACAAAATTGCAGCATCCTAAGTCAAATAGTTTGGAGAATAGGATGGGGGGCCAAGGTCAATTTTTCGAACTTTTTTTCAAATAATCGTACTTTTTGTCTAGAAAACACTATGAAAACCGCCTTTACAAAAGTTCTATATAATTTTCCTGTAATCTACACGTAAATCTAAATACGAGTACTAAATTGCAGCTTCCTATGTCAAACAGTTTGGAAGATTAGGGGTGGGGGGGGGACTAGGTCATTTTTTTCGAATTTTTTTCAAAAAATCGTACTTTTTCGTTAGTAATCACTGTGAAGACCGCCTTCACGAAAATTGTCTATAATATACCTCTAATCTACACGTAAATCTACATACGTGTACTAAATTGCAGCATCAAAAGTCAAATAGTTTGGAAGATTATGAGGGGGGGGGGGACAAGGTCATTTTTTCGAATTTTTTTTAAAAAATCGTACTTTTTGGCTAGTAAACACTATGAAAACCGCCTTTACCAAAGTTCTATATAATTTTTCTGTAATCTACACATAAATCTAAATACGAGTACCAAATTGCAGCATCCTAGGTCAAATAGTTTGGAAGATTATGAGGGGGTGGGATATGGTCATTTTCGATTTTTTTTTATATTCGTACTTTTTGGCTAGTAAACACTATGAAGACCGCCTTTAGGAAAGTTCTCTATAATTTCCCTGTAATCTACACGTTAATCTACATACGTGTACCAAATTGCACCATCAAAAGTCAAATAGTTTGGAAGATTAGGGGGGGGGGGGGGGACAAGGTCATTTTTTCGAATTTTTTTTAAAAAATCGTACTTTTTGGCTAGTAAACACTATGAAAACCGCCTTTACCAAAGTTCTATATAATTTTTCTGTAATCTACACATAAATCTAAATACGAGTACTAAATTGCAGCTTCCTATGTCAAACAGTTTGGAAGATTATGAGGGGGGGGATATGGTCATTTTCAATTTATTTTAAATTCGTACTTTTTGGCTAGTAAACACTATGAGGACCGCCTTTAGGAAAGTTCTCTATAATTTCCCTCTAATCTACACGTAAATCTACATACGTGTACAAAATTGCAGCATCCTAAGTCAAATAGTTTGGAGAATAGAGGGGGGTGGGGGGACAAGGTCAATTTTTTGAACTTTTTTTCAAATAATCGTACTTTTTGTCTAGAAAACACTATGAAAACCGCCTTTACGAAAGTTCTATATAATTTTCCTGTAATCTACACGTAAATCTAAATACGAGTACTAAATTGCAGCTTCCTATGTCAAACAGTTTGGAAGATTAGGGGGGGGGGGGGGACAAGGTCATTTTTTTCGAATTTTTTTCAAAAAATCGTACTTTTTGGTTAGTAATCACTGTGAAGACCGCCTTCACGAAAATTGTCTATAATATACCTCTAATCTACACGTAAATCTACATACGTGTACTAAATTGCAGCATCAAAAGTCAAATAGTTTGGAAGATTATGAGGGGGGGTATATGGTCATTTTCGATTTTTTTTTAAATTCGTACTTTTTGGCTAGTAAACACTATGAAGACCGCCTTTAGGAAAGTTCTCTTTAATTTCCCTGTAATCTACACGTAAATCTAAATACGAGTACTAAATTGCAGCTTCCTAAGTCAAATAGTTTGGAAGATTATGAGGGGGTGGGATATTGTCATTTTCGATTTTTTTTTATATTCGTACTTTTTGGCTAGTAAACACTATGAAGACCGCCTTTAGGAAAGTTCTCTATAATTTTCCTGTAATCTACACGTAAATCTGCATACGTGTACCAAATTGCAGCATCCTAGGTCAAATAGTTTGGAAGATTATGAGGGGGGTGGAGATATGGTCATTTTCGATTTTTTTTTAAATTCGTACTTTTTGGCTAGTAAACACTATAAGGACCGCCTTTAGGAAAGTTCTCTATAATTTCCCTGTAATCTACACGTTAATCTACATACGTGTACCAAATTGCACCATCAAAAGTCAATTAGTTTGGAAGATTAGGGGGGGGGGGGGACAAGTTCATTTTTTCGAATTTTTTTTAAAAAATCGTACTTTTTGGCTAGTAAACACTATGAAAACCGCCTTTACCAAAGTTCTCTATAATTTCCCTGGAATCTACACGTAAATCTACATACGTATACCAAATTGCAGCATCAAAAGTCAAATAGTTTGGATGATTAGGGGGGGGGGACAAGGTCATTTTTGCAAATTTTTTTGAAAAAATCGTACTTTTTGGTTGTAAACAGTATGAAGACGGCCTTCACGAAAGTTGTTTATTATATTCCTCTAATCTACACGTAAATCTACATACGTGTACTAAATTGCAGCATCAAAAGTCAAATAGTTTGGAAGATTATGAGGGGGGTGGGGATATGGTCATTTTCGATTTTTTTTTAAATTCGTACTTTTTGGCTAGTAAACACTATAAAGACCGCCTTTAGGAAAGTTCTCTATAATTTCCCTGTAATCTACACGTTAATCTACATACGTGTACCAAATTGCACCATCAAAAGTCAAATAGTTTGGAAGATTAGGGGGGGGGGGGGTGGGGATATGGTCATTTTCGATTTTTTTTTAAATTCGTACTTTTTGGCTAGTAAACAGTATGAAGACCGCCTTCACGAAAGTAGTTTATTATATTCCTCTAATCTACACGTAAATCTACATACGTGTACAAAATTGCAGCATCCTAAGTCAAATAGTTTGGAGAATAGGGGGGGGGGGGGACAAGGTCATTTTTACGAATTTTTTTTAAAAAATCGAAATTTTTGGTTAGTAAACAGTATGAAGACCGCCTTCACGAAAATTGTTTATTATATTCCTCTAATCTACATGTAAATCTACATACGTGTACCAAATTGCAGCATCCTAGGTCAAATAGTTTGGAAGATTATGAGGGGGTGGGATATGGTCATTTTCGATTTTTTTTTATATTCGTACTTTTTGGCTAGTAAACACTATGAAGACCGCCTTTAGGAAAGTTCTCTATAATTTCCCTGTAATCTACACGTTAATCTACATACGTGTACCAAATTGCACCATCAAAAGTCAAATAGTTTGGAAGATTAGGGGGGGGGGGGGACAAGGTCATTTTTTCGAATTTTTTTTAAAAAATCGTACTTTTTGGTTAGTAAACAGTATGAAGACCGCCGTCACGAAAGTTGTTTATTATATTCCTCTAATCTACACGTAAATCTACATACGTGTACTAAATTGCAGCATCAAAAGTCAAATAGTTTGGAAGATTAGGGGGGCGGGACAAGGTCATTTTTGCGAATTTTTTTCAAAAAATCGTACTTTTTGGTTAGTAATCACTGTGAAGACCGCCTTCACGAAAGTTGTTTATTATATTCCTCTAATCTACACGTAAATCTTCATACGTGTACCAAATTGCAGCATCCTAGGTCAAATAGTTTGGAAGATTATGAGGGGGGGGATATGGTCATTTTCGATTTTTTTTAAATTCGTACTTTTTGGCTAGTAAACACTATGAAGACCGCCTTCAGGAAAGTTCTCTATAATTTTCCTGTAATCTACACGTATATCTAAATACGAGTACTAAATTGCAGCTTCCTAAGTCAAACAGTTTGGAAGATTAGGGGGGGAGACTTCGTCATTTTTTCAAATTATTTAAAAAAAATCGTACTTTTTGGCTAGTAAACACTATGAAGACCGCCTTTAGGAAAGTTCTCTATAATTTCCCTGTAATCTACACGTTAATCTACATACGTGTACCAAATTGCACCATCAAAAGTCAAATAGTTTGGAAGATTAGGGGGGGGGACAAGGTCATTTTTTCGAATTTTTTTTAAAAAATCGTACTTTTTGGCTAGTAAACAGTATGAAGACCGCCTTTAGGAAAGTTCTCTCTAATTTCCCTGTAATCTACACGTAAATCTACATACGTGTATCAAATTGCAGCATCCTGGGTCAAATAGTTTGGAAGATTATGAGGGGGGTGGAGATATGGTCATTTTCGATTTTTTTTTAAATTCGTACTTTTTGGCTAGTAAACACTATGAGGACCGCCTTTAGGAAAGTTCTGTATAATTTCCCTGTAATCTACACGTAAATCTACATATGTGTACAAAATTGCAGCGTCCTAAGTCAAATAGTTTGGAAGATTAGGGGGGGGGGTCAAGTTCAACTTCTCGAACTTTTTTTTTCAAGAAATCGTACTTTTTGTCTAGAAAACACTATGAAAACCGCCTTTACGAAAGTTCTATGTTATTTTCCTGTAATCTACACGTAAATCTAAATACGAGTACTAAATTGCAGCTTCCTAAGTCAAACAGTTTGGAAGATTATGAGGGGGGGGGATATGGTCATTTTCGATTTTTTTTTAAATTCGTACTTTTTGGCTAGTAAACACTATGAAGACCGCCTTTAGGAAAGTTCTCTATAATTTCCCTGTAATCTACACGTAAATCTACGTACGTGTACCAAATTGCAGCATCCTAAGTCAAATAGTTTAAAAGATTAGGGGGGGCATGGTAATTTTTTTTTCATTTTAGGGCAAAGAAAGTGGTTTTTGCTGGATTTCGGCATGTTCATGAGCTCGAATCGCGTTGTCCATATCATTTTCGTAAATCCAAGGTGAAATTACATGTGTGTGCCAAATTGGAAGTTTCTGGCTCATATAGTTTAGAAGTTAGAGCGTGTGCTAAAAGGGTCACACATAGTGATTTTAATAGGGTTCCGTTTTACGGTACGGAACCCTAAAAATGTTTGAATTCGCTTGAAACTTGGTACTCAGGGTTTTTCGGGTTCTCTGATTACGAATCTGAAGTCTGGTTTTCGAAATTCAAAATGGCGGATCCATTATGGAGTACGCAAAGTCCAAAATCGATCGGATTCTTTTAATCTTCATTTTTGCTTACGTAAAAGAAACAAAAATTACATTTTTATTGCATCATTAAAAAATAAAAGAAGATAAGCATTTGTTAACTAATACTTTTATAAAATTATTATTAACTAATTACTTTACAACTACTTTGTTTGTATAAGAGAAAATGTTTTTTTTTATGCAAATATTTAATATATGTTTTATGCATAAGGGTGATTCTCCGCGTAGCGCAAAAATTGTTGAAAGCAATTGTTAAAAATTTTTTTATCAATATCATAAAAGTTAATATTAATTCTTCAAGTTGAAGGACCTGAAATAAAGTGTACATGGTAGGCCGGACAAAATATTGATAATTTTTGTAATTTTTTAAACAAAATACTTGTTAAACCTTACACGAAAAAAATTAATTTAATAAATGTTATTTAAATAGTCGATGAAACTCAGGACATAGAGACATTTGTATAAAACTTAAACTTGTTGATTAAAACTTAACGACAGTTGATTAAAACGTGCAACATGTGACCGGATATTTATTCTAGCGACTCAGCACTAGAATTTGTTTAACTTTTTTTATTATTTAAATGGAGATACTGGGAAACTTGGGTCGACGGTTGCGACCCTGGGTGCCATTCCTGGGTTGTAACGTGTACTGTATGGTATGAATTTTTAAATTTGAAGAGTCGACTGGAACTTATAGTAAATTGTGTGTGTGAGGATAATTACATGGATTTAGTGTCGACTGTATTTGGTTAAACTGTAAGTAGATTCTTGGTAAAATATACCTTTTGTCGCCAAATTTTTGTTTCTTTTGTTTTACTGGGTTCACTCATTTTACCCCCCTGATTTCTCTTGTTCTTCTTGAGTTAGTTCATTGTTTTTATTTATTGAAATTTATATAAATATGTCGACGTTTAGTCGACAGGCGCTCTAATATTAATAAATAACGTACAGCTAACTTGAACCCTCACAGCTTTGAACCCGACCGCGTGAGATGAAGGAATAATCTTAAAGTTAAAATATATAGTATAAAAACAGTTTTTAATATAACAATTATTCCTGTTTCAACTGGCGCCCAACGTGGGGCTGTTGGGATTGTTTATTTAAATATTTTTATATAAAATTTGTGAAGCTTTAATTTTATTTGAAAATTTTTAAGTTTATAAAAGTGTATTTCTGTTCCTTAACGGTCGACGATTAAGTCATTGTGTTTATATTCTTTTGTGTACGACCGTCTAGTCATCTATTTACATGAGACTTGGCGATTAAGGGGGAACACCAGTTGTAATTTTCGAAAAATCGTTTTTTCTTTTTTTGCATTATCTCATGACTATTCCTCTTTTGTTTTACGCTTAGATTTACAGTTTTTGTACCCTCCCTTCATAATATTGAGGACAGAAAGAATAATAAGAGAAGCAAAGGTCATTTCAAGTATTTAACAAAAAATTATGTTAAAACTTTAAATGCGTTTTTCTCAAAAAGACATTTGCAAAGTCGGTGATCACGATTACTCGAAAACCATTAAACCGATTTACTTGAAATTTGGTATGCTTAATTTACACATCTAAGCCGAGTTAGTGATCGAAGGATTTTTTTTAGGCAAAACTTTTTTTATATAGCTCAAAATCGACCGTTTTTTTAACGAAAATCATACTTTCGACTTTGACAGGTCACCATTATGTCAAATATTATTTTTTCTTCAAATCCTTTGATCACTAACAAGATAATCTTATAATAAATGTAAATCAATTTCATTTTTGCATTTCAGACAAAGCATACTTGCGGAATCCTGATCACCGCAAAATCACCTTTTTTTGGAAGGCGTCGCTTCAATGGCTCATATCTTCAAAAGTTTTGGTTGAAAAAAACTTTTTTTTAAATTACAGCTTTTAACATGTACTTTAAACTAATAAATAGTATTTTTCAAAAAGTTTCATGATTTTTTAGAAGAAAATTCTTGAAAAAAGCACTTTTTTTACTTACAACTGGTGTTCCCCATTAAAGTGAATTTAATATTATTTTAAAATTTGGTTGTATTGAAATATTTTCCAGATTTGATTTTTGTAATTTATCTGGTTGTCCGATATTGAATGTGGTTATATGTTGTTTATTAAAAATTATTTATTGAAAACTAATTATTGAAAATTATTTTATTGTTATGTCCGGAAGGGACAGTCACAGTCTACAAAAATTATTAATTTTAAACCCCCGATTTATTTACAAACCCAGCAGGATTTGAACTAAGGGAACGGGGAAGAAAATCCACTGAACAATTTTATTTATCACAAATAAGCACATTTAGTTTATTTAATCAAATACAAATTTAAAAAAGTAAGAGAAGGAAAATGAGAGGAAGAATCCCTTGTTTATCTGTATCCTGGTTGCAATCGTCATACACTGTAACAATCACAATTTATTAGACAGGATAAAGGACTTTTACGAAAATACTCAAAACATAGATTCTTACCCTCACTATGAAGAAAACAGTGGTTGAACCTGGTCCCTTAAATATCCGCTGCGGGATCAAAGTTGCACCCAATGACTCCAGCGGGAGAGGTTTATGACCTGCAGTCTTCCTTGACCATGCGTTGACGGCAGGAGCAAAAAGGTCCAGGCAAGTTCGGAAAGATACTTGGGTCTAACAGAAGGCTGATTCTGTGATGGTGTCAGGTTGTATTTTATGTTTCCGTAGCAATCCCAATTTTACTCATGTGGATGAGTGTCCTTCCAAATAATTAGATGAAATGACGATTCCGGATAGAAATATTCAATCGTGGGTTGATGACGATTAACAACCCTTATTTTTCTGAAGCAAGGGTTGGGATTTATTGTGAATGGATTGATTTAAAGAGGTATTAGATTTGGAGAGCAAAGGATTGAGATTTTGGAATTTTAAGGAAAAGGATTAAATTTAGGAATGGATTTATCAGAAATATCTCAGAAGCGTTTACAGTTATTTGTACCGACAAACTATGCCGGGAGTTCTAAACACACAGTTCACTTACACTTTGACAACAATATTTATTTAACAACAATATAATTTATTCTCGGATACTGTTGAAAGACTGCGACAATACTCGTTCGAATTCCGTACTAATAAATTTTACGTAGTGTAAGGTTCCACGTTCAAACTTGATTTTTCACGTATTACAAAGTCACGGGCCAATACTGGCAGATACAAGACTCGCGAATATGGAACCGTTGTAGAGCTTTTTAGAGAAGAGAACCGTTTCAGATGATGTTGGATGAAAGACTGATTTTTGGTTTCGCTTAATTTGTGAAGAAACCTCGGTTCTTTGTATTTTCATCCCCACCAAGATTCGAAAAGCCTCTATATATTCACTTGCAAGGTGGACATGCTTGCAAGGTGGACATCCTTGCAAGGTCAAGTAACAAAGGAAAACTTAGGCTTTTCCCTTACTAGATTTATTATTCGTCGTACCCCATACTTCCTAAGACTAATCAATGTTCAAATATCGATTTATACAACTCAAGAATGAACTTGTGAAATTTGTTACAACTAAACCCGACAAGTCACGGGGACGTGACATTATTTTAGAAATTATTATTAATAATTCGAATTGTAAGTATTAACCCGCTAACAACTATATTTAAATATATAGTTATTTAAATAACGATGTTCAATCTTAATAATTAAAATAAATTTGATGGGAATTCTGGAGTAGTGAGTGATAAGATTGAAATTCGTTTTGTTTAAAATTATAGAAAACAGAGGGTGATTTAGGAAATTTAAAGGAGAAAAAAGAAGTTTCATTCTGAACTTTAAAAGTTATTTCGATTTATGCTTCTTCCATTATTGTTTCTAGTTCATTGATAGGATTTACTCTAATAAGGAGTATTGACTGATTAGAATTTTGGAAATGACAAGCGTTTTCTATGTCGATAGTATCTGCATGATTATGCCAAAATGATAGATCTTGAGTTTAATTTAGTGATATTTTATAATGAATTATTGCTATAATAAATATAATTAATATAATGAATGTTAAGCAAAAGAATTTTATATTATCTGAGTTGTTCTTTGCAATTTCAAAGTTATGTTTATATAAGATTTGAGCAAACGATTCTAATTCCTTTATAGTGCTTTGTTTATTTTCTTTGATTTGTATTTGACAATTTGCTAATACTTCTTCTGAGAGAATAGATTTTTCTTTGGATAATTTATTAAAATAATTACTGATGGTTCCTGTAATTGGAATGTAATTTGAAGGAATTTCTCCAGTTTTTGAATATTTTAAATTTTTAATAGTTTCTTTAGAAAATTCTTTAGATTGGTTTATCTATGACCATGAATTGTTTTGTATTGGTAAAGTTAATAAAATATTGAAATCACAATTACTTCCTAAATGCGGGAAGAATATAGAACTTTCACAAATTTGCTCGATTTTGGGATATTTAATTATTGTTGAAGTGATTCACATATAGTTCTCAAATTTAAAATAGCAAGATTCAAACCAAGGGTAATTTAATGTGAAATACGTGTTGTTACTAACTGCAATATATTTATGAATATTAATGATCTGAGTTAATATTTTAAAATGTGAACCTAAATCTTTATATCCTGGAATTGAATGGATTTTATAAATCCCGAATTTCATTCTAGATGGAAGTAGCAGAACTGCCATAAAGAATAAATGATTTTTTAGTTGAAAAATATTATTCAAATATGATTTATAGAATTCTGAAGGTGGAAGGTCGTTGGGTATATAAACATTTGGTTTGAGTAATTTTATTTTACGAAGTGTTGAATTATATTTGTTTAATAATAGATAAGAGTTCCAAATATTATTTATTAGAGAAGATAATATTTGAGAAAAATTTTCAAGGATTGTAATATATTCTTTTGTAAAATGCAAAATGGGTAATAAATTTCTGACTGGATTCCGTTTGTTTAAATTTATTTTGAGATGGTAGCATTGTTTAATAATATCATTTATAGGTGCTGAGTAAATGTGTGAAGAATATTGATTCCAAAGAGAATTTTGAAAATGGTTTGCTTCAATTTTTAATGTTCTGTTTATTTCAGATTGAATATTTTCTTGCTCTGTGTCTAAATTTTTTGTTTGTGTGTAATTGCTAAGTATAACTTAACTACACTTAGAATCCTTTATCTCGCCCTTGTAAGATCGGTAATAGAATTTGGGTCTGTAATCTGGTCTCCTTATCAGGATACTTACATTATTATGCTTGAACGCGTTCAAAATCAGTTTCTGCTCGGTTTTATGTTGAGAAATCTGAGACTGCTTATTGTGCAAATTCCGTGTTCAGGAGACTTTGTAGAGAGGCAAATGGCTTCTGTGATAACGTAAACTTTTTTGAAACTAACATGGATAAATTTATAGATGCACTTAAATCTTCGTTATATTAATTGTCATTTTTCGATCTTGAATAATTAATTCTAGTTAATTACCTAGAGTTCTACTAGGTTTAGTTTTAGTTAGATACTTTATGTATTAAAGGGCATTGTCCGTTATTCTGAAATAAATAAATAAATAAATATTCTGAAATAACTTTGATTGTTTTAATCAAATCTTCAATTATATTTTTATATAATGAAAACTCTGATTTAGAACATGATATATGTGAATCTTTGCAAAGGTGTTCATGACTATCTAATAGTTGATAGATTTCAGTTTTAATATGGAATATTTCATTAAATTTAATGTAAGTTGCAATATTCCAATGATCCATGAGGACCCTTTCTGAAGTTAAATATTCAAAATATAGAGCGGGTAATTGAGAAAAAGAGATATTTGTTTGTGAAAAGATTGTTTGTTTGTAGAAGTCTTTAGTAGCTTTAATGCTACAAGAGAGAAAAAGTGTGATGATAATGAGGAATAATAATTCCATTTATCAGAAATGTCTCAGAAGCGTTTACAGTTATTTGTACCGACAAACTATGCCGGGAGTTCTAAACACACAGTTCACTTACACTTTGACAACAATATTTATTTAACAACAATATAATTTATTCTCGGATACTGTTGAAAGACTGCGACAATACTCGTTCGAATTCCGTACTAATAAATTTTACGTAGTGTAAGGTTCCACGTTCAAACTTGATTTTTCACGTATTACAAAGTCACGGGCCAATACTGGCAGATACAAGACTCGCGAATATGGAACCGTTGTAGAGCTTTTTAGAGAAGAGAACCGTTTCAGATGATGTTGGATGAAAGACTGATTTTTGGTTTCGCTTAATTTGTGAAGAAACCTCGGGTCTTTGTATTTTCATCCCCACCAAGATTCGAAAAGCCTCTATATTTTCACTTGCAAGGTGGACATGCTTGCAAGGTGGACATCCTTGCAAGGTCAAGTAACAAAGGAAAACTTAGGCTTTTCCCCCACTAGATTTATTATTCGTCGTACCCCATACTTCCTAAGACTAATCAATGTTCAAATATCGATTTATACAACTCAAGAATGAACTTGTGAAATTTGTTACATCTAAACCCGACAAGTCACGGGGACGTGACATTATTTTAGAAATTATTATTAATAATTCGAATTGTCGATAGTGTTCCGGTGAATGACTAACAGTCATTGTTTACGTTCGAAAATTTAAAAATGTTGTTTTGGAATTATTTAATGAAAATTATAGGAATTGTTGTAAATTCGAATTGTTGATAATGTTCCGGTGAATGATTAACGGTCATTATTGCCATTTGAAAGTGTGCAATCCAGGAATCAAATTTTTATTTAATGACAAAATTATTTTGTGTTTTATTTTAAATGGCCGATGAAATGATATGTATCTTGCTACTATTAGTCGACGTGTATTAAAATAATTTTGTTATTCGAGAAGTTCAATTTGACATGTATCTTGCTACTGTTAATTGACAAACATTTTTGTTTGATTCTTTCTTGGGACGTTTAAAACTATTTGCATCTGCTACAGTAGACGACGTTCTGAAAATTTATGTTTTAACAATGTTTAAAAATTGACTAGCTGCATCTTGCTACAGCTTGTTATTGAGTTATGTGTTTAGTTGACAGATTTATTTTATAATATTTGGACTTTGAATTGTTCGTATCTTGCTACAACAATCGGTATTTATTTTTTAATTTTGTAAAAATTCTTCTGTTGACGAACAATCGAAAATTAAAATTTTGAAGTTTTCTTGTCCGTATGGTAGTGTAAATCCATGCTTGCATATTTTTGTCGTTTGGTAGTGTAAGTCCATTTTAACAAATAAAGTCGCAGCTAATACGCTTTGCAATTTATTAAATAATCGACTGGTTTAGATCTTGCTCTGAACACAAGACAAAACGTTTTTTGCTGGTTCTAAGATCTTGCTCTAGCTCCAAGCAGATATTTATGAAAATATTTAATTGTAAAATTATTTTGTCATATTGAAATTTTATTGAAGATTTATTAGGGTGAAGGAACCAATTACCGAGTCGGTACCAATTGTCGAGTCTCACTGACTACTTTTGCATATAAAAAGTAAATCACACTATAAATATAAAATATAATTGTATTACATTATCAATGAATAATTTGTGTAAACATACAAAAATATTTCTTTACGTGATTAAAGACCATTTTTCTAGAATTAAATGTTTTAATATGCAGTATCAACATTATCAGCTGACAGTCGCCATTTGCTGTTTTCATTCACAATACGACTATCATAATTTAAATTCCAAAAGTCGTATATTTTATATTTTAAAAGTAGTGTATAAGTATATCATTATACACAGAAAAGAACAAAGTTTTTGAAAATTAAAACGTTTGTAACAGTTTATAATTTAAAATAAAATATATATGAAAAATTTAACGAAAGTTAAATAAAAATTACACATAAAATGACAATAAATAGACAAATTTTGATTCGTTTTAGTCCATAGTATATTTTTTTAATCAATCAATAGAAATATCACGTATTTATAATTATGGGACCGCGTGCTCGAGCCGCAAGAACAGAACGAATTTTACAAATAAATTAACTTTTGCGTTTTCATAAATATAAAAATTTCGCGACTTTAAAATACGCTCGTTAAGTGGTCAGTAAGACCATAAAACAATCCAAAAACATAAAATTTATGAGAAACATACAAAGACAAAATTTTATAATTATGGAGAGAAAATAAAATACAACTTATCGATCATTCGTTGAAGCAGAAGGAGCGAAGTTGGTGAACCTGGTGGAGATTCTGGAAGGCGGATCAGCAAAGAAGGAAACCTATTCCTTGTTTTCCATTTTGGATTCTTTGTGTCCGGTGAAAGAAATAATCAATCCTTTTCCATAATTCCCACTTCCGGGTCAGTTTTGGCCGAAGTGTAGAATTAATAATTGTATTGGGAAGCCCACGTTTTCTCTGTCCCCTTTGAACCTCTGCCTCATGTAATCAAACACTAGAAATTCCGTCCACAATTCAAATTACGCCACTCTAGAATTGGAATTTAAGATAATTTAAATTATAAAAATGAAACTTGGATTTTTCCTTTAAAAAGACAATCGACATTAAATCTTTATCAATTCAAATTTTTTTTACCTTCATGTCATCGGCGACGGACATAAAAGGGTGGCGCGGATTTCTGTATTATTACAACTATGGCTGACTGACGAATGAGGCAGAGATTCCCAGAAATTTCAATTTTATTAACGAGAATTTTCCCGCCCATTCAGGCCCTTCCAGAGTCAACCCCTCCTTCACCAACCTCGCAAGTACAAAATGAGTTCTACTTGTATCCAAGCATATAGGGCTCACATTAATCAGGCGTTAAATTAGATGCAAATACATTTTAACTCCTTTACGTTGGTTTGATAAAAGTATTTAATAGTTTAAATAAAATGATTACTCGGCAAATGGTCCTTTATTTTGACCGAACTCCAATTGTCGAGTTACGTTTCCTTAACAACACTTTCTATTGTTTTTATGGGGTTAAACATCCCTTGTGTTTACAAACGTCAGAAAAGAAACCGGTAAGATACTTCAATTTCAAAAGAATATAAAGTTTTTTTTATAATACATTTGTTTATTTATGTTTTTAATCAAAAGCTTAGATAAATAATCATTTTTTAAATCCTAAATTTTAAGTAATAGCATTTTTTTAAAGTAAAAAGGACAATTGGGTCCAGAAATCGAGCGATTGGTATCGCAGCTTCGACAAATGGTATTTATATGCAATAAATTTTCATATTAATTTTTTCTTTATGTATTTATTTTTTTACTAGAAAATCATATCAGAATTTCAAACTTTGATTATATTTTATTCAAATAAACCGTTGCTATGCATGTAAGTAGTTTTATTTATGAGTTATATATTATGGAATATAAATTTCCTCATTAGTAATTAATAGGGCATTAACTTCTCTTAATTGGTTGACAACAAGGGCTTAGAGTCGTCTTATCTTTTGAAATGTGTAAAGAGAGAATTAAATTGAAATATTAACATTTTATTTTATAATTGAAATTTAAAATTGGATTAAAATTAAATTCTTATTTATTAAAAATTGAAATAGACTTATGGTTTTAATTAAAATTTTATTTTGGTAATTTATATTTATAATAAAAAAAAAATTATTTTAATTTTTTTTTTTTTTGTATTAAAATTCTTTTTCTCAGTTAATATTCTAGAAATAAAATTGATTAATTGTTACATTTATTTTTTCTCATTAATTCATTTATTAAAATTACTATTGAATTGAATTATAAATTTTTTTTGTTTCTTCCATGTTGCTCTTTATTGCGTATTTTGTCTTGATTTTACAAATCGAACACGAATTTTAAGACCTTGAGAAGTTTTCTTTTTGATTGATGAGGATACCATTGAATAGTTAAGCTCATTTATTTTGAATTTTGCTAACTGTGCTTGGGCACCTGATCTGATCATAAACGGTTGCATCTGTGATTTACAGTTTGTAATATCATTTGAAAAGAAAAAATAATTTTAGTGATTCCTTTTAAATATTTTTGAATTCACGTTAAACAAAAAAAAATTAATATTATATCCGAGATTCGTAGTGGCAAGGCGTTTGAAATTTGATTGTTTTCTTTTACGGGTTTAACTTTAGAATTACCTAATCGTTTTTGTCAAAAAAAAATTTTTTTTATTTATTTTTCGTGTCTTAATTAAATATCGGCAATAGTGCACACGCCACCTCCCATAAAGGAAGGTAAAAGATTCCCGGTCATTTTCCCGAATCTAAATTCCCGAACGGCTCTCGCCCGAATTTCAAAAATCCCGAATGCCGTTCTCCCGAAGCCGTTTTCCCGAAGGTCTATGTTCCCGAAAATATAAAAACATTCAAGGTAAATATATTGTATCAAATGACATATTTATTTAAACATGAAATACCAAAAAGAACAAGAATATAAAAGTAAAATATATAGCAACAAAATGAGTATATAAAAATATGTAAAAAAAATTTTAGAAACATGCGAAATTGGATCTTTAGATAAAGAAATGTTTTTTTCAATATAAAAAATGCATCAGAGGACAATGTAATATGATAATGCACGCAAGTAATCTAGAACTCGTTCATTGCTCTTATATTCCTCATATGTTGCAACTAACAAGGAGAGGTTGTCAACTGTCCCCCGCCGATATCACTGGGGCTGAAATATGTTTTTCTATGTCGAAATCCATTATACATGTGTTTTTTCATTGTTGCCAATGGGCATTTGTTTACGAAATATTAGTAATAAACAAATTATTTAAACAATTTTACAATTTTTAGTAAAAATTCATCAAATCAAGCTGAAATTCGTTACTCGGAGGTTTTTGAGGTCGCTGAATTCGAATCTGTGATCAAAAATGCAAAATTCAAAATGGCGAATCCAATATGGCGGACATTATTTTTGAAAAGTTATTAAATTCGCTTAAAACGAGTTGCTTGGGGGTTTTTGGGGTCGCTGAATTCAAATATATGATCAGAAATGCAAAATTCAAAATAAAGAATCCAAAATGGCAGGCAATATTTTTTAAAAGTTAATTAATTCGCTTAGAACTTGTTACCCAGGGGTTTTGCTGACACTCAATTGGAATTCAATATGACGGACAAATTTTTGAAGTGATCGGGTTTGCTGGAAACTCGTCACGCGGGTCTTGTTGCAGTCTCGTGAGTTCAAATATGTTATCACATTTTGAAAATTCAAAATGGCGCATCCAATATGGCAAACAAATTTTTAAAAAGTGATCAACTTCGCTTGAAACTCGTTACTAGGAGGTTATTGGGGTCTCTGAATTCGAATATGTTATTACATTTTTAAAATTAAAAATTATGGATCCAATATGGAGGACGATTTTTTAAATAGTGATCGGATTCGCTTGAAATTTGTTACTCGGTATTTTTTGGGGTCGAATATGATATTACATTTTTAAAATTCAATTTGGTGGATGCAATATGACAGACGAATTTTTGAAAAGTGATCAGATTTGCTTCAAACTCGTTACTTGGGGGTTTTTAGAGTCACTGAATTCAAATAAGTTATTACATTTTTAAAATTAAAAAGGACAGATTCGAAATGTCAAAGAAAATGTTCAAAAGCAACAAATTAGGGATACGAGAATAATTTTTTAATTTTGCAAGTGTTTCTATAATGACATTTAAAGAATCCAAAACGATTTCTAGAAATCTTTATATGAGTTTTGGAAGTCATCTAGAAATAAATTCTAATTTTTCTAGAAAAACTTTTTGGAATATTACAAAGAATTAGTAATATAAAAACTTCCGAATTATTTTCGTATCCACAGTTCTTGAATGAGTTCAAGAATAATTCTGGTACTAATTTTTTCCGTATATGTTTGTTAATAAAAAGTGCAGAGTGAGAAGCAGAAAAATTTGCTAACGGTTGCACAGAATATTTTTGTGGTGAGTGCATCGATGATTTACATGCGTAAAAGTAGAAAACTTTTTTTTCAAAAATTTTTTGTGAAAAATCATAAATAAATTACGTGTTTTTGCAAAAAAGTGCAAAAATTGTTACACTGAAAAAAATACTTGGTTCACATTAGACATTTCATTATGGTTAACAGGTTATCTAACCTTAAAATGTCACTCGCAGTTTCATGACAGTCGTATGGCTAAAACACCAAACGCTATATGGCAGTTCCCAATCAGCAATAAAATATGGTCGATCTGCCCATAATTATCGCAGTTCTACTGAAATATTTTTTTTGTCCTACATGCACGGAAAGTATGTCATTTCGGGCACTTAATGCGGGCGCAAAGTGAGTCATTCCCGCCCGGGGTATCGTAAGCGGGCGCAAAATACTTTCCCGCCCGCTGACGTCACCGAAGCGGGCGCAAAATACATTCCCGCCCGCTGACGTTATAGAAGCGGGCGCAAAATACTTTCCCGCCCGCTGACGTCATTGAAGCGGGCGCAAAAATTATGAACACACGCGCAGTAATTTTTATGCTAGTATTACATGCGCTGCAGTTTTCTATGATAGTTGCACTTGCGTAGTGTCTTTTAATAATATTTATACATATGCAGTAGTTTTCTATAACAGTTACACATGCGCAGTAGCATTTAACGATATTTATACATGCGAAATAGTTTTCTATGACAGTTACACATGCGCAGTAGTATTCTACGACACACACATTCTTATGGTATTTACACAATACGTTCATTAATTGTTAATTAGCTGAAGGTTTTGCCGCTGGTGCCCTCAATGCCATACTTATCATGCAAGTAGGACAAAAAACGTTGTTCGCACCACGGGCGCAAGGTGATTGTAGCTTGGGCGATATTAGGAAAACCTCGGCGATCCTCCCGCGACCTCGGCTTCGCCTCGGGCGCTTCAGATCCCCTTGGTTTTCCTAATCTCGCCCTCGCTGCAATCACATGTTTTGCGCCTTCGATACGAAAATAACTATTTCAGAGTATCAGAGCGTAAATGTGGACGAAAAATTCAGTGCAATTGGGGCTTAATGGGTTAAACTCGAGCCAGGGCAGGTTGGCGCACTTTGAAATACTCTAAATAAACTGTTCTAAAAACAAAAATAGAGAATGCTTAGGAACTGCCTTTTTTTAAATTAAAGCTGAGATGTCAAGCAAGGTTATTGTGCAGTATAGTTTTCATAGATTCAAATTTAACAAAGTTAACCAACAAAGAGTCAAAAGTGCACGAAGTTGCCCCGGTCTTGCCTATTGTATTTTCCAGTAGTGCGAAAACATGATCCAATGAATACAAGGTCTACACCAAGAAACCTTTGGGTCGTCTGCACACCCAATAGGTGAAAATTCATGGGACGACTGTGCGACCGAAATTCGGGAAGCCTGACGTCCCACTCTGGGCGTGTGGTTGCACCGTACTGGTATAACAGCAGCACCAAAGCACTGGGTCGTCTGTCCGCCCGGTTTGTGAGAGCTGAACATGCTTTGGTTAAAACATTTTTTTTGTGACGTGTTTCGTATGATTATTAAATAATTATTATAAAGTAAATGATCATATTGACTGTTGAGGTTTATTTATTTAATAGTTTATACCATCTTGCTTGAAAAAATCGCGTGCAGAATTGTGCTTATGACAATTACGCATGCGGCATATGTGTTTTATGGAAATTCCGCATGCGGAATTGTGTTTTATGACTTACGCATGAGAAATAAAATGCAGAATTCTGCATGCGGAACTTTTGAAAAACACTATTGCACATGCAGAATGCGTAATTTTTACAAAAAAAAATATTCCGCATGCGGAATTTTTGAAAAACGCTATTCTGCATGCGAAATGCGTAATTTTTACAAAAAAATATTCTGCATGCGGAATGCGGAATTTTTGAAAAACGCTATTCCGCATGCGAAATGTGGAATTTTTGAAAAAAAATCCGCATGCGGAATGCGGAACTTTTGAAAAACACTATTCCGCATGCGGAATGCGTAATTTTCGGTAAGCATCATTCCGTATGCGGTATTCCCATAAAACACATTCCGCTTGCGGGATTTTCTTAAAACATAATTCCGCATTCGGAATTTTCATAAGAACATAAATCCGCATGCGTAATTATCTTAAAAAACTAGGCAAATAATTATTGTAAACGATAAAACAAAATAATCAATTCAAGTTTGTGGGGATATAGTGTTGGCACACGAATTCCTTGGAACTGCAGACGCACTTCAATAAGGGACGACAGATGAACCAAATTGTGGGGCTGCCAGGCACCCAGTAGTGGGAAAGCAGTTGTACCAAGTTCGTGGTAGCTCTGTCGCACCAGTACTGGGCGTGCAGATGACTCAAAGGTTTCTCGGTGTAGCCGTTCGGCCCCCCTAAATGCGACCAATTAGCGCATGCCCTCGGTTGCGGCCATGACAGTCAGGTGACCAGCACTTTTAGTTTCCCATTGGTCGCATAAAATGACATTATCGCGCTTAATTTGTATTTTCGAACAGTGATATACTTGTTCGAGTTGTTGTTAATAGGTATTGAAGCAGTTGTCATTTTGATATTGAAACTTTTTACTGTGAATTGTGTATCCGTGGAAATAGGTTGTGTTAATATGTTTTTTAAAGCCAAAAAAGAAAAATAAAATGTGCGTGTTTTACTTTTTACTGAAATTTAATTTAGCAAAATAGATTTTATAAAACTTATTTTATCTAGTGACAAAAAATTCAAGAAGGTGAGTACGCATTTTATTAAACATTCTAAATTATACTACCAGTAATAATTGATTTTTATAGTTTCTTAAAATAATAAGTACGCATTTTATTAAACATTCTAAATTATACTACCAGTGATAATGGATTTTTATAGTTTCTTAAAAATAATTACTTTTTTGTTTTCACTTCATTTTAGACAAATTTTCTATTTTTATCGTTTATACAATTTCTTGTTTATTTTTCCACAACTTTTGAAATTAAAAGAAGAAAAAAGAAGGTTCCACTTTTCAAAATATTGATTTATTAATTTGTATTTGATGTTCTTAGTTATTTATATTCCTTAACATTTTTTGGTTTGTTAATTTCTTCGTTTTTCTTTTTTAATTTATTCGTTCTTTCATAATTTATTATGAATTTTCTTATTTATTTTCATGTAATTTAAGGAAGTATATCCGTAAATGGTTTAATTTTTCGAAACAATTTTTTCTTGTTATAATTTAGTTTTTATTCTTAATTTTTTAAATTTTAATATTTTACCATGAGGTGTCTTTTGATTTAAAACAAAAACAATTTAAGCATTTTTTAAAAAACCTAATATTTGAAGACATTATAATATATTATGCAAAGTTTGCATAAATGACTCTTTGAAATACTTGAAATGATTCAAGGTTAATTTGTTAAATATTTTTATAAGATCATATTTTCATCATAAGAAACTATTTTCTTGTTAATAAAATTTATTTTTTACTTTTATGTTCTCTTTAATTTTTACATTTCTTGCTTAATTTTTCTAATTTTTCTATTTTTGAATCATTTTATCACTTCTATTATAGAGTTATAATAGGGTCATTAAGAGTAAGTCGAAACACAGGATAATTAGAAGTTTCTAATGGTTTACTCATGTTAAAAATTGTCAAGTCAGCACAGACATCAACTGTTTCCCATTATAATGTTATTTACTGTCTTATTTTTTAAATTATTCTCCAAGGCTTGTAAAGGTTTTGTATTAAAAAGAATCAATTACTGTTTCTACACTTTCCTCTGTATTCCAGTTTTTTATTTACTTATTATTTAATTAATTTTTTATTTATTCCATTTTACAATTAGTTGTTTTGTACTGAAGAATAATAAAATTTGTTACTATTTAATGGTAATAACTTACTTTCCGCTGACTCATTAGTAGAAATCACAATAATTTAGATAATCAAAAGTACTTATTAAAGGAACAATTAACTTTTTCTTTTAGATAAATATGCCTACAATTTGTTCAGTTGTGGGATGCAAAAACAAAAACACCAAAGATGATCCAAAAATACAATTGTTCAGATTCCCTCAGGACGAATTATACCGTACTTTGTGGCTCAGTGTTTGCAAAAATAAAAATATAAGCACTAAACATGGTAAGATGACGTTTTTTAATAAATTTAAGAAATTATAAATTTATGACGATGATATTGATTACAAAATTGGTTTTGCTTATCACAGATTCTCTATTTCAGCTAAAATATGTTCCATACACTTCAAGAAAGAAAGCTATAAACCACTATCATATCCAGACATTGTATTGAATACAGTTCCTAAATTTACAAGAAGACTTCGTGATGATGCTATTCCAACTGAAAATGTAGGAAATAAGACACAAGAACTTGGTTCAAATTGTAATACAAGCAATGAGGAACCTCCATTCAATATCCTTCGCACTTCAGGACATGAAAGTCAACCTAATGTTGATAGTACAGAGTGTCGGGTTGCTTCAAAAGAAATACTGAATTCAAATAAACAAAGTGAAATTTTTGTAGGATCAAATGCAACCTCATGCAGTATGCCTCGAAAGCCAGAAAATGAATTTGAAAATGCTGCTAATGATGTTAAATGTGAAGTTAATTCTAATGTAAGTAAAAGTACTGCTTTCAAAGAAATTCAAAATATACTTACACATCTTCGGCCAAATGACAATCGTGAAATTATTGTACAACAATTACAAAACTTACAAGGTAAATTGAACAGTGAAATAAACTTAGAAGAAATAAACGCAAAATTAGTTAAAGCAGTTAAAGAATCTAAAAACGATCAACAAAAATTTTTCCTAAAATGGGTAGACAGACAAAAAAAGGTAGCTTTTTGGAAAAGAGAATGCCACTTGTATAAAGCTAGAGCAGAATATGCAGAGAATAAATTAAACTGTGTTTCCCTTGAAAAGCAAGAAATTTTGAGAAAACTGAGAACAATATTTACTCCTGATCAAATACAAAGTTTAATGAATCCAGGTAAAAGAATCAAGTGGAATCATGAGGACATTGCTGATGCTATATCACTTAGGTCGCTCAGTTCAAAAAGTTACGAATACCTCAGGAAAGTAGTGAAAATCCCATTACCAGGATTATCATCTTTAAGACGATGGATAAACACCTTTGATGTCGAAGCAGGAGTTTTGAAAAATGTTCTAAAAATTATGGAGAAGAAAGGTAAATCATTGACGGAAATGGAGAAAATATCTGTTTTAAGCTTTGATGAGGTGCATTTATCTCCTTTATATTGCATTGATAAAAAAAAGAACAAATAATTGGACCTCACAGTGCTTGTCAAACTGTCATTGCTAGAGGTTTGTTTTCCAAATGGAAGCAAGTTGTTTATTATGACTTTGACAAAGCTATGACAAAGGAGATTCTCTTAAATTTAATAAAAGAACTAGAGGATAAAAGCTATACCGTTGTTGCAATTGTATCTGATTTACACCGATCCAATACAAAACTGTGGAAACAATTACATATTTCTACAAATCAGAAATCAAAAAAATTATATTTTCAACATCCTTCCAGACAAGACATTAAAATACATTTTTTTGCAGATGTACCACACTTAATTAAATTAGCCCGTAACCATTTTATAGACTCCTTCTTTTCTTATAAGAACAATAAAACCGATAAAAAGTATTTAGAAAATCTTTTAAATTTAAATAAAGATGATTTAAAGTGTGCACTTTCATTAACACCGGATCACCTTAATTGTATTGGAACTGCGAGACAGAAGGTAAAATTGGCAACACAATTGTTTTCTAATAAAAATGCTAAAGCCTTGTCTTTCTGTTTAGAACAATCAAAAATGTCAGATAATGCACTCTTTGCAGAATTCAAAGGGTCGGAAGAAACTGGTCGTGTATTACAACTTTTTAATGACTGGTTTGATCTCTTCAATGGCAGACAGAAATACCAAAGTAATGGAGCTAATGCCTTTGGAGTTGACATGGAAAGTCAAACTTCTCTTCTTAATGAGATGAACAATTTCATTACATTAATGAGAGTTGGAGGACGCTCTTATATGCTTCCTTTTCAAAAAGGAATACATTTAAATTGTCTTGCTTTGCCAAGTATGTATTCTTTTTTGAAAGAAAAATATGGCCTTCAATATATTTTGACAAATCGTTTAAATCAAGATGTATTGGAGAACTTTTTTTCTTTTATACGAGGAATGGGAAGAGGGCATGATCACCCAACTGCATTAGAATTAAAATATCGATTAAGGTGGTACATCTTAGGAAAACACGCGATGGTTGCTCTTTCAGAAGGTTCTAATACAGAAAAAGTGTTGCATGAAGCCAGCCTTATAAACGCAACAGATCTTGAAAGATTGGAAAAGGATAGTAATTGTGAGAATTTAGAAACAGAAATAAACGAGGAATTGGAGACGTATACAGTCAGTGATTCCGAAGACCAATTATTATTAGCGAACATCTCCGATTTTTACGAAGGTGCAGATGAAGAGGATAATGAAATTAATTCCTGTGATCAAGTTAATGATGTAATAGATGTCACAGGATTTGATTTCATCCATAATCCAACAGAAGATGTTGAACTCAAAGAGTTTGCTCAAAGTATTTTTTACGAAGAGGCTGAAATAGAAGATGAAATTATTTCGAGTTCTACAGACGAATTCAAAATCCAAGAAGAAGACAGAGGAGAAGATGATGATGAGGAGGAGGATGTGGAGGAGGATGAAGATGAAAAAGAAGAAAAAGAAGAGTCAGAAGCAGGTATTATAAATATTATATTCTTTCTGTTATCAAATGTTAATTCTATTAATTCGTTTCATTATACATAGTGAATTATAATAACTTTTGTAATCTTCTTATAGTTAAATGTCCTGACTCTTATGAAGGAAGAGAAGAAAATTTAGAACTTCTTCAAATTTTAGATAAAGAAATAGCGACAGATAAAATAACTGGCGAAGCTCTGAAATACATATCTGGATATGTTGCTTGGCGATTTTCAAGCGATGACACACTTGGTGATTATACATCTTCTTTGCCGGAAATTCCCCAAAATGATTGGATTTGTCATTTGTCCAGAGGATATCTGAAATATCCATCAGAGAAACTATTGACTGCAGCAAAAATTATGGAAGGCGAATTCCAGGACTTTCATGGGCCCACTTTTTCGAAAGAACCAATGATATACAAAAATGTAGCAAAGAAAATCAAAGAAAAATTGAAGGATGACATAAGCATTAAAGTTTTGCTATGCCTCGTGCGGACAAGAACGCACATAAGACTACGAAATTTAAATCAGCAGTTATTTTTTGACAGAAAACAAAGAAGAGCAATGAACCGTATGAAGAAATTTACAAACATAAAATATTGAGTATTTTCAGTATTTTTGATAACCTCCACAGCACCGAAAATTTTCTGAAAATTTATTAAATATTTACTTGCAATATTCGAAATATGTGATTGCAATTAAAATTTAGTGAAAATTTTGTAAAGACTTAAATGTCCCGATTAAATAAATGTTTAGCGTAAACCTTTCCTGAACATTTAAATTAAATAATTAAGAAGATTGGTATTAAAAAACGTTCTTCTTTTTCGTTTTGGCCCAATTCTTCTTAATTCATTATTACGACTTAAAAAAACGGGGTAAAATCCTATTTAGAAATTTAAATTAAATTTTCGCCTAATTATAATTATAATTATAATTAGGCGAAAATGTTCAGGCAAGTTTCAGGAAAGTTTCACGCTAAACATTTGATTAACTGGGACATTTAAATATTTAAATTAAATTGAAATTTGAGAACGTCCATTTTCAAGATAAATAAGTTTAATTTTACAAAATTCTGTATTTCTTGAATTTTACTTATTCACTTATTTATTTTTATTTAATTTATTTTATTAAAACAGTTACTTCATTTAAAAATTTGATACATTTCAATACGTTTAATGTTTCATTATCTTATTTTTACTAATAATAATTAATTACGTACGTTATTATTAAGAACCACGTGTTATTATTATATTATGTTTTTTTGTACATTATAAAATATACATTATTATTATTTATATATTTATACATTATATTATTTAATTATATAATTTAAAAATATTTATAATACTATAATACATATTTACGAGAATATTTAAAAAAGGATAATTAATATATTTTAATCATAATATTTGCAAAATAAAATATTTTACAATAATTAGATACGTTCTCATGAGAGAACTTTTGTCGATTTTTAATTTTTCCGACATAATATTCATATTTCACTAAAAATGATTTATAATTCTGATTTTTCTAAAGTTGAAAAACGACTTGCTGAATGTTTACTTGGACAAATCATGTATTTTTCATACCTCTTTTGTATACTAACCATATTTTTAAATTGTTTTATACTCGATTATACTATGTATTATTTATTTTTATAGAATAATGTACAAATTATATGTATTACTGAAATGAAGATAAACTTATTATATATCTTTTATAATTATTGGTATTAATGTAACAATTATTCATTATTGTATTTTTATTTATGTAAGTCACGAAATCTGTTGTTATATGTCACGAGATTTTAGTTTATTTATAATTATTTGTGTGTGTTACGTATATATATAGACAGTTTTCTATTGTTTAGTACCTTATTTGTTATATCTGATTTAATTAATCAATTTTTGTCAATGAAAATAAAAGTTCAAAGTGTAGAATATTTTCTTTACTCGTACACTCATTCAGTCTTCTTCAGATTCTTTCCTTTCACTTTAAACTGCCGCGCGCAAAAGATGGCGGAAGCCGAGGGCAAGGCATTTTTTTTACTTGCGCGTGGCTAGAACTTGTATTCATTAGATCATGGAGCGAAAAGCAACCTTTTGTTTCACTATCTATATGGTACCCTGTTTTATACCCTTCTTAATAACTTTTCATACATAATTTTCTCCATATTAGATCCGTTATTTTAAATTTTGCATTTTTGATCATACATATTTGAATTCAGCGACCCTCAAAACCCCCAAGTAACACGCTTTAAGCGAATTTAATAACTTTTATAAAATAGTATCCGCCATTTTAGATCCGACATTTTGAATTTTGCATTTTTGATTATATATTTGAATTCAGCGACCCCTAAAACCTCCGAGTAACACGTTTTAAGCGAATTAAAAAACTTTTCAAAAATAATGTCCGCCATATTGGATCCGCCTTTTGAATTTTGCATTTTTGATCAGAGATTCGAATTCAGCGACCTCAAAAACCCCCGAATAACAAGTTTTAAGTAAATGTGATTCGAATGGCTGGATTTACCATAAGAACCTGACTTGATCGCATGGTAAATCCAGTCGTTCCTGTCACATTTTACTTTTTAATATTTTAACAAACTATCAAAATTATTTTCATGATTCTAGGGGTTGATCATAGCATTGTCAAGAAAATAACAAGATTTTTGAAAAATTTTGATATTTTTTGGCTGAAATCTCTTGCGTTTTCTTTTGCAGCACTATTACCATCACTATCTCTATATTTTTTTTGTAATCTACACATAACAATACATTTGTGTACCAAATTTGAACTCTCTTAGTCAAATATTTTGGCAGATAAGAGGGCAATACAGTCTTTTTAAAAAAAAATGTCTTTAATTTGTACCATTCCTGCCCTTTATCTGCCAAATTTTAGAGTGCTGAAATTTGGTACACATATGAAGTTTGACGTGTAGATTACAGAAAAACTATAGAAAACTTTATTGCAGGCTGTTATCATAGCGTTTTTGAGAAAAAAAAAACGATTTTTTTAAAAAAATGCTAAAAAATGGTCGTACCCCCCCTTCCCCTGAACTTCCAAACTATTGGACTTAGAGAGTTCAAATTTGGTACACAAATGTATTTTCACGTATAGATTATAGGAAAATTATAGAAAACATGATTGTATGTGTTGAACATAGCGTTGTCAAGGAAAAAACAATATTTTTGAGCATTTTTTTAACATATGGGCCATAATTTAGTGTTATAACTTTGACAGCGCTATAATCATCACTTTCTCTATAATTTTCCTGTAATCTGCACGTAAATCTACATACGTGTACCAAATTTCAGCATCCCAAGTAAAATAGTTTGGAAGATAAGGGGGGGGGGGATACGGTCATTTTTTTTTAGCAAAAATGCATTAAAAGTGTACAATGCCACCTCCATATCTGCCAAACTATTGTACTTAGAGTGATGAAATTTGGTATACATATGTAATTTGCCATATAGATTACAGAAAATCTATAGAGAACTTTGTTGCAGATCGTTATCATAGTGTTTTTAAGCAAAAACCAAAGATTTAAAAAGAATGCTAAAAAATGACCGTATCCCCCCTCCCATAACTTCCAAACAATTTGACTTAGAGAGTTCAAATTTGGTACACAAATGTATTTTCACGTGTAGATTACAGAAAAATTGTAGAGAACATGATTGCAGAAGTTGATCATAGCGTTGTTAAGGAAATAAAATGATTTTTGAGTTTTTTTTATGGATATTTGCTAAAATCTCTGGATTTTTCGTTGACAGGGCAATCACCATCACGTTCTCTATAATTTTTATGTAATTTACACCTGACAATACATTCCTGTACAAAATTTGAACTCTTTAAGTAAAATATTTTGAAAGATAGGGGAGGAGGTGGTCCATTTTTTTAAAAAAATGCATTATATATTATATTTTATATATTATATTATACTAGCTTTCTAGTATAATCTAGTATCGTGCCGTCAACAGTATTTTTTTTACAAAAAGTATTTTCTGACAGACCGAATTTTTTGTTAAAAAGTATTTTCTTACAGATAGTATTTTTTGACAAAAATTATTTTCTGACAGAAATTATTTAAAAAAGAATTTTCTAGAAGCAACATAATTCTCTTCCAAAAGTTATTAAATTCTAATATATTTTATTATCACTGAAAGAAAAGAGGTTATGCTGCTGCACCTTTGGAGGTTTCGTATCGCACTTTGACGTGAGTTCAGCTACACACAGCAAAGGGGCGTGTAACGTGCCCCTGAGAGCGCGCAACAGGCCCCAGACAAGGCAAGCAGTACGCTTTCATTGAAAAGTGCACTGCTTGCCTTGTTTTGGGGTCTGTTGCGCGCTCTCAGGGGCGCGTTACACGCCCCTTTGGAGTGTGTAGCTGAACTCACGTGCGATACGAAACCTCCAAAGGTGCAGCAGCATAACCTGTTTTCTTTCAGTGTAGATATACTTCCCATTAGCACATACCCGAACAGCACCGGATGTTCCAGCAATATTGGCAAAGTTGAAGCAAGGCATTTTTACTTTGCCTCAACCTTGCCAAGTTGTTGATCTGATAAAAATACGCATATCATGTTTTAAACTTTTTTTTTCATCAAAATAAATATTTTTCGAGAAAAACCTAGAACCAAATTAGCCTGAATCCCATTCAGCCTAAAACCATCTTGCCTAAAATGCATTCAGCCTAATCCCATTTACCCTAAATTGTATTAAGCCTAAATCCCCTTTAACGTAAAATGCATTTAGCAAGGAACCCATTTAACCTAAAATGCATTCAGCCTAAATCCCATTTAACCTAAAATGCATTTACAGATTAAAACCCATTTATCCTAAAATGCATTTAGCCTAAATCCTATTTATCTCCAAAAGCATTTATCCTACATCTCATTTAACCTAAAATGGATTCAGTATAAATCCCATTTAACCTAAATCTTATTTAACCTGAATACCATTTAACCTAACTCTTATTTAAACTAATTCCTATTTAACTTCAATCGTATTCAACCTAAATCCCTTTTAACCTCATATGCATTCATCCTCAATCTCATTTAACCTAACATGGAACCATCATAAAACCCCATTTAACCTAAAATGCAATCAGCCTAAATCACATCTAAACAAAAATGCTTTTATTCTAAAACCCTTTTAACCTAAAATGCATTTAGCTCAAATTCTATTTAATCTCAAATGCATTCATCCTAAATCCCATTTAACCTTGAATGCATTCAACCTACATCCCATTTCACCTAAAATACATTCAACCTACATCCCATTTAACCTAAAATGCATTCAGCCTAAATCCCATTTCACCAAAAATGCATTCCGCCTAAATCGAATTTAACCTAAAATGCAATCAGCCTAAATTCTGTTTTACCTAAAATGCATATAGCTTAACAAAATTTGGCCTAAATCCCATTGAACGAAATTTATAATGTAAAATTTAGGCTAAACGGGATTTAGGACAAATAGTTTTAGGCTGAATGCCTTTTTGGATTTAATGGGTCATAGTCTAAATGCATTTTAGGTTGAATGAGATTTAGGTTAAATGGGATTTAGGCTTAATGCATTTTATGTTTAATGGGATTTAGGCTAAATGAAAATTAGGTTAAATAAGATTTATTATGTTTAATGGGTTTTAGGCAGAATGCTTTTTAGTTTAAATGGGATTTTGGTTAAATAAGTTTTACGTTTAATGGGTTTTAGACTGAATGCATTTTAGTTTATTTGGGATTTTGGTTAAATGTAGTTTAGGTTAAATAAGATTTATTATGTTTTATGGGTTTTAGGCAAAATGCCTCTTTGGTTAAATGGGATTTAGGTTAAATAGGATTTAAATTTAATCTATTAGATTTTCGGGTTTTTATTATTTTACCTCAAAAAATTCAGATTCAACATTTTTTTTTGCATTGTGTCATCTAAAATTATTTTTATTAATGTATTTCTTTAAATTTATTGCAAAACGTGTTGTAAGGAACATAACAAAATTAATACAAACCCAAGTGGATATGAACTTTTTAAGTTTTACAGTTGTATCAGAGTCTTACACAGTAAAAACAAAATCTGTTTTTCAGCTTATATTTTGTCTTTTTTAAAGTTGTAAACGAAAATAGATTATATTGACTGAAATTTAGTGCAGAAAAAAAGTTTAAAAAGAATACTTTTATCCTACTATAAGTAAGATATCATGGGATCTGAAATTTAGCTCTAAGCTGGTTAAAGAACTGAAATTCAGTTTTGCTATAGACTGTCTTTCAGTCTTAATGTAGTTAAGATTATTAATAATAATAATAAATTATGACTAAAAAGCATATATAAGAATTTTGATGTGTATTGCGTGTATAATAATTTTTTCTAATTTAATTTGCATAATAAAAATGAAAATGACATGGAATTTTTGACTTTTGAAATCATATCTAAAAAATTCTGGTCATTTTCACTTAAACTTTGCAAATTACAATAGAAAATATTGTGATACGTAATACATATTAAAATTTAGATGACAAATAAATCTTTTAAAAACTGAAGTATACACTAATCACTTCTTCTTGTAAACGAAATAAAACACGAACCGACACACAAATTTCATGAACGGAACAAAACACGAAACGACACACAACTTCATAAACGAAATAAAACACGAGGCGACATAATATGAATCGCGATCACGTTAAATCACGCTATGGCGTTTTCACAATGTGTCGCCTGTCATGTGACGTCACAGCTATCATTCTAAGACTTGGCGAACTGAAACTCAGCTCAAGTAAAGACTTTTTGAAAGTCAATGACGTCTTGTTTTTTCTTCAGACCAGTGAATTAAAAATCAGCCAAATAACAAGCTTATTTATAGTAAGAGAAGGACTAATTCTTATTTTAAGCTAATTTTAATTATTAAATAAAGTTTCGTACTTAAAAGAAGTCAATAATGAAAGTAAGCGTGCATTCGATTTCAGATTTTGTTTTTACTGTGTTACTTGGGGTCAATCTATTAATAGATTTTTGTATAAATATCATTATGTTAATATTTGTAATTTAATGTGAGAATTTAAAATGCTTTAGAGATTTATAACTATTCGAGAGTGTCAGCACTGTTTTAACTAGGAATAAGTTGGTAGTAGTGAGTTAAGTGTAGGGACGAATGCCAGTGACGCGCGATTAGAGTCAGTTCACGTTTGAGAGTCGTATGATGAAAGTCTAGTAGCGAGACGAGACGATAAGTTATATTTAGCGAGATCGTAAAAATGCCTTTGTGGTGCATTGTGTTTAACCTTTTATCTTGATTATCTAATTAGTATTATTTTAATAAACTATATCATATGAATCACATTTAGACGAATCCTTTGTGTTCTTCCTCTGCTCCTTAAATAGAGAAATCGGTTAGAGTCTTTTGGATTCTAACATCTCAGAAGTGGGATATGAACTCTGTTCCACAGAGAATCGCATAATGAAAGTGATTGTGTCGTTTTTGAGGTGAAAATTGACGAAATTAAATGGAAAATGTGTCGAAAACGAAAAATTCAAGATGGCGTTGGCAATGAAAAGCGATTCATAGACGCGAAATTAGTGCGCATGTGAAAAGCCAAAATAATCCGATAATAGCCGAAGTGTGCGAAGTTAATTTGAACTTACGTTAGAATGAGCGATGCAGACTTAGCAGCTGACGCTCTTTTAAGAATGGCTAATAATAACGGTGAAAGTGGACCACCACCCCCTGGCGGACACCTACCACCCCCAGACGGACAACAGCCTCCCCTTGGTGAAAATTTGCGACAAGGACAGCCGATGACGGAGATGCAACAGCTGATTGCCGCCATGACCGTAATGATGCAACAAAATGCAGCTATCATTGCAGCAGCGAATCAACCACGACCAGCAGCTCCCTTATACAACATCTTACCAGACCTTTCACACAATATTGACAATTTTGACGGGTTGTCAGGATCAACCAATGCGAAAATTTGGCTTAAACAATTGGAATCGACGGCGAATTTGCATCGTTGGATTGAGGCAATTGCCTTTGAAACGGCAAGGAGCCATTTGACTAGAGCTGCGAAAAATTGGTATCTCGCAAATATTAATTCCATTAATGATTGGAGAACTTTTAGAGAGGCCTTTCTAATTCCTTCTTAGTCGAAAAATCTTTAACGGAAAAGTGGCAAGAAATGCACTCTCGATGTCAGAAACAAAACGAGGATACTCGAGAGTATTTCTTTGACAAGCTGCGTTTGTGTAAGGCGTTAGGGCTTAGTTTGAGTGAAATTAAAACACAAGTGGCTGTTGGATTATGGTCCAAATTATGGTCGCACGTGAGGTAAAATGTTATAATTGTCAACAGCTAGGTCATATAGCTAAAAATTGTATGAAACCGAAAACCGTGCATAAGGCAGAAGTTAATATTGTAGAATCAGAACCTGTGAAAAAATTAAATACGAAATATGAAAAGCACGTGTCGGTAGGTGGAACTAAGATTTTCGGTATGATAGATCCGGGTAGTTCTGATTGCCTGATTAAAGCTTCGGTAGTTCTAGCTAATGGGTATAAGTTCGTTAAAGTTATCAGTGAATTAGTTGGGTTTGGTGGGGGAGTAAAACAATCCCACGGTATAATTTACGAAAATTTGAAGGTCGATGCTGTTGAAATTTCTAATGTTAGATTCAGAGTTGTTCCCGATACAGCACAGCAACATGATGTAATTATTAGTAGAAACTTCACGGAAGTACCAGAGATTGTTTATTTCAAAGTCGGTAATAGTCTTGAATTTATTTATAGGGACGATTTCAATTTTCAATTTTACTCTGAAGTAGAAGTTACGACGACGGAACTTGACAAAATTAAAGTAGTTGATTCAAACGAAATTCCTCCCGCGACAGTCAATTTTGTTCGATTAAAAATCAATAATGAAGAATTCAGTTTACCGATTGCTAATAATACTAGCGCAAATATAACGGTTCATTCTGGTGATAACTTAAAATCCACTATTCGTACAATTAAAGAGTCAGTGCCGAGATTGGAAGCTAGGAGAGAACCAATAGTTGAATCTGATATAGTCACAGCACCGTCTTTAGATACAGTCCGTAAGATAGAGTTAATTGACTTGCTTAATAAATACCGGGTTTGCTCCGCGATGAATATTTCAGAACTCGGATGTACCAATCTAATTAAAATGGACATCCAGGAAAAACCTGGAAGTGTTCCAACGTTCTCCAAACCTTATAAAGCTAGCGCGACACAAAAAGCAGTAATATCGGAAAAAGTTGAAGAGTAGAAATCGGCAGGATTAGTAACGGTAAGGAGTTCTCCTTATGGTAGGCCGTGTTTAATGGTGGAAAAGGTTGACGGGTCGCAAAGATTAGTCTTGGATTATCGACGACTTAATAAAAATACTATCCATATGAATTTTCCTTTGCCAAATCTCGACGATGGTATTGAAGAGTTACATGGCGCGACAATATTTGCAGTGTTAGACTTAGCGCAGGGTTACTTGAAAATTCCCCTGACAGACGCGGCTAAGGAGAAAACGGCATTTATTACTCCTACAGAAACAGGACAGTTCGAACGTGCCATGTTTGGGCTTATGAACGCCCCTTTTTACTTTGCTAAACTAATGAGAATTATCTTTGGACCTCATGGGCTCAAGCTGGCACTCACTTATTTCGACGATATTTTAATCCATACGCGAAACTGGTAAGAATTGTTGATAAAACTTGAGAAAATCCTACAATTATTGAAAGACGCTGGGTTAACTCTCAATTTAAAAAAATGTAGGTTTGGTATGGAAAGAATTGAATATTTAGGATTTTCTTTCGACAAAAATGGAATTAGTCCAGGTAACCGCACTGCTCAAGCCATTGTAGACTTTCCGACTCCGACTGATGTGCATAAGGCGCGACAATTCCATGGACTAGCTAGTTTTTTTCGCAGGTTCATTCCTGAATTTTCAAAAATAATTGCTCTAATTATTGAACTATTTAAAAACGGTCAGAAATTTATTTGGGAGGATCGACAAAGAAAAGCTTTCGAAGCTATTAAGAAAATGATTACGTCAAAGCCTATTTTGGCTTATTTTAACGTGATTGCGACACTGACTGAATTGCATACCGATGCATCAGCGGATGGTCTCGGGGCCATGTTGTTTAAGGGATCAGATAGTAATGTACCAGTACAGTGATGAGAATTTAGCAAAAAAAATTAAAATACTTCAAAAAAATAAACGCGATCGTACGAAAAGAGAGAGGGGGGAAATTAAAGACTATATTCTGCGAAATGGAATATTGTACAAAATGATTAACGATCGAGAACTTTACGTGGTACCAAGATCGATGCGCAAGGCGTTAGTCATAAAAAATCACGATTTATCTAGTCATTTTGGGCCAGAAAGAGCCGTGGCACGAATTAGAGACTTCTATTATTTCCTAAAAATGATCAACTATGTTAAAAGGCATATCGCTGCCTGCGTAGAATGCTTATTTGCAGAAGGTAAATCGGGAAAACAAGCTGGCGTGCTTCACCCGATTCCGCCTGGCTCACGGCTGTTTGAAATAATAAATATCGATCATCTTGGACCTTTTGTAACTTCCGCAAAGGGTATGAAATATATACTTGCCATAATCTGCAATTTAACAAAATATGCACAGTTGTACGCGGTTCGGGATACTAAAGCTGCAACGGTCAAACGTAAATTAAAAGAATTTGTAGATCGTTATGGAGCTCCAAGACGATTGATTTCCGATAGGGGTACAGCTTTTATCGCAAAAGAAATTGACGAGTTTTGTAATCTAAACGGTATTAAGCACACACTTAATTTTAGTCGTCACCCCCAAGCCAATGGCCAAGTGGAACGGCTAAATAAAACGATTATACTAGCATTAATCTCAAGCCTTACAGATTCGGAAGGTCATCATTGGGATCTCGGAATTTCTAAATTAGAACGTGATTTGAATACATCGATCTGTAAAACTACCGGAAAAACACCATTCGAGATGCTTTATGGCTACATTCCGAGATTCCAGGATGGTCTTTCGAGGCAATTAACCAAGCAATCTGAAGGATATAAAATTTCTGAGGATTTAAGAGCGGAGGTGATAAAAAAAATTGAAGTCGAGCAGTGTAAGGCCAAGGACCGTTATGATAAGACCAGAATCAAAATTGTTACATACAACGTCGGAGACATCGTGGTAATGAAAGCAAATCCTCTTGCAACTGGAAAATCGCGAAAATTAAAAGCACGGTCTGTAGGGCCCTTAGTAATTACCGAATGTCTTCCGTCAGATACGTAACGAGTAGAGAACTTGTGTCCAGATAAGGGTAGAAAAAAAACAACTGCACATGTAAGCCAGATGCGTATTTGGAATGGTCATGATGACGAAAGTGAAAGTGAGAGTGAAAGGGAGAATGAGAATGAGAAGAACGAGGGTGAGAAACGTCCGCTTGAGGAAAACAAAATAAATTCAAATTTGAATTCTGTCAATAATTTATCACCCTTAGTAGTGTTATGTCCGGAAGAGACTAACTACAATTACTATTTTAAATATTTTTACCCCTGATTTATTTACAAAGCCCGGTGGCTTTGAACTAAGGGAACAGGGAAAAGAATGTCCACTGAACAATACGCATCAATTTACGTTAATATATATATAAGACATCAAATTTATTAATCAAATTACAAATTCAAATTATTCGAAGAATTAAGTCGTGTGATTGAGAGATTGATTAAGAGAATGACTGAGAGATTGGTTGAGAGAGGAAGAATCCTTGATAAAATCGAGTCCTTGATTAGTTGAATCGTCATTCACTGAAACAATGAACGACTTTTAAATAGGGAAGACTTTTACTTTAAGATTTAGGGAAAGTTAAATAAAATACTAGACTTACAGTATTTGGTATTAAAAGATCCCTTGATTTGGGCTCTGGAATTCACGAAGCCAACTTACGGAGATGCGTAAATGGGCGGAGTAGTTTATTGCCTCCGGTACAGTTCTGCAGTCGTGGAGTAATTTGACACCGTATCGATGACTCAGGGTCCTAATTCAAACGTTCTTCAAGGTTGTTGCCATTCTCAAGTACTAGAGATAATTTATGTATTCGTTGTAGTAGTGAAGGCAGGTCCTTTTCCTTGTTTGAGATTTTAAAGTTCCAAATACGCTTGACGGCTCGCAATTTATAGGTCAATACAGATTCATTTTAATCGAAGGATTAAAGTCAAGAATTGAGGATTGAGAAAAAGGTTAATGAAAGGATTGAAGATTTTGTGAGGGAAAAAGGATTAAATATGACTACGGATATTTTTAAACATGGATATTTCGCAAAGACCCGACTAGAACCGTGGAACTCTGAATGCGGATGAAACTACGTTACGAGAGTGTTCTAAGAACCTGATGCTACTCTGATGTACATTTTAACCCCTCTAACTTTTGCGTGGGTTTAGAAGAGAAACAATAAAAATTATTATCTAAGACGAGGGTGGCCAGCTTTCGCGTACCGTATTCCGATGTCGGTTTTTGTGGTCAGGAATTCGGCGGTTCGATTCCAACAGCTTACTCGAGTAATGGTTTGTATATTGATTTTTAGACGAACTCAGAAATTAAATACAAAATTTAATAATTTATAAAATTATTTATCTTTAACAAAAGTACGTCATGAGGACATGACACCTCCTTCCTTTTTAATTCGGAAAATAGAGATGAAATTGATAATTTTCTGAATTCAAAAAAAAAAATTCAATATCGGCTCAAAACCAGCGCAACACTGGCACAATACTGGCATAATACCGGCACAGCACTGGCATATCAAAAACTTGGTTATTTCAGTACTGGCACTATATGAAAACAATACAAGTGATATTTTAAATCCATATATGAAAATATTACGTTAAATTTGATTGTATCCCTTTATTCTGAGTTAGCTGTGCCCTTATAAAGATAATTATAATTCACGAATGACACATAGTAAATATTAGAATCGACGTCTAAAATTTGAAGATTTCACATTTATATTACTGAAGTTGACAACAATTATAATTAACAGTAATGTTCGTTAGTACTACATACAATATTCTGGCACGATTATTATAGTCAAAGCGAAATATTCTTAAGAATATTATATAGACGAAAAAATTATTATATAGGCGAAAAAAATTTTATTCGCAAGAGAGAAAAATTTGAGCTATTTTAAGTGACTACATTCAATAATATCAAACAATTCAAACGCGTACAATAAGACGCCCTTCCCCCCTTACGAGAAGAATACGAGAGGGAAGCTTGAGTATTCGTTATTTTGTAATACATTAACGTTATATTTTAAAAAACAGAAAGATTATACATTAATTTAATTAATTATACATTAATTTCTTAGATGTACATACATAATTAATCACTCAATTATTTTTAGATTTTTAATTATTTGGAACACATATGTGTGGATACATGTGACTATCTTCTTCCTTTCTGGTATAGATGACTAGACTCATACTCGTATATATTCATTTATATATTGACTTAGACTAATAAACTGGCATTTTAATCTATATAATTTTCTTATAGATATTGCAAGGATACCGAAAGGGTTAAATATATTTTAAATGTTTCTAGAATAGTTGATTATTACTTGTTTATTAATTTAACAAGAATTTTCCTTATAACTTCCATGAATTTTCGATTTTTATTTTCCACATTAATTCAATTTTCCTTATGATTGACAGTTTCAATTTATTCCATTTTTAAAATAATTTTGACTATATTGTTTGTCAATGATTTTAATTGGTTACACATAGAGAATGTTTTTAAAAAAAAAAAAAAAACTAGCTGATATAGTCGATATTATACTGAATACTGATATATAGATGTCTAAAGTTTATAGCTTTTATAATTTTTTAATACATTACACATACGTTTACATACTTTTAAAACCACACATACACAAATATATAGAATATATAAAAAGCTTAAAGTAAATTGCCTTTCGTTACTTCTAATTTTTATTTCACATTATTTGTGATATCAAGAGTAAAATATTGTTTAATTTATGAATTTAATTTATTCTTTTTTTTTATCAAACATGTATTAAATATTGCATTAAGCATTTTATCTACTATTTTCCAATATTTATTTCAATCCGCAAAGTCTTTATTTCTCCTAATGCTTTTACATTATGAAGCTATATGGTAACGAGAATAACAGCGTTTGCAAGAGTTTAGCCACTTAAATAGTTTTATTTTTTCGTAATTCTGCGTCGGATTTAAATTATTCTCGGTATATAACTCGCAAAATTCATAACGACCTAATATTCTATATTAGACATGAATCTGTTTTTATTTATGTTCATCTGGAACAAAATTTATGATTTTACTAATAACTATATTCAAATATATAGTTATTTAAATAACGATGTTCAATCTTAAAATAAATTAAAAATTGACGGAAATTCTGGGTAAGAGATAGATAAGTTTGAAATTCGTTCTTTATAAATTATAGAAAACAGAGGGTGTATTTCAGGACATGTAGGGAAGATGAAAAGGAGGCGGAGAAGAAAAAACTAGAAGTTGACAACTTGACCCAAGGGTCATTAGATCTCGTAAAAATCAAAACATGTGGCTAAGCGTAGGGAAATGCACTGCCTTATTCACATCTGTAGGCAATAAAGATGCAATTCTTAATGTTCTAATTTCCCGAATTTTTTCTTTACGTGGGACCTTTTTTCCTCCCACTTTTACTTTTTTTTTTTTTGCTTTCCTAGTCTAAGGACTAGCTGAGTCCTGTATCTTCAGTCAGTTGTCATTGAGATTTTGAAGAAATCTATTTTCTTGAACGAAATGGAGTCGTATAAGTTTTCTTCCGAACTAAAAGATTAAGATATTTTAATTAATAGTTTAATTAGTGGTGAAAACCAAAGCGATATCAACAATCAAATCAATTCGGGACAAAATTATGATTTTAATACAATTTCTGAAAATAGTGTTTTTGGATATGCACCGCCAAGTGTTGAAAATAGTAATATTATGTGATCAGGACATGAAACAAGTGTTATTCAAGATTTTAGTGCTTTAATAAATGAACCATACAGTGGTTTTTTTGGATTTTCTGAAGTTGAAAATATATCGTGAAATTGTAATTTTGAAGTTTCATCCAGCGTAAATGTGGAAGTTTGTCAAAATTTGGTACCTTTGAACAATACCAATTATAATGTTGATCTTGGGAGCGAGAATGCAACCAATTTTTAAAACTACACAGTTCCGGTTGAAAATTCTGGTCCCTCAACGAGTGCAGCGAGGACAAATGTAGAAAATTTTACTTCTGAAAATGAAAATGAACAGTCGATTTTTCCAATACCACCAGGTTTACCACAATCCAAAATTTTAAAAGCGAAAAGTATATGGAAACCATATGCAGGTGGTTACAAGATATATATTATAGTTAAAGATCAAAAGGTATATTTGCCACGGTGGTGGTCATATTTTGAACAAGAAAGGCAAGAAAATATATTCAAGGAACTATCAAGAGAAATAGAAAAACACGGACCAGAAGGAGCTTTTTTCTACAAAACGTGTATAATGTTATAGAAAATGGATACCTTACCAAGGTAAGAATGACAGAATAATTTATATTTCATTAATTTTATGTTGATTTCATCGGAATCTTGTTTGATTATTATTTATTGAATTGGTTCTCCTTTTTTTATTTTTCTATTATTGGATATTACATGTTGTTTTGTGTTAAAATATAAGTATAAAAATTGTTCATTTATTTATTTTATATTATTCTTATTTTTGTTGTTGTTGAGGATTTAAGTTAAAATTTTGTAGTAAGAATAATATACAAATTCAAAAATGTCAGATTCAAATATTTGAGAGTTAATAGTAAAATTGTAAAACATAAGATAGACATAAATTAATAAATATAAATTATAATAAATTACATTTAATAACAAAAATCTTAAAATTTATCATTTTATTCGAATCAACTTTTTAATCGCATGTTTTGTGTTTTTGACATTTACCGACGATTAGTGATTTTCAACTAACCTCCTTATTATACAATTATTTTTAAGAGATTTTAGAATTATTTATTATTTTATTATTAATATTATTATTTGTTTGTTTTTCCTCCTTTCTAGGTAGAAGCACTTTCTGTGTCAAATTTGGGAAAATGGAGATATTTGAGAACGCATCCGCAATTAGCGACGGACTTTGGGGTTTATACTCTTCCTATGCAGTTCCACGGATCTCCTTGCTATATTGTTGAAAAACTATATCATTCTTTAAATAAAGCATTGAGAAGAAGGAAGACTTTTTTTCAGTGTGAAGAAGCAACCTTCAAAATTGTTGACCAAGATGTGAGAGAGGTATCAAGATTTGATAATTATTAATAAAAAAAAAAATTCCATAACGCTTATTAATACTTTAATATTAATTTTACCATATGTTTTATTTTATTTCAGGTTTTTAAGAATAGGACTGTGAAAAAAAATGTTGTGAGGAGGAATTAAATCTCCAAATTGGATTTTATAAGAATCAAGAAAATGAAAAGAACGAGAAAAGAAAAAAAAACAATAGTAATTTTGTAAAAAGAAAATAAATTACATTTAACTGTAAGAAGTTTTATTTCATTTCCTTAATTATTTTAAATTGATTTTTTTTTAATTATGTAATTAAATTACAATTTTATTAAGTCAAAATTAAATAAACTAAAAGCAATACAATTCCATTTGATTAATGCTGGGTTCCATAAATTACTTACAGATATAAGAATAAATAATTAAAATGATCTTTTGAGAAATGGGAAAAAGAAGTTGTCAGAAATTTTACCTCATAATATTTATATTAATTGAAATTTTTGTGTATATTTTAAATATTTTGGGACTTCTAATTCATAAATTTCTTGCATACATAAAAGTAGGTAATATTTCTTATTCGGATCTGAAATCTAGAGGCTGTTATCAATCACAAAAATATGATTTGATTTTTAAAGGTAGGTAATATTAAAGAAATATTAAATAAACATTCAATTATTAAAAATATTCAACTTGCAAGTAGGATTAGTAATTTAATTTTCAAATAATTTTAAATTTATTAGATCGAGAATAAAATTGCCTTAAACTTGGCACAGATCACATGTTCCAAACGGTTTATTTAAAATTTATGCCAATTTTAATATATAGATTCGTGTTATTTTGATTGTCGACTTAGTTGGCCGAAGTAAAATATAATTGTGATGATTTAATTCAAAATCTCGATCAATAATCATATGATAGTTAAAAGAAAGAAATTTTAGGTTATTTGTTTTCAATAAAATTTTGACATATGAAAGGTTCAAACAGAAGGGTGTATTGGTAATGTAATAGCAAGCTGTTTTTAAGCGTAAACTACTCTACGCAATATATATAGTTTTTTACATTTAATTCACTATAGAAAACAAGCATTTTACGGGAAGAAAACGTATATTATAGTAAATTATCGTAAACTACCTTACCTAATTTACGTCATGGTATTTTACCAGTATTTCACATATATTACCTAATTTAAGTAATTTGCCTGTTATTTACTGCCGTTAATGCGTTCAGGGATGATCGTTTTCTACACGCGTGACGTCATGCACAAATTTTTCAAACTTTATGGTTAATAAATGTTAATAATAATAAATTTTACATAAATGTTGGAAAATTTGAGAATTTTCCTGTTATTGAAGTTAAAACTGCAGTGGGAACAGATGTTTAAATGTTAAATTATTGATACTAATTTGAATGAATAGCATAATCAATAAATTGAAGGGTATTTTGTATGTGAAATTATATTTGAAAATGCATTATTGGCAGAGATGGGTATTATATGAGAGTGAAAAGACAAAAACCTGAAAAAACTATCTGTCTTACATCGATATTTTTCGATTTCAGTTTCGGTGTGTGCATACGTAAATCTATTGTTATGTAGGAAACTAAGTTTTTTTTTTCTTTTACAGTATTATACGCATATTATGTAAAATACGTATTATACGCAAAAAAAAACTAAAAAAAACCTCAAAAATTTTGTTTTACATCAATAGAATCGGAACCTATTAACGTAGAATACGTAATTAACCCAGATGAAAACAATTTAGATGTATAATTTATATAAAAGGGTCATAAAAGAAAATTTTTGTATTATTTTATTTTATACAAAATTGTATGCTTCTTCCATTATTGTGGTAAGTCTACCTAAAGGGTTTGTTCTTATGAATGGTGATGGCTCATAAGAGTTTGGAAGGTCGTATGTGTTTCCCCTAGAAGCTATATAATGGTGCCAAAAAGACAGGTCTTGGGTTGGGTCGTTTGATATTTTATAAATAATAAAAATTAGAATTATTATGATACATAATATAATTGCTGATATTATTATTGATATGATATAATATTGATAATGATGTTGTTCAATTTGATTTTCCTTTTGAATGAGACTTGTGGTTTGACGAATAAAATTCTCCAATTCTAAAATAGAAATCTGTTTCTTTTGCAAAATGTATTGTTTACATAAAGGTATTATTTTTCTGGTGGAAAATGTTTCTTTTTCAAAAAATTCAGTAAAGTACTTATTAATTTGTTGTGTAATAGGTAAATATGTCGATAAATCTTCTGAAATTGTAATCAAATTGCTTGGTAGAAAGGGTAAAGAGATTTGTTTATTTAAAATGCAATTTGGTTTGATTTGCAATTTTCCATTTCCATTAAGAATTGTCTTAATTTGTTTTGGAATTTTGCACATAAGTTCTGACAATTGAGAAGAACATGATTGGAACCATTCATAATAAAAAGGAAAATAGGTTTCACTATCATCTGAGAAGGCTATATATTCATTTTTTGGATTTATGTCAATGATGGTTCTAAAATTTTTGTTCCAAATTTTAGTTCCTCTGATTGAATGCAGTTTAAATAGTTCAAATTTTTCTTTGGATAAAAGTGGAGTGTATATAAGAAAGAGCATATATTGTTTTATATGATATAATGATATTTCTACTGGTCGAAAAAAATCTGGGAATGATAGACTTGTAGGAATATATATTTTTGAGTTAGCTTTTTGAATATCTTGATATGGAGAATCAAAACTTGGTGAAATTAAAGGAGGATACCAAATATTATTGGTTGCTAAAAGTAAGGCATGATATAGGTTATTTAAGGTAAACAGATATTTGTCTAGAAATTCAAGGATTGAAAATAACTGGTGTTTATTTGAGGTCTTCTGAAGAATTGTTTGATTTAATGTTTGATAATCTTCTAAAATATCATTAAAAGAGGAAGGAAAAACATGGGAGGAATATATATTCCAACGAGATTTGAGAAAGCCATTTTTTTCTATGGTGTTCATGATTTTTTGGATTTCTGTAACAGTTTTACTTATAAGAGGTGATGTGTTTCTCATTGATTTTACTATATTATTTAAAAATTGCTGTATTTGATTATTGATTTTGTTAATTTTAGAGATTCGTATAGTGAAATATAGTTGTAAGCAAGTAATATTCTTTATCAATCCACATTCGTGTTCTGTTTCCATGATAAACTTAAAAATTGTATCTTCTATTTCCATTATTTCAACTAAGTTAAAGTAAGTCAATATCCTCCATTTGTCTACAATTAACCTAGAAGTACCCAAATGTTCGTAGTATAAGGCAGGATTTCTTGAATATGGAAAATTTGAAAAGGGTAATTCATTTTGAGATAGGGAGAAGTTAGTTAAAAGGATGAGGAGGTAAATTTTGATCAGAGAGTGAGTTGCCATAATGTTTCCGGTTTTACCTGAAACAGAATAGAAAAAAGTTATAGTTACATTTGTCAATGATTAAATATAGATCAGAATATCATTGTTTAATATGAAATCCACAATTCGGGCATTTCATGCAAACTTTTAATTTTTTTAATTTTTTAAGCATTCCTTTATTATTAAGGTGTCTTGGGAATTTTTATTGAAAATTTGTGCTTATAAGTGTTTTAAATGCAAATCCAGTAGCAGAATCTTGAGAATTTGGATGAAAGAATTGACTTGTATTGGATGTTGTTAAATTTAAAGGTTCCGAAACTTGGGTTTGACTAGTAAATGAGATTCTAGGAAGAGATAGTGGATGATTGCTTGTTGAAGGTTGGTTTTCTATTGTTGTGTTAAAAGAGTCAAAAGGGAGCATTAAATTTGTTTCATGCCAAAAATAGGAATCCAGGTTTGGTATAAAAGGAAAAACAGAGCGAATGGATGTGAGCATGCTTATAACTGCCTGAAGATGACCATTTGAAGCGTCATTTGCAGTTATAGTCTTCTGATAGTTATGTATTTTAATAATAACTATAAACAGAAAGTTTCCACTGTCTACTTGAATTTGAAGGAAATTGAATATGGGATTAGGTAGTTTATACGAGTAACATAACCTCTTTAATTCAATAAGTCCATAAAAAATATCAGTAGGTTCTTGCGTTTCGCAACCTTCTTTAATTAGAATTTCAAAAAGAGTCTTTGAAGCATTTTGTTCCAACTCAGCTGGATTTTTTCCCGTTATAATTATAGTTTTATCCATGTGTTTTAAAACACAAGTATATGATTAATTATCTTTTTTATAATTTTGTGTAATTTCCATTACAGGTAATGGGTATGAACTTTTAACTAAGAGGTTATGTAAAAGCGTTACATAGTTAGGTTCATGCGTTGTTATGTTCTCATACATGCACGACATAGTTATTTTCTATGTTAGGATTAGGGTAAATGTGTCGTATTTGAGAATTTTCCCAGTTACCTTGAGTTTTCAACTCTGGGTTTTTATATTCGGGTAATCTGTGCTCAGGCGAAGGAGGTGGGCAACTTAAATGTCCAAGTTCTATATCATGCGTTGGAGCTACTGCAGGAGCTGGTTCGTTCCTACCAAGATGTAATAGTAAATTTGTGACTGAGTCCCAAAAAGCGCCTAATAATTTAAATGACCAGCCAAAAACAGCATGCAAGGTATAGCCATGAATAAATGTGTTAGCTATAAGCTTGAAACAACGAACAATTATAACTATACCAATCAAACCAGCACTAGCAGTACCAAAACTCGTAAAAATGGACCAAAATTTTTCCCAGGCTGAGGATGCAATTTTATCCAAAGTTTGTTCATCGATAAATCCCATAAGCGATAATTTTTGATCCGCAATATCGTGACCAGAAAATCCTCGAGCTAAAGTATTTAATATCATGGGTTTTTCCGCGGGGAACATAACATGTTCACGTAATTTCTCTAAATCTGATTGTGAATAAATTCCACTAGTTGCTAATGACGCTGGATTAGTATATTTCCACGTATGATTTAGCATGGGTTGTAATATTTGAGGAGGAAAAGATTCTACTGGATTTGGAGAAATCTTGTACCATGTGTCACCAATTTGATACATGGTAGGTACAAAGGAATTGCAATCAATTATTGTACCTTGGTTAGTTAATATATGTGTACGTGGGTTTAGAAAAAGGCTCTCACTTCCCTTAAATACTGGTAATTGCTGATAACATTGATTGACTTTTCTATACACTACTTCTACTTGTACACATTTAACAATATGTACTACTTCTCCTGCTACTACCGACATGTAACCGGGCCCTTTCATTACATGAAGTGCAAATTCATCCGGTCCTTGGGTCTTAAGGATCAATGAATTTCGTAATACTTCTTGCTCAAGCTTACAACGTTGGTACATTATATTCTGATATAATGTATTTATTTTCGTCCGAATATGTCGTTCGACATAGACGAACTTAGAATTTACATATAACATTATGTCCAGAGCTTCAACCGTTAGTTTTCTATCTTCTAGAAATGGTCGTCCTTTTACGGTCTCAAAAATAAAAAGTTTAGGATGCTCAGTACGATATAATATATACTGACATATTGAAAATTGACCTTTCTGGCTAAGTACAAAGGTTATTTCCTTTGTTTCTAAAGAGAAAAATGTTTCATCAGTTTCCTTATTTCTGATTTTATTAGTTAAACCCTCATAAAGTAAAGAATATCTGTTAAACTGGCAAATATCGCTAGGTAAAGGATCCCAAAAAGAATATCCGTAATCATTGTCGAAACAAGATGTATCAGATAAAGGACGTGATATTCCAGAATTCAAACGTACTCTGTCCGCTTCAAGATCAGCTACTGCATATTGCTCTGCTAATGTTATTTTTATCATCCCCTGGACAACAGCATTTTTCCAACTACCTATGGGGTCAATATAACTAACTCCTGAACATTCACCATCTTTGTCAATATCTCCGGCAAATGTTACACTACTTGAAAGAGTCTGATTCATTTTTAATCCGTGAATTTTTACTTGCTCATTATGTTTATAAGTTCTAATATTATGTATTTCCTTGCAAGAATCATGCGATATTTCATGCAAGTATTCCGCCATTCCTTTATCTACTATGGACGAATGTGAATGCATTCCACAATAGAAAATAGTACGCTTAATTTCTATTTTACATTGAATTACCTTAATTTTAGTAACTCCAGTAAATTGCAACAGTTGAATATAGGTTTCTGTTGCATTTGGCTTACCCTTTGGTGCCTCGCAGTTTCCCACATCAATCAATGATAAGGTTGTGATGTTTAATCTACTAGAAGCGCAGTCATATCCTAGAATACCGTAAGCTGATGCTGCGAAGGTTACTATTCCGCATACAATTAAGATGATAAGTCGTATAGTCCCCATCTCCTGCAACAGGAGGGGTTTATTATTTCATTCGAAATTTATACTTGATTAATTAAAGTAATATTAATTAAGGTACATTTAATTGAGAATCCCTGCTTCCCTGGCTTCTCGGTAACCAATAATACCAGTATCTAATCCAATTAGGTCGGAATAAAATTGGTTGATTATATTAAAAGGTACTTCCTTTTCATTTAGAGTAAGAAGAATCCATCCCATTGATTCTACAAAATGACCGCGTATGCAATGCCCATCCGGGATTGCAGTATAGTTACAATCTTGGGCAAGTATAGACTCAGAAACGTAACTATGTTTATTATCTAGATAAACATCAAATAATTCTTCTCCATTGCCCAGATAAGGTGATTTTACAATTGCTTCTAAAGGCATTGCTGAATGATGAACAAGGTCATACATACTGACAACCATATCGATTGATTTCTTCGACTAACAATTTGAGTAATGCAGATTATCCCCCCTGAAACAAAAAGAGTCATTTTCCAATTTGTTTCTTGCTTTTAATCCTGATTAGGATGCTTAATGTAAGATAATCGAAGTCTGTTTATATGAACGATTTTATGTCCCTTATTTAGTTTAACTTTTATGTTACCCTTGCCTAAAATCTCTAGAACTTCGTGTGGACCAGTATATTGGTCGCCTAATTTACCAGGTTTAGGTCCCTGTAAAAGGAATACGCTATCACCAACTTTAAAATTTTGAGGATTAATTTTCCGATCATAATACGTTTTTGACTTTTCTTTTGCACCAATTAGATTATTTCGAGCTAAAAATTGAATTTCATGCAATTTAGTCACTAGATTTACCAGATAGTCATCATAAGTTTTTAATGTTTCTTCTGGAAGTAAGGGTTGACTTGAGGGTAATCTGGCTAAACGACCAAAGACTAGTTCATATGGAGTACATTTAGTTCCTTCGTGAACACTTGTATTATATGAAAATGTTGCTTACTCTAACCAATCATCCCATTGCGAATTTTTGCTAACAAATTCTATTTAAATATTCTGCTTGCGATCTTTCTAGAGAGCCATTTGATTGTGGATGAAAAGCTGTTGTTTTACATTGGAGAATACGAAATCTTTTTGCAACTCGTTTTAAAAGATTACTTAGAAAATCACGGCCTTGGTCAGTTAATACAGCTTTTGGTGCACATAAATGCAAATAAATTTTTTGATAGAGGCATCCGCAATAGTACTAGCTCGATGATTTGGTAATGGTATTGCCAAAGAGTATTTAGTTAAATTATCTTGAATCGTAAGGATATAGTCGTTTCCATTTTTAGTGATAGGTTTTAAAGGACCCACAATGTCTAAACAAACATTTTCAAACGCAATTCCCGGTGTATCAGTAATAACCATTGGATTCTTTGTTTTTACTCTAACAAGCTTCTTTAATTGTCATTGCAAACAAGTCTGTATATATTTTTGAATGTCTGTTTTCATGTTTTCCCAAAAATGTTTTTGTCTGATACGATGGTAAGTTTTACTTACTCCTTTATGACCACCTAACGCTGAGGAATGTGCTTCTTCAATTAGAATTTTCCTTTGTTCGTTTGTTGCATACTGAGTATAACCATTACAAATTATTATTGTAGTTCTGCAATTTTGAAAAATTTCTCGGAACATTAAAACAATTTCATCCCAATTTACGTGATTTATTACCATTGTTCTTGCAATGCTAACAGAATGAAGTTGTAATTTTTCAGCTAATGTTTTAAAAGACTGAATGGATGATTTTATATTTCTATGCATTTCAGTTAAGCTAACGCTAGATTCTGAGATAATTGGTAATGCGATATCATAAAAGTTCCCTTTTTAAACTCTTTAGCTTCACCGATTTCGAGATTTTTAAACTTAGGTAATTCATTCTGCTTAAACAGACTCTTTGATCCATTATCCTAAGGTACGCATGTCGTCGATAAAAAGTACATATAGTTATCCTTTCTCATTCTTAATTGATCTTTACATTCAACAATATTTCGAGAATGGATATTATTAGCAGAAGTAGAAGGACTGTCTAAGGGTAAGGGTTCGGGAGGGGGTCGTTTGTTACTTTCTGAACCGAAATCAACTTCTTCTATATCATGATCTACATCATCTTCATCATCTTCAATTTCTTCATTTTCTTTTTCAATTTTTTCACTTTTTTGATCTCTTTATTTTCTTCAATTTCTTCGAATTGTTCATCAGAATTAAGTGCTTTATTATCTTCATTTTCTTCGTAATCTTCAATGCTATCATCACTTTCACTAAAATCTTCATTATTTTCATTATTTTTATAATCTTCGTAAAGGTTTCTTGGTACATCATAGTTATCATTTTGAACAAAATATTCTGGATCTGAGTTTTCACTATCTTCATCTTCTTCATGAATTAAATCTTTCTTGGGTCTACCCCTTTTCTTCTTAATTGACGAACTTGCTTCATTATTAGAATTTGTTTTACGCGGTCTTCCTCTTTTTCTCGATTGATTTTGTTTCACAGGATTTTGAATATAATCAGGATCAGAGTCTTCATCAGAATTTTGCGAATTTTGGTTTTTACCTTGAATTGCTTGATTTAGTATTTCTTCCTCATCTTCTTCATTATCGACCATAGAATCTGAATAATATTTCTTATTTCGGCTTTTCTCTAAGTGACTTCGACTTCGTAGATTTCTTGTATTACTCCGACTTTGAAAATTTTCTGCGATTTTTGACTTTTCATCTTTATTTATTTCAGAATTCGATTTCGTAGGTTTCATTTTCAGATTTTCGCAGTTGATTTCACCTTCACTTGATTTAGTATACACAGATTTAGTATTTTCACTTTTTCGATTACTCATTATTTCACTTGATTTAGTACCCGATTTAAAATTTAGATTTTCACTTGATTTACTTGACTTAGTATTATCCGACTTAGTATTTTCGCTTGATCCACCCGACTTAGTATTAACCGACTTCGAATTTTTACTTCATTCACTTGACTTAATATTCACTGATTGAATAGCATCACTCACTAGATTTTGGTTACCACTTAATTCACTTGATTTAGTATTCGCAGATTTAGGATTTTGATTCATTAGATTTTGTTTCCGACCCGACTTACTTGACTTATATATCACAGATTTAATATTTTTATTCACTCGATTTTGATTTATACTTGATTTATTTGACTCATAATTTTTATTTCTCAGATTTCGAACACTTCCCCGATTTAAATTTTCTTCATACTTACCCGATTCATTTTGATTCCCATTTTTTCCTTGATTCAGTTTCTTCAATTGTCTTCTAGTTACCACTTTAAAATCAGAATTATCTACTTTATTATGCAATTCTTCGGAGAGATCATCATCGATTTCCTCATAGCAATTTAAATCTTCGTCTTCATTTTCGAATTCATCTTCTTGATTTTTAACATCATTGTCATCATAGTCATTATCATTATTCTCAATTCGCCAACCAAATATTTCATCCTTATCTTCGTCTAAATCTTCTTCTTCTTCTTTAAATAAATATTCAAATAGATTATCTATTTCGTCTTCCTCTCCTCCAATTATTTGCTTCACATCATTATTATCATTATTAAATTCTTTTGGAATAATTCTTCTTGTAATATTAACAGGATTTCTAGATAACGCGTCCGCATTGACATTCATTTTTCCTGCTTTATGAATCGTTTCAAAATCATATTCCGCTAATTTAAGTTTCCATCTCGTTACACGTGAACAAGGATCGCTTGAATTTTTAAACCATAGCAGAGGTTTATGATCTGTGACAATTTGAAATTTCCTATCATACAAAAAGTGTCTAAAATGTAAAACACAATACACAATTGCTAAAGCTTCTTTATTATACGTGTCATATTTTACCTCGTGCTCATTTAAAGATCTAGAAGCGTAAGCAATTGGTTTGTCCTTTCCAATTTCCCCTTGGGATAAAATTCCACCAATTGCAAAACCTGAAGCATCAGTAGTTAATATAAATGGTTTGTCGAAATCAGGTCTTATTAATAAAGGTTCTTCGCAAAGTTCATCTTTTAAAATTTCAAAAGCTTTTTGTTGTTTATCACCCCACTTAAAAGGCATATCTTTCTTTAATAACTGTGTTAAAGGTCCTGATTTCTTTGAAAAATTTTCAATAAAACGCCGATAATAACCTGCCAAACCTAAAAATTGTTTGATATTTTTAATGGTTTTTGGAGTTGGAAAATCTCTTACTGCGCTAAGCTTTTTCGGATCTGGTCTTACACCGTCCTTATCAATAATGTGTCCTAAATAAACCACTTCCGGTCGAAGAAATTCACATTTGTCTGGCTGTAATTTTAAATTAGCTGTTTCTAAACGATTCATAAAATTATCAAATTTTTCTTGATGTTCCTCTAAAGAATTTGCGAAAATGACAACATCGTCTAAATAAACGAATAATTCTGTTCCAATTAATCCAGATAGACACGAATTCATTAATCTTTGAAAGCAACTTGGAGCATTTTTAAGTCCGAATGGCATACGATCAAATTCATAATGACCATAAGGTGTGGAGAAAGCAGTCTTATGAGAATCCTTTTCACTCATTTTAATTTGATGAAAACCAGAAGCTAAGTCAAAAACAGAAAAGTATTGCGCATTCCCAAGAGTTTTGAGTACTTCATTTATATTAGGCAAAGGGAAAAAGTCAGTAATTGTTTTTTCATTTAATTTGCGAAAGTCGAGTACCATCCGCCATTTTTTATTACCTTGCAAATCATCTTTCTTTGGTACAATCCAAACAGGAGTATTATACGGAGATTGAGAAGGTTTAATGATTTTATTTTTAATTAATTCATTTGTTTGTATTAAGAGTTCTTCTTTGTGAACAGGTGGAAATCGATATTGACGTGTAAATACAGGTTCTTCGTCTTTAGTAAGAATATTATGTTCTAATACGTTTGTAGCCGTAAGATATTCACCTGGTAAATGAAATCTTTTGGAATATTTCCCAATTAAAGCTTCCACATGTTTTAATTCTTCTGATTTTAAATGGTCTAAACGAAGTAAATCTAATATTTGTTCAACTCTTTCTTTACCTGTAATCTTTTTAAACGCATATTTTTCTTGATTTGAAATTGAAGTAGAAAAGAAACTATTTAAAAGTTTTTTAACTGAATTACAATTGATTTTAGATTTTTGTGGTTCGGTTTGACTAACTTCATTTTTTATTGCTTTAAATTCTTCGAATTCTTGTAATTTTATTCTCGGTTTTTGGACTCTAATTGGTTCGGATTGAGTATTCGCGACTTTAATATAAGCTTTTCCCTGATTATTTGTAACAATTGCGTTACCCATAAATACACCTGGATTTGTCGTTACTAACGGTATGTAACCTTCTTTTACTTCTGTATTTTCGACTACCATGTACATACTTGTGATTGATCTAGGTGGTAAAATTATTTGTTCTTGGGGTGAGAAAGGATAAAATTGACCATGCACTTCTAAGCATTTTTCCGCATAATTAATTTTTACATTGTTATTAGTGAAAAATTCTAAACCTAATACTCCATCTTCATCGACAGGTACTTCATCAGGTATTATGTGAAATGTAGTTAAATACCCGAAAATTTTTATTTTAACCTGACCTAAAGTATGTACAGGATGTTCATTAATACCGGTGAGTTGAATTTTCCTGGAAGAATTCACCTGCATTAAAGAATTTATTGTTTTATTTTTGATTAAATTTAACCCTGCTCATGTATCAATCATCATATGAACAGGATCTTGAACTTCTTTTATGTTAATAAAAATTGTTGGTATCATATTTCCTTTACTAAAATTGACTTTAACACTTTCTGTTGACTTTTCACTTTCGTATTCAGGTGCATTTAATCCTGGTTTACCTGTCCCACTGCACCTTGATTGGGACGGTTCTGATCGTTTCCCTGATTCATTGAAGATGGTGAAAATGAACGCTGTTTATTTTCTTGGTATTGATTATTTCCTCTGAATGGACTATTTTCCCTAAATCGATTATTTTCCCTAAATGGGCTATTTTCCCTGTATTGATTATTTTCTCTGAATGGGCTATTTTCTCTGTATCGACTATTTTCTCTGACTTGGTTACTGTTACCCCTAAATTGATCATTGTTTTCTCTAAATTGATTGTTACTTCTAAACTGATAATTGTTTCCCCTAAACTGACTGTTATTATCTCTGAATTGGTTGTTATACTCCCTGCGCCTGCAGTCTCTTAATAAATGCCCTGGTTTTTTACAATAATTACATGTTAAATTATTTTTATTATTGAAGGATGTACTTAAAGAATTTTGGTAAAAATTTGTTCTAGAATTTTGCGACTGTTGTTGAGGTCTCCATGAGTTTCCGCGTATTGGAGAAAAATTTCGTGCACGCGATGGAGATTCCCATCGACCTTGAGAAAATGAAGAATTTTCTCTATTTTGAGAGCTTCTTTCCCCATTCCAGGGTGAAAAATTTCTACCACGATTTTGAGAACTTTAATTATTAATAAATCTTCGACAAGTGGCAGCAATGTGCCCTTTTAAATTGCAGATTTGACAAATTAAAGCTTCTACTTTTGCAAAGGTTACCTTTGATTCATTGAATTCACTCGTTTTAGATTTCCCTTTCCTAAGCTCATTACTAGCATTTATTTTTCTTTCAACTTCGATAGCTTTACTCGTAGTTTCTTTAAAAATTATTGTTTCTGGAATCCGAATCTCAATTTCCGGTTTTAATCCTCTACGGAAACATTGAATTAAATCCTTTTCTAAGGATTCGATAAAAGTTTTATCTAGGACCCCTTTATTATTTATTCGATGAGCATCATAGATTTGATCAGCAATTTCTTTCACGCGATTTGCATATGACAATAATGTTTCATTTTCCCACATGTAAATGTTCCCTAATTCACCTTGTAACTGGTAAACACGTTTTCGCGGTAAGTAAATTTTCCTTAATTAGTCCGTTAAATCTTTAATGCTTTTAAATGTTGAACCATAAATTCCCCGTCTAGCTTCTCCCACCAATTTTCCGCGAATTAATTTTACTAAATTTTCCTCTACTTGAGGTGTATCTGGAATCATTTCCTTTGCTTCATCGCACCCCTCTATGAAAGCCGAAAGAGAGATATTCTTACCATCGAAAACTGGTACTATTTCCAAGGCGTCCCTTAAGGAGACTTGCTGGTTATATGGTACACTCATTTCGTCAAGAGAAATTCCTGTTAAAGAATTATTGATTTGGGACTTATGAATATTAGAATTTTAGTTTTGAAGATCTTTTTGCAAATCTTGATTTGGATCCGTGGTTTTTATTGAATTTTTTGTAAGATCTTTTAATAAATTTATTTCACCAGTTTTTTCATGAAAAGTGTTATCTTTTAATGAATCTCGCAAAAGTTTCCTTAATTTGGCTATTTGTTCTAAGGAAGATTTATTAGGAGTAGAAAATTTTAAACTACTATTAGGATCCAATATTGTTTCACCAAATTTTTCACTTGAGAAACTGCTAGATGGTTCCTCAGAATCCAAATTATTATATTCTACTCTTTTTACTGGTGGTGAATGAACAACCTTAGGATTTGTGGATTCCCCAAAATTTATAAATGTTTGACTTTTTCCCTGTTCTGCTAGTGCTTTAGTTCTACTTCTAGTTAGGTAATCACTAGTCGTCTTTTGATTTTTATCGTTCATGAATATACATTTAAATGAGTATACAACCAAGGATTCAGATTTGTTAACTTATTGGCAAAATTCAGAAACTTTCAATTTACTTTACTGTTCACTTTTACGTTAAAAATATTTTTAGATTTTTCCTCTCAACCAGTTTGTATTGTTCAGTTTCTTTTCTTTTTGGTTTCCCGGCCGATGCACCAAAAATTTTTGAATAATTGTATTCTGTTATGTCCGGAAGAGACTAACTACAATTACTATTTTAAATATTTTTACCCCTGATTTATTTACAAAGCCCGGTGGCTTTGAACTAAGGGAACAGGGAAAAGAAGGTCCACTGAACAATACGCATCAATTTACGTTAATATATATATAAGACATCAAATTTATTAATCAAATTACAAATTCAAATTATTCGAAGAATTAAGTCGTGTGATTGAGAGATTGATTAAGAGATTGACTGAGAGATTGGTTGAGAGAGGAAGAATCCTTGATAAAATCGAGTCCTTGATTAGTTGAATCGTCATTCACTGAAACAATGAACGACTTTTAAATAGGGAAGACTTTTACTTTAAGATTTAGGGAAAGTTAAATAAAATACTTGACTTACAGTATTTGGTATTAAAAGATCCCTCGATTTGGGCTCTGGAATTCACGAAGCCAACTTACGGAGATGCGTAAATGGGCGGAGTAGTTTATTCCCTCCGGTACAGTTCTGCAGTCGTGGAGTAATTTGACACCGTATCGATGACTCAGGGTCCTAATTCAAACGTTCTTCAAGGTTGTTGCCCTTCTCAAGTACTAGAGATAATTTATGTATTCGTTGTAGTAGTGAAGGCAGGTCCTTTTCCTTGTTTGAGATTTTAAAGTTCCAAATGCGCTTGACGGCTCGCAATTTATAGGTCAATACAGATTCATTTTAATCGAAGGATTAAAGTCAAGAATTGAGGATTGAGAAAAAGGTTAATGAAAGGATTGAAGATTTTGTGAGGGAAAAAGGATTAAATATGACTACGGATATTTTTAAACATGGATATGGAATATAAATTTGTAAGAATTCAAAGGGTTAAATAGATTGGATCAAAGGATTAATTAAGGAAAAAAGGGGGTGAATTAGGATTACTGACAATTCTTATGTCAGGAGTTTTCTCGTTGTTGCACTTATTCTTTGTTCATTAAATCAGATATACTTATTATTGTCACAATAAGATTTCCCGATAATTTTCACAATATAATTTTGCAATATAGTTTCACAATACAAATTTCGCACACTGACACACGCTGCGGATTATATTTCGTAGTTCTTTGAGTTAAATACAAGAATTAGGAATATAAGAACTAGCAATAAGTTTCGCAAAGACCCGACTAGAACCGTGGAACTCTGAATGCGGATGAAACTACGTTACGAGAGTGTTTTAAGAACCTGATTCTACTCTGATGTTGGTGAACGAGGAACTGATTTTCGGTTTTGCTTTATCATTGAGCAAACCTCGGTTCCTGTACATTTTAACCCCTCTAACTTTTGCGTGGGTTTAGAAGAGAAACAATAAAAATTATTATCTAAGGCGAGGGTGGCCAGCTTTCGCGTACCGTATTCCGATGTCGGTTTTTATGGTCAGGAATCCGGCGGTTCGATTCCAACAGTTTACTGCAGTAAAATACTTTTTAACCCCTCTAACTTTTACGTGGATTTGAATGAGAAGTAATTAAGAATTATTCGCTAAGACGAGGGTGGCCAGCTTTCGCGTACCGTATTCCGATGTCGGTTTTTGTGGTCAGGAATCCGGCGGTTCGATCCCAACAGCTTACTCGAGTAATGGTTTGTATATTGATTTTTAGACGAATTCAGAAATTAAATACAAAATTTAATAATTTATAAAATTATTTATCTTTAACAAAAGTACGTCATGAGGACATGACAGTAGTTAAAAAAAAATTGTTAACGAAGTTAGACAATACATCCATGAAGAATGTTGATTGTAGTTCCGACAACCGACCCGATTCGAATTATTTTTTTTTTTTTTTTTTTTTTTTTTTTACAAAACAAGTTTAGGAGAGGAAAAAATGCATTTACGCACTTGTTCGTGTGGGACTCGACCACGTGCTGTGGTAATACCTCACTAAAACAACCTCTCCCATTCTTGCTTTACATATTCTAATCCACTATTGCTCCATCCGTCCTGGAGGGTAAGCAAAAGCGTGATTCATTTACTAGAGTTGTTATTTTCGTTTCTTACACTGTTGTTCTCACCCATTGCCGCCGATATTCTTAAGCGGTGGTCAAGAACGTTGTTGGATGCTTTTTTAGAGCTACCGAATAGGATCTTATAATGAACAGTGCTGCCGAACCAGATTTAGAGAGTTCAGAAGAACAGCCTTCTGCATGCGAACCGCCAACGCATTAGCCTTGTGCTCGCAGCTAGGAATTTTTTGTAATTGGCTCACAAATGAAGCTCGCATCCCTCCTAAACAACCGAGTACAAGAACAATTAATCTGACCCTGTAGCCTGGATATATTTTACTCAATTCAAACAGAAGGTCTTGATACTTTGTCCGCTTCTCATCCTCCTTTTGAGTGATATTGCTCTCAGCAGGTGCCGAAAACTCCATCACACAAATGACCTTACTTTTATGATCCTGGAGCACTATATCAGGTTTATTGGCGCTGATACGATGAGTGGTGGAAAAAGAAAAATTCCAGTAGATCTTACACTGATCATTTTCCACAACGGACTCCTGATCCCCCTGGGCATACGGCAAGATGGGTTCTTTATCTATACCATATTGGTGTCGAAGGTGATAATACAACACCTTAAGCGCAGCATTGTGTCTTTCTACATATCTGTAACATGCATACTTCGGGCACGCACTTAGAATGTGACTAAGTGTCTCCGGGTATTGCCTGCACGCTCGACAGTTGGTATTGTCGACAGATATATGCATCACTCGACTGCGATACACCAAAGTATTTATCACTCCATCTTGGCAAGCAAATAAAAATCCTTCAGTCTCCGATTTCAAACCAGCAGACTTGAGGAAAGCAAATGACAAAACCCCAGACAGTCCCAACTCTTTTATGAGACTGAAAAACCGTCCATGCACAGGCTTGTCAATATGCTCCTGTAACAGAAGCGCATGTTCTGCTTCCTTAACACGTTTTTTAAGCATTAATGGTGTTAAAGATGCTAAACCGTGTTCCATATCCCTGGTTTCAAATGGGAGACTAAGTTCACTTGCAGCTCTTTCTGCTGCTCGATATAAAAACGCCCCAACATTTGCAATTTCATGATGGTGAACAAATTGCATAAGAGGATCTCTACTGTTTATGACTGAGCATGCTGCAGATAAAACAATTCTACGATGAAGACACTCTAAATTTAAAAGACCTCTTCCTCCCCGATCGCGTGGAAGGTAAATGCGAGGTACGGAAGACCTAGGATGATGACTTCGATGTATAGTCATCATCTTGCGAGTTTCTCTATCTAGTTCCTTCAACTCATTCACATTCCACTTAACTGCTCCAAATGTATAGAGTAGTAAAGAAATGGCTAATGTGTTTGTGGCTTGTATCTTATTCTTCCCAGATAGTTCAGAAGCCCAAATTTTTCTGAGAAGACCATGGTATTTCATATGGAGATGATCTTTAAGCCCACACAAATCTTGACTTTCCGATTGAGGAATTCCAAGATATGTGTAAGTTTCCCCAACACCAAGGTGATGAATGGTATTGCCACCAATGAGCTGAATATTCTCAGAGTCGCTCGACATTTCAGCTGTTTCTCGTCTCCCTTTAATTAAATGGATAACAGCACATTTATCTAATCCAAAATCCATACCAATAGCTCTGGAGTACTCGGCTACTGCAAACACCAGAATTTTTAATTCGTCCTTGCTGGATCCATATAGCTTAAGATCGTCCATATAAAACAGATGGTTGATCTTATGGACTCTATTTCTGGGTTTTCCACACATGTATCCAGAGTATTTTTCTCGGAGTACTACAGACAAAGGCAAGAGGGAGATGCAAAAAAGTAGAGGACTTAGGGAGTCTCCTTGGAAAACTCCTCTTCCAAACGAGATGATGTTAGTCATCACTTGCTGTTTGTTGGATGTTATAACAAACCTTGTCCTCCACATGAGCATTAGCTCCTTTAAGCATCTCACAATGTTCGGATGTACCTCTAAGCATTCAAGGAGCTTGATGATCAGCTCATGACTTGTAGAGTCAAATGCCTTTCGGTAATCAATCCAAGCCATTGACAAGTTACGTCGATAAAATATCGCGTCTTGGGTAATACACCTATCAATCAATAGGTTCTCCCTACAACCTGCCAGACCTCTCTTGCACCCTCGCTGTTCGCTTATTGCACTCCAAACTGGCTCGATGGATGTCAAAATCCTCTCTTTGAGGATGCCAGTGAATAGCTTGTAGCAGGTATTAAGACAAGCTATGGGTCCGCAGCGCCACCCGAAATGGGTTGCTTGGTTTATCCGTTACCAAGCAGCTCAAAGATACTGGTCCGACTTGGCTCAGTACTAAGATGACCATTACAGAACATCGTGTAGGTATTTGATCGGGTTGGTGAGGGACTTGTGGTACCCTTTACGGGATATCACAGAGTTTCTTAGCCGACTGGGTCGGGTACTTGAATGTCATTTGAGATGGGGTTTCTGATACCCCAATCGGGCGCCTACCCAGGTGGCGGATAGGGGAAGGCCTCTCAGATATGGGAGGTACCGAGGAAATTAGAATACCCGGGGCGGACCAAAAGTCAGATAGGGGTGGACACCCGATATAATTGTCCACTCTGTGTTGGGATAACCTCCCACACAGAGTATTTGCGGTTACGACGACTGTAACGCGCAGTGCCACCCACAATAGGTCTCTCTCGGATGGAGATCAGGGTTCAGTTGGGAGTGGCAATAGGACAGAACCCAGGCAACGACCAGGCATTGACCCGGGACAAGCTAGAGTACGTTTTAAATGGACGGACCAACTTCGGAAGGACATCATGCTATGTTGGCAAAACAGTAGTCCTTGCAGAAGAGGATACATGCTTAGGTTGCATGAGCGATGGGTCAATATGTACCCCCAATACGCTCAAATGACACCTCAGTATTTAAGAGACCAAGTATCCTTTCTGCGAAAAAAGGGACATGAAGCTTTTCTTCAGCAGGAAGAAGAAGAACCCTCCGAGAACCTTCAGGTTCCGACAGTAACACCTACACCAACGACCGAGGAAGGGAACATGAGGTCTAGGGAAACCAAAGTACATCTAAAGGTTTCCATTAAAATGGACAAAATCGCTGAAGGGAATAACGAGCTCTCATTACTCCCAGAGGATGTAGATCTCTGGACATTAAATTGTGCTGTGTACGAAAAAGCAAAGGTCCTGCTTCGTGAAAGTAACAGAAAATCTGTTTCAGACCGCGTCGATAGGACCTTTAAACGAATCAAACAAGTACAGTTTAAGATTGGGGTGGCTCGAAGGCATGCTTCTCAATTGCAGAGTGTGATTGTATATCTTGAATCGAAAAGAAAATTTACATCCAGGGTTTTGGAAATAGCCCAGACTCTAAAAAGATTGCATCACACTCTGAAGAAATCGAAGTTGCAGACCATCAAGCAACATTGGATTGAGAAGATACGTTCTCTTGTTGTTATAAGAGAGCGTTTAGAACGGCGGGTTAAATGGATAAAGCAAAATAATACCTATGCTACTAATCCTTCTCGCCTGTTCAGTCCACTATCGCCAACTGTCGAAAGACCCCCATGTCGTGAAGATATTGAAAACTTCTGGAGTTTTGGTGGAAGAAGTTCTCTTCAACTCACCAACATTTGGCTCGAATATTCTCTACCTTTCTCAACGGTCAACATCCAATACCACAGTGGTTGGTGGAAGGACGAACGGTACTCTTACCCAAATCTGGTGATTTATCTATTCCAAAGAATTATTATTTATTATTATTATTATTATTATTATTATTATTATTTAAAATTATTAAAAATGAAGAGTTTGTCAAATTTAGTAATGTAATTTACGTGTAATATTATTAACTTGGAGACCTAGTTATGTCAGGATGGTCGAATGTGAGAATTTAAAATGCTTTAGAGATTTATAACTATTCGAGAGTGTCAGCACTGTATTAACTAGGAATAAGTTGGTAGCAGTGAGCTAAGTGTAGGGATGAATGCGAGTGACGCGCGATTAGAGTCAGTTCACGTTTGAGAGTCGTATGATGAAAGTCTAGTAGCGAGACGAGACGATAAGTTATATTCAGCGAGATCGTAAAAATGCCTTTGTGGTGAAGCCTGTGTGGTGCATTGTGTTTAACCTTTTATCTTGCTTATCTAATTAGTATTGTTTTAATAAACTATATCATATGAATCACATTTAGACGAATCCTTTGTGTTTTTCCTCTGCTCCTTAAATAGAGAAATCGGTTAGAGTCTTTTGGATTCTAACATTAATTAGAAGGAATTTAATTTAATGAATATGTGACACTATAGTGTATTCCAATGTAATTTTTCGCGCTGAATCCTAATCTGAAGTTTGGAGTGTCAGATTGGCTAAGGTTTTTGAGATAAACTTAAAAACTGCTTAAAAACATGATTTAGTGTTAATGTAAAAAATGTCTTCGCCGAGACACTGCACTATTTTATTCCTATGTATTTTTTCCCTCTGAATCTTACTGTAAAGTGAGTATTGTTAGATTGGCTTAAGTTAACACTTGTCAATTTGTTCACTAGTAATGTCTCTCTACAAAATTTTGTTTCTAATTTTGCACAAATTCGTGTTTTTGAGCACTTATTTAAGCTAATCTCAACAAATCAATCCAATCTGTCAATTCTTACTTCAGATTCGGATTTTGCGCGAAAATTTACATAGGAATACACTAGTGTAGTGTCTCGGCCATGTCTCTTTTTTGTGTGCTTTTGTAATTTATTATATTACACGCAAATTAAGTGGCTATTATTTTAGAAATAAAAAAAATACATACTAATACTTTGAGAAAAAAAAGCGTGTTTAAAGTATTAATACTTTCTGATGTATCGTGCTAATGTGCAATTTCTGTTTGTTAGGCATTGCTGTTAACTAAGTTTGAGTTTAATACTATATTGATTTTAAGACTAGTCTTACTAAATCATGGAATTGTATCGAGGCAGGAGTCAACTAATATCAATAAGTTTAAACAGAAATTTTAATGTTTTTTAATGACATTCGGGTGCAACAATCCTTTACTTTGAGGATTTGAGTAACTGAGATTTGTCGTTTCGCTCCAGTATGTCGCAATTTGCGGAAAGTTTTAGTATCGAGCGCGAAGCGCAAGTATCGAGATAAGAATGTTTTTCTTAAAGGCGTAGAGATTTAAGACAAAAAAGTTTCATCTTTTAAGAGAAACCCCAATTTAGAATAGAGGTAAACAGTGCCAAAGATTAAACAGATTCATATGTCGTAGGAAAAGTATAGAATTTTGATAACGAAGAGCATGCTTTACGTGGAGTTAAAATTAGGAAGAAATGAGACACAAAGAATATTCTTAAAGCTTGTAAGAAAAGTTTATTTAGAGCTAATCTAAACAGTGTTAAGTTAAAAATTGCTTATGATCGGAGTGCGAAACACTACGCTCATTCCAAATACGGAGCGCGTAGTGCGACGAATACTAAAACTTTGGAGCGGTTCGCGCGCTGAATTTTGCGCGCGAAGCGCGCCGATGAAAATGTAACGGAGCGTGAAGCGCGATGTCAGATTTTTTTTATCATAGTGCAGTTGTTTGTGATTATGATTTTGTCAAATGAAAGAGTTTTGTGAATGTAAGTCAATTAGTGCTCGTTTTTCAAAATTCAAAATGGCGGATTCAATATGGCGGGAGATTTTAAAAAGATTTATTAGACTTGATTGTAACTCGATACTCAGGGGTTTTCGGGATTCCTGATTACGAATCTTATGTTCGTTTTTCAAAATTCAAAATGGCTGATTCAAAATGGCGGGAGATTTTAAAAAAATTTATTAGACTTGATTGTAACTCGATACTCAGGGGTTTTCGGGATTCCTGATTACGAATCTTATGTTCGTTTTTCAAAATTCAAAATGGCTGATTCAAAATGGCGGGAGATTTTAAAAAAATTTATTAGACTTGATTGTAACTCGATACTCAGGGGTTTTCGGGATTCCTGATTACGAATCTTATGTTCGTTTTTCAAAATTGAAAATGGCTGATTCAAAATGGCGGGTGATTTGTAAAAAATGTATCGGATTGATTGGAAAATTGATTCGATTGAAACTGGATTCCTGATTACGAATCTTATGTTCGTTTTTTTAAATCCAAAATGAGTGATTCAAAATGGCGGATCAAAAATGTCGGGAGATTTGTAATAAATTGTTCGGATTCGATTGAAACTAAATACTCCAGGGTTTTCTAGAGTCCTAATTACAAATTTTATGTTCGTTTCTAAAAATCCAAAATGTTTGATTCAAAATAGCGGGAGATTTGTAAAAAAGTTGATCGGATTCGATTGAAACTGAATACACGGCGGTTTTCTTGATTGTTGATTACGAATATGTTGTTTGATTTTTAAAATTCAAAAGGGCGGACCTAATATGGCAGGAGATTTTAAAAAAATTGATTGGATACCATTGAAACTCGACCCTTGGGGGTTTTCGGGATTTCATGTCCGCCATATTGGATTCGCCATTTCATATTTTCCAAAAATAATATCAAATTCGAAATCAGTGACCCCGAAAATAACCAAATAACGATTTTTAAAAAGATTTAAGCACTTTTTTTATTTCATGTCCACCATATTGGATCCGCCATTTTGTTTTCTCCAAAAATAATATCAAATTCGAAATCAGTGACCCCGAAAATAACCAAATAACGATTTTTAAAAAGATTTAAGCACTTTTTTTATTTCATGTCCACCATATTGGATCCGCCATTTTGTTTTCTCTAAAAATAATATCAAATTCGTATTCAGTGACCCCAAAAACCCCAGAATAACGATTTTTAGAAAGATTTAGGCACTTTTTGCATTTCATGACCGCCATATTGGATCCGCCATTTTGTTTTCTCTAAAAATAATATCAAATTCGTATTCAGTGATCCCAAAAACCCCAAAATAACGATTTTTAGAAAGATTTAGGCACTTTTTGCATTTCATGACCGCCATATTGGATCCGCCATTTTGTTTTTCCCAAAAATAATATTAAATTCGAAATCAGTGACCCCGAAAATAACCAAATAACGATTTTTAAAAAGATTTAAGCACTTTTTTTATTTCATGTCCACCATATTGGATCCGCCATTTTGTTTTCTCTAAAAATAATATCAAATTCGAATTCAGTGACCCCAAAAACCCCAAAATAACGATTTTTAGAAAGATTTAGGCACTTTTTGCATTTCATGACCGCCATATTGGATCCGCCATTTTGTTTTCTCTAAAAATAATATCAAATTCGAATTCAGTGACCCCAAAAACCCCAAAATAACGATTTTTAGACAAATTTAGGCTCTTTTTAGACTTTTGATCACGTTTTTGGCTATATGAACCACTGTGCGCCGCTGCCGTTAAAATTTGTCTCGACGGAGGGTTCTAATTTTTACTTTAAAGAATTTTTAAATCATCGAATTAATATTTATCAGAATTTCCAATAAACAGAATTTCTTTGCAGTCTACATTTAAAAAAAATGGAATTTTACCAAACTACATTTATAGAATTGTCGTTTTATAGAATTTTAATTGAGTACAATTTATAAAAAAAGACTGACAAACAGACTTTGTCTCGATTTTTTAAATTAAAAAATTTTCATTATCAAGAAAATTGTGATTGGTAAGCTTAAATTGATGATAAATTGACGATAACAAAAATGTATTGAAAAACAATTGGCCAGGTTGATCATAAAAAGAAACAATGAATTGCTGATGCCAAAAAATGCAGTTGAAAAACACGCCTTTATTTCTGTTCGACTTTTAAATTGAATATTCTTGTTTAGATTTGAAACGTTTCGCACATTACCTAATCTGTAAGGGAATTTTGTCACCTTTATTTTAAGCTTGTTTCTTGTGATTAAAAAATGAACCTTTTGTGTTTAAAAAATGTCTAGTTAATAAAATTAGCTTTAAGAAAATCGAAGTTATTATTCTGATTATAAGATTAACTTTAAAAAAAAAAGTAACTGATTTAAAACCGAATTAATTAGAAAAAGTTAAATGAGTTTGAGAACGAAATGTGAAAAAAAAATTTGTCATTACATTAAATTAAAATTTAATATAAAAAACACCTCTGTTACAAATAAGCGATACATTTTTTGCTTTAAAGTATATTATAATTTAATTTAAAGAAAATACAATTTTTTTAAATCACTAAAAATAAACGATTTTTGCCGTCAATTAAATTAAAATTTTAGATTAAAATAGTTTTATTTTTAGAGCACAAAAAATACAGCATTTTTTGTTAAAAGAAAAAAATAGATTAAATTAAAATTATTTAAGAACAAAAAGTTAGAAAAGATTTATTTGATAAAATTTAAAATGTTTTTGGAAATCAAAAAGTAACCCGATTTTTGTTTTATAGAATTAAATTACTTTAGAAGTTACATTAAAAGAAAACAAAACATATTTTTTTTGGAAAAATGTCAACTTTTCTTGGGTTAAAAAGTTCTTTTATTTAACTATTGTTAATGTGAAAGGAGAAAAAGAATTATGATTTGGGCGATAAAACTACACCTTAACGCGATCTAGATATAGACCTGTCGACATGAACAAAATGTACATTTCTCCTCGTTGTCCCCTACTGGAATTAAAGAGATAGAAATCTTATCACTTTTTATCTTTTCTTATCTCTGTTATAGAAAAAGATACAGAAAAGTTATAACTTTTAATCCCGACTCTATACCTTCTTATCTCTTTCTATCGTCGCCAATCTCTTTTAGTCTCTACCTTAATCATGATGATCAGTGTTCGCTATTAATCATCTTTTCTCTACACTTTTCTCTATACTTTTCTCTATCCATTCACTATTCCATATCACTATTCCATATCCTTCAATCTTTTTCAATCTCCATCTTAATCATTATGATCAGTTATCGCTAATAATTACTTTTTTCCTATTACTTTCAATCTCTAATTTATACCTTTCTATCCCGCCCAATCCCTACCTTAATGGACATAACAACTTATCGTTTTTAATCACCCTTTTCTATAACTTTCAATCATTCACCTATCCCTTTCTATCCTTTCCCTACCCCTTTCTATCCCTTTCTATCTCTTCTTATTCTTTTCTATCCCTTTCTATCCCCTTCTGAAAGAACACGATCACTCAACAGATTACTAAAGGTAATAAAAGAAAAGTAATGAAAAGCGATAACTGATCATCTTAATGCAGATGGGATAAGAAGCGATAGAAAGATACATTCTATTGCCTATCACTTGAAGTCACCTTTCTACTACAACTTTCTGTTACTGATTTATACCTTTGTATCGCTTTTTATCTTACCTGCATTAACACGTTCAGTTATCGTTTTTTATCATATTTCTTTTATTACTTTCAGTAATCATTGAGTGATCATGTTCTTTCAGGAGTGAATAAGAAGGGATAGATAGGGATTACAATGGATAAAAAGGAATAGAAAAAGATAGAAAGGGATAGAAAGTTATAGAAAAAAGTTATTAAAAACGATAAGTTGCTATGTCCATTAAGGTAGGGATAGAGCGGAATAGAAAGGTATAGATTAGAGATTGAAAGTTATAGGGAAAAAGTAATTATTTGCGAAAACTGTGATAAGGTTCCTATCTCTTAAGTAGAGGAACGATCTTTCAGTATATCGTTCGTTAGCTCAGTTAGGAGGGTCCTTAGGTAAATAAGTATCAATTCTCGAGGGCTAGGGATCGTTTCTTCGTAGCTGACGATTGTTCAGTATTATACACGTTATATAGCAGATTAATTTCAGTATATATATACTGAAGTTCATATAAAAATACTAAAGCAATTGGGTATTTAAAATAGTAGATAAGCGAAGAGATATAAGGAGATTACGTTTAGAAAATAAATTAACATAGTAGATAGGCAAAGGGATAGAAAGAGATTCACTTTTTATAGAAGAGGAAAAAGGGGGATAGAAAAGGGATAGAAAAAGATAAAAATAGTAGATAGACGAAGGGATAGAAAGAGATTTATTTCTTTTAGAAAATGATAGAAAGGGAATAGAAAGATATAAAAATAGGAAGCGAAAAGAGAAAACATAGAAAGAGATAGAAGTTTAGAGATAGAAAGGCATAGTCTTTTAGGAATGCAAAATGGATATATGAAAAGGATAGAAAAATTGTGATCTCTTTCTATCCTCATATTTCTTTCTCTTTTTATCTTTTTACTCTTAGCAGAGTCACTTCTTAGTTGCTCAAGATACGAATGTTTACGGTGCCGCCATCCGTCGCTTAACTTCAAAAGCTTGCTCAGCCGCAATAGAAGGTAACTAACGCCTTAGATCGGTGACGGCGTGGATAACAGCTGCGATTTCTCTCGTTCATAACTCACGATCGTGTCGATAAGTGTGTTTATATTCTAAATTTGTGATTTTGATTATTTATTTGTGCTTTTCGGAGTTTTAATTTAGAGTTCTGAACGTGTGGATTATTTTACTCTAACATTACTATTACTGTGAGTATTCAATTTATTAATTTTAACACACAAATTTGACATTTCAAATACAAAGCATGCACCCACATTTCTTGCTTTTTAATGACATTTAACTGTTGATTCCTAAAAGTCCCAATTCTTATGCCCTCTTTAGTATCAAATTTATCATCCTCTATCATAAAACTGTACATTTTCTGTTAGTAACATATACATTTCTCAAAGAATCGAAATGTGTCAATCACAATGATTATAGTTTTCAAACCCATATATTAAAACATCAACCGAGACCCCATTTGGACCAGATATCTCGAATTTTCCACACGGATGACGACTGAAAAAATCGGAGACAATATTATCGATTCCACGACAGTATTCCACGTTAAAATCGTATTGCTAAAGTAATAAGCTCCAGCGAATTAAACGTGCATTTAAATACGGTGTGGAATTCAAAAAGACGAGACCTTTGTGATCCGTGATTATTAGAAACTCCTTCCCCAATAGAAATGTCCTTAATTTCGTCACACAATAGATGATTGCAAGAGGCTCTTTCTCAGTTGTCGTATAATGTATCTCTGCTTCATTTAAACACCGACTAACTAGAGAAATTATTTTGTGCTCTTCCGAATCATCAATTTGGTACAAAACTCCGCTGACACCGGAATCAGAGGCGTCAGTTTGTAAATTATATATCGCATCAGGAATATAATGACTTAACATAACGCAATCACTAAACGCGTCCTTCATCGTCTCAAAAGCTTCAACGTGTTTTTCGGTCCAAATCCATCGATTCCTCTCTTTTAAAAGATCTCTAACAGGCTCTAAAAGATCCGCATGACGAACAGTGAATTGCCGATAATAGGTACACATACCAATAAATTGTTGTAATTCAGTGCGATTCCCAGGAGATGCAAATCTCCTGATCACATCTAATTTATCCTGTAATGGCCGTCTACCACCTACCGACAATTCATGTCCAAGAAACTTAACCATCTTTTTAAAAAACAAGGTCTTATTTAACCTTAAAGTGAAATTATTTTGCTGTAAAACGGTAAAAATTCGATACGGACTATCCGAAAATTCGATAATTCCACTTTTTAGCATATCCTAAATTGCTATATTGACCTTATCTCTGTGTGCGAGAGGAACCGGATAAGTTTTTCTAAAAATCTCCTTATGTGGTTTCAAATTCAATTGATAGGGTTTTATATTGGTACTACAGTTTTTTGACGTGAACAAATCTCGAAATTTAAACATAACTCGAACAAAATCAATTTTTTCTTGCAAGTTTGCATCCGGCAAATCGTCAGCAATCAACTGTAAAGTTTCAAAAAACTCCTCATTCCTATTAATGTTATTTAAATTAACATTATCATTAATTTGATTATAATAATCACAGTTGAGATCTGACGAGTCCAATTGATCCTCTACGCATGACACCCCCCCTGCCGTCAAATCAAAGTTCTGATACTCGAGAAATTCGCCAAATTCAGATAGCGTATCTTTTTTACAAAACTCATCTACTAAGTCAGAATTTGACAAATCACGCTCTCGATTTAAAGTCAAAATCTCCGAACTATTATTTTCTTCAGATAAATTATTTTTATCATTTACGAAATCAAGATTGTTCAATAATATTTCCTCCCCCCTCTGATCATCCCCTTCATTATGCAAATCAGAAATTAATTGAATATATTTTACATCATCGTCATCACGAACATATCGAAGACTCTCAGAACTCCTCCTACCAAAAGTTACGACCGGATTAGCCAACCGCGTCCCGATTATAATTAATACCAAAGACTCGTAATCAATTATCACCCGATTGTCCAGCAACCAATCATTACCAATGATGACCGGATTCGAAAGTTTAGGAACAATAAGAAACCGCGTAACAAAACGACGACTATCAATTGTTATATCACACGATACCTGGTTTTTTATTGTCGTAGGGCCCTTTCCTATTGCGGTAAACAATGTAACATTAGAAACTGGTAATATATTTAATTTTCCGTGTAATACGATATATTTATAAAATTCCTTGGATATTGCTGTAACCTGACTACCAGTATCAATTAACGCCGAGATAGGTACCGAAAAAAACGAGACAATCAACCGAGGACTTTTAGGAATACGTGATTGCGGTTTTTCTATAGGTTCACCCTCTCTACAAATTGCTTTTCCGAGCTGAATAAAATCATCATAATCGCATGGGCGCGACGTTTCAAGATTCAAAGTCACGCCCGTGACCAGTTTAAATCGTCGCTAGTAAGAGAGTTTAAATGATAATTCAATCCGAAATACGAGGGTGGGGGAACCGAAACGTCTGGCAAGCGAAAATCACAGAACTGCCGGTAACCTGACTCATGCGGAAACCCATGACTCATCCGAGTACCTGCTACCTGTGCCAACGCACCCCCTTTCGTTCCACTACTTTGTGCACTCCCCCTACTCCCTGACCACCACTCCCGAGGCTTACCGTCGTTTGCAGGACCATCGCTATTTCTCTTCTTTTTTGATTCGGAATTCTGTTGAGATTTTTTAAAATTGATTTTCTGATCAGAAAATGTCATATCTAACTGCGAGAGAATCTGAGAAATCCTTTGAAAATCTGAGAAATCAACGGTCGACAAGATTTCGCGAGCACGCACGGGTAATTGCAAAATAATCGTATAATGCAATTCATATTTACTTAATTTAGGCACAAAATTTTGCGCGTCTCTAACTTGGCTTAAAAAATAGGAAATCAAAGTATCTGTTGCTGGATTAAATTTTCTTGACATCCAACTAGCTTTCATTCGTACTTGCACCGGAACCGAAAAAAATTCCTCAATAAAACATTTTTTAAAATCTCCATATTTTTTAAATTTCTGGGATTCGAACCATAACTTTGCCTTCCCACTGAAAACCTTGTCCATATAGCACATACAACTTTCTTCAGTTGCTTCTTTAATAGTGAAAAATTTCTCTAATTTTTCTAAAAATATTTGGGGATTCTGAGAATCAGTAAACACCGGTGGTTTAATGTCATTATTTAAAAATCGAAATCCCCGAATTAAAGTCTGAATAACGCTATCAGAATTATCTCCCGGCAACTCATTTTGTTTTTCTCTCAAAACCGTCAACTGCTCATTTTGAGCTTGATTTAACTTCCTCAAATTTAACACTTCTTGACTTAAAGCTTCAACTTGTTTTTTGTGTGATAAGCGTAATTGCTGTATATCACTTTTTAATTTCTCAATCTGAGCAGTCGACGACTTTAATTCATCTTCCACAGCCATTTTCGATTCACAATATAAATTCTCAGAAATCAAAATAAAATAGACTTTATACAACACAATTATCAAACTTTAAATTCCGATCTTATTTACTCAAACGACCCCAAAGCCCAAACACGTGGCAATTTATAGAGTCGAGAGAAAACCTTTAAAAATCTAAAGACTATCTGAAGGGCACAAAACAATCATGTCCCTGAATTCGGGCGCCAAAATGTAACAATATTTTTCTTTTAATTATAATTTTAATAAACTAATTCAATTAGATAAAATATTTACGAGCAAATATGACCACATTTTAAATAATCAAACATTACTAAAGTGACTCAAAATAATTTCTAAATTATTTATTATCAATTAAAATTCTCTCATTAAAATTATCCAATTAAATAAGTCGAAAACATATTAAAACATATCTAGATTCCATACACATTCAAATTATCAACCAAATCTAACAAATCCAGGAAATAACTTATTGAATAATACAATTGAATAAAACAACACGGGATACGAAAATTAAATAAAAAGAATTAATTATCGAGAATGACTGATTATTAAAACCAATATATATACACATAAATTTCATATAATTCAAATTATCTACCGAGATGCATCTCACGAGTAAAACGATGTCTAATATACGCAAATAAATAATTAATAATTTTACATAAATAAATAAATCAGTAAAAACTACGGTCTGAGATGTAGTTTTTAAGTCAAATCAACACAAAAATCATTTATGTAGTCTTCACAAATTTTAATTGAACTCCCATTAAGTTCATTGAACAAAATCAGTCTTAACTATGGCTATTTCTGACTTGAACAGCTACCAAATTTTCAAATATTCATAAAAATACAAATTATAAAAACTTATCGCTCTGTAGAAAGATGTTTCAGGAGAGAGAGTAGTAGAGACCGGAACATGTGTCCAGATTCAAAGCACCGTCATGACGTCAGAGAGAGATTCCTTGTAAATTAGGTCTACGGCAATCCACAAAATCATCCGCACGTCCAATAAATATTAATTCCAGTACTTGGATAAAAAAAAAACGGTCTTCATAGAAAAATAAAATTCCTGGGTTCCTGGTCAATTCCTACTTCCAACATCTATTGAATTTGTGTTACTACACCCATTTAATTAAAATCGCCACACCTGCGATATCACAAAAATCTCAATTAATAAATAATAAACCGAAAACTATAATTTACAAAATACAAAAAAACTAATTTTAATTCTTGTTTTTTATAAACTTTATCACTTTATATCTTTTTCTTTACCTGTGAATCATCGGCGATGCACACACGGGTGGCACGAACTTCAAACTCCAAAAGTTTTTGAGCGAAAAGACCAAGGAACCCAGGGGTATTACTTTTATTGCCCAGTGTACCCATACCTCTCTCCCCGGCATCGCGCACCCCCCAATCTCATCCGCTCTCTCTCTCCGAAGAATTGAAACTCTCTTCTAATGAGCGAGTCACTCCGATTATTCTCGGAATTTAACGATAAATTCCCGCAATTACTTATAACCATTGGCGTCATAACTCACATTGATACATTCGATAATCACACAATCCAAAAATATTTAAAATTGCCACAAAAAATGAAAGAGACTCCTTCAGATTACAGATCGATTTTTATTAATTATTTTTTTTTTTGTCAACGAACTGGCGCTCAATATAAAATTATTTACAAATTTAAGCATTTATAATGATTTAGAGATCTCAAAGCTAGGAAATTAATTTGAATGTAGATTCTAGGCGTGACTTTCTTTGAATTTGAATTTTTTGTCGTATTTTACTTTCTTTTGCGGCTTTAAGTATTTTTGTGATTACTTCCCTTATTTTGGCTATATAGTAAATGGCTATATAGTAAGCTACATAGTAACCTTTTAACCTTAAATACATGCAGTCTTAATACCATATAAGCTAAATGGCATTTAGCTTAAAACCCATTTAATACGTTTAGCCTAAATCCCATTTGACATAAAATTCATTCAAACTAAATGTAAAACCCATTTAACCTCTGAGCTCTTACTGCGGCAGATCTCGACGAGACAACTCCGGAGGAAGACTTCATTGATGTTATCAAGTCTAAGCTTAAGAATGCCAAATTGAACCGGACGTGCCGCCTCATTCCGCGTTTCGGCGAAATTAATTAATTAATGCAACATTGGAATATTTTATAAAACAGACCGTTTAATAATCTCCTATGAGATCCTGTATAGGACTGCTTATATAGAAAATATCTAAGCAAGGCGGTACATGGTATCCTACATAGGATCCCATATAGGAACCTATGTGGGATGAGATGTAGGATAGTGCATAGGATCCTGTACGGGATACTATATGGAATCCTGTTTGGCGTTTTGGATAATACGTAGGATCCTATACTGGATCCTATATAGAATCCTATATGGGCGAATATGTGGGATGATATGTAGGGTCCTACATAAGATCCTATATGGAAGCCGACATAGAATCCTACATGGGATAACAAGTTGGATCCCATTTGGGATATTGTATAGGACTGCCCATATATATATATAGGAACCTATGTGGGATTAGATGTAGGATAGTGCATAGGATTCTATACTGGATCCCATATAGAATCCTATATGGGCGAATATGTAGGATAATAGTGTTAAAGCACAAGTATATGATTCAGGGAAGGTCAGTACTGCCGTGCTAAGGAAAAACTTACGTAAGTGCCATTTTTGACAAAATTGAGTTTTTGGTATCGATAAACGCAGGAAGAAAAACTGCATCTAACTGTGTTAATAGAATTTAAAAATGTTAATAAATGGCCAAGAAAAACAATAATTAAAAATCACGAAATGTGAGGAAATTGAAGAAATACTTGATAAAAACTTACACACAGTATTATGCGTGCTCGTAAAAACGTACGGGTCAGCGAGGTTGGCTATGCCAAAAGTGGGAAAACATCGCAAGTTAACTTGCGATGTCTCCCTTTTCTGAAAGGTAGTCGAGCACGACCCTTCCGTCAGAAATAAAAACAACGCATCTCCATACTCAGACCGAGCTCGGACATACGTAAGTTCTTCCTTCTGAAACTTCACCGAGGCACCACGCATCTCCATCTCCGGTTACATTTTAGACATTTTAGCACAGTGTGCATATGGATATATGTAAGTTTTTGTTTCTGATCAGCGACCCGAGCTCGATGATGCGTTTGGTCGAGACATCGCATGTCACTTTCTGTAACTTTTTCTTTCTTATTTTTAAAAAGTGGACATCGCATGTCCAGTTTTGCATAGAGTTTGTTTAGATAATTTTTTTTTTTTGCAAAATTAGAAAGAGCATATACACTTTTCATTATGAAGTGAAGTTAAATTTTAACATTTTTAATTTTAAAACAGAGTTCTTGAAGCAAACGGTTTTTCTCAATTTTTTCAGTTTCTTATGAAATGGAGATACGTAAGTTCTTCCTTAGCACGGCAGAGTAGAAGAAAATTCACAAATTTAGCGTGGGATAATATGTAAGGTCCTATATAAGATCCTATATCGAAGCCGACACAGAATCCTACATGGGATAACAGGTTGGATCCCATTTGGGATATTGTATAGGACTGCTTATATGGGAAATATCTGTGCGGGGCGGTACATGGTATCCTACATAGGATCCTGTATAGAAACCTATATGGGATGATATGTGGGTATCCATATAGGATCCTGTACAGAATCTTTCGTGGAATTCCCAAGTAGGATCCCATACAGAATCCTATATAGGATCCATGTAGGATCTTATATAGGATCCCATATATTAGCCTACCTTGCAACAGATAGGAAAAATCCTGTCCGTTAATATGTAAGATTCTATATGGGATCCCATATAAGATCCTTTTTTTTGCGTAGGGTGTGAAAACCTACCTTTAGGTACCCTGTAGCCCGTACTGCAGGGTTATGCGGGGGTGGCGATGTTCTGCCGACCCGCTAAAAACACACCCTTATTTGGGACCTTAAGAGCACCCCCAGGTAAAGGAATTTTTAATAGGGTTGGATGTTAATGTTATTGACAAACGATAGAAAAAGTAATCTGTGGTCATTAAGAAAATAGGTTAAGATAGAAAAGAGGCGATTGAAGAGGATAGGCTATATATTTTAGGTAACAGGAGATAGAATGCAATAGATTGCAAAAAATAAGAATTGGGTGAGATGGAAGTAAAGTTATTGGAGGGGATATGCAATTCATAATATAAACATAATATAATCACTGTGCAGAGTGATTGTATAAAGATATATAGAGAAGAGATAAAAGTGAATCGAGATTGATAGACAAGGCAAAGAAAAAAAAATTAGATGAGGTAATAAGACATGGACAAAGAATGAAAATGATATCCTTTTCAAATATATATCAAATATGTTTGAAGTCAAAAGAGATAGGATCTGATAACACTTGATGCACACACGTGTGATAGAATGAGATAATATTTCTTAACTCTTTCTGTCTCACGGATGAAAAATGATTTAAACCGACAGGATTTTTATTTTTTTACTCTTAGCAGGGGGGTATCAAGGAAATTGGTTAGGATAAAAAAGGCGATTGAAAGAGATAGGCTTTACATTTTATTCATTATGTGATAGAATGTGATGAAGTGCGATAGAAAAAGGATAGGATGATATTTTAAACTAGGTGAGAATTATGTCCATTTCATGGACAGTTCGCTTCCAAGTAAGCAAAATAATTTGCTTCCTCATAGAGGAAGCAAGAAATTAATAATATATAAGTTAATTGGGGAAGTTATTTAAAAGTGAAGAATTTTAAATGCAAAAAAATGTAAAAATATGAATTATTTTACGAATTCTTGATCAATTATAAAAGTTATATAGGTCAATCGATTCATTTTGAGATAAGGAATATGATTTTTGTATTCATTAAGTTGTATTTTTAGCATAAAAAAATTTTTTGGCAAAAAACGATTTTTTTCGATGAAAAAAGGTGCTCAAAAAAATTTGGATGGGTATTTTCAAAAATCCTTGTGTCCAAATTTAGATATTCATGAGCTTAATAAGTCATCCAAATTTTATTAGAATCCGTTTAAGCGTTCTCAAGATATCTTGTACACAAAAAACGCTATACACACACACACACTCACACACACACACATACATACATACACACACACATACATCTGGACATTTGCTTAGGAATGAAAATTTTCGCTTTTTAGATGAAAATGAGTCGATTTAGACTATTTTTGGAAAATCGAAAATTTTAACGATCACAAAGCTTCCTCTATGATGAAGCAAAAAGTGATAAAAAGTGATTTGTAACTCAATTTATTTAAAAAAAAAATGTGCAATGATAGTAAGGGATGGACCAAGAATGAAACTAGTTGATTGAAATAAATAGAATTTTCGTTACTGTGAAAATAGCTACAGTTCCAAAGTTAAGCCAGGCAAAGAGGAAATAACAGAAAGAGATTGGTTATTGATGTTATTGACAAAGCATAAAAAAAGTAATAAGTGTGTATTAAGGAAATAGATTAGGATTTAAAAGAGATGATTGAAAGGGACAGACTGTACATTTTATTCATTAGAGGTTAGAATGTGATAGAGTGCGATAGAACAAAGATAGGGAGTGAGATTGAAGTGAAGTTATTGGAAGAGATATTCAATTCGTGATATAAACAGAGTGATAAAACTGAATAAAGAAATATTGAGAGGTGATAAAAGCAGATAAGAATTGATAGACTGTGGGCTAAAAAAAGATTGAGGTGAGGTACTAAGACATAGATAATAGTATATTGTGCATCAAGGATTGTCCGAGGGTACGTTTGTAAATACCCGAGTAGACAATCACTTTATTTTCTCTAACAAGTGCACCGGAAGTTTACAGAGATTAAGAACTATCTTCATATTACTGTTTGTATTTAAATGTTAACGTTCTGACAACTGCTGACATTTTATCAGTTTTAAATCACATATCCGGGACACTGACAATTTATTTTCAAGTTTTATTTGATTATTAATGTTACTAATACACTCTTCGTGTGTTTCCAGAACAAATCGGGTGTTTCCGGTCACATTCGGGTATTTCCGTCTGTGTTCGGGTACTTTCGGAACCTTTCGGGTGTTTCCGGACAAGTTCGGGTGTTTCCGGTCACATTCGGGTATTTCCGTCTGTGTTCGGGTACTTTCGGAACCTTTCGGGTGTTTCCGGAACCATTTGGGTGTTTTTCGGAACCATTCGGATGTTTCCGGTCACGTTCGAGTGTTTCCGACTCTGCTCAATAGTTTTCGGCTAAAACATGACATGTCAAAACAAAGCAGAACTAGTGACACATGTGGAAAAAACTTGGTGCAACTCTTGATTGTGCATTGCGCATGAGCAATTCACTTTGCACCCTAGAGGAAAGTGTTTTCCCTACTTTGCTCCCTAGAGAAAAGTGTTTTCCTTACTTTGCTCCCTGTACCTGAAAAACAGGCAGTTTCGTCCTGCAGCACACGTAAAGATTGACGTACTTTCTGTGCATGTGTTAGAAAAAAGAATGAAAGGGATAGGTTCAAAAAAATGTTTTGAACCCTCCACTAGTACGACCAGAAAATGTCATCCTACTGACACTACATTTGAGAGTTGAGTGACGCAAAGCTAAGAGGTGGTAACATGTGATTCTTATTTATTGACATTCTATTACTTTCTTACTTGTTATTAAATAGTGGTCGTTAATATCAGGGATCTGTGTCGGCCCTCAGATTCGATAACTTATGCGAGATGAGAAATTCGCAAGCAAGTTAAATGCATATCCAGGCAGAAATATATCAAGGGCAAATCACTTGGTCAGTACGAACAATAGAACACCAGTACTGACATTTTTTACTGGGCCCTTACTGGTCCAAGTTGGGCTGGTAACGCTGTTGACTTTGGCACAGTCATTACAGGTGCAGTACGGATGACAGTAGTAGGTCAGTACTGCCCAGTATTGCGCCGCTCTCCGTCTCAGTATGGAAATGTACTAATTGGCAGTACTAAACCTGATTTAAGAGCCTTACTGTCCAGTGACGCCACGTCACTTCTGATTATAATATATGGATGGAACACACTCAATTGAATTCTTATTCACTCAAATTACAAATTATAATTACACTGAACGAAACACTACTTAAACATGATTTTCACATGATGTTTTTGCCAGGACGTCTGCCTGCTATGCAGTCAGATTTCAGCACACAATCAGGTATTGCACCTATAATCTCAAAGCCGTCGAAATCAATTATTGTATAATTATACAATAATTTTACTTTTGGAATTATTCACATTATAAGATCAGTGTTTAAGAACTACTCTCAGAATGTTTCACAGACTTTTCGCATACTTGAAACAAACTTGACAAACAACTGAAATATACTAAAGTGTTTATGAAATACACTCGAATTGAATACACTCACTTAAATTCTTATACACTTAACTCACACTAAGTAAACACTGAACGAAAATATAATTAAACGTGGTTTTTACATATTATATTTTTGACACGACGCGACGTTGCATTCAATACATATGTTTAGGTCATAACCTGTCTGCTAATATATGCCACAGCTGTTTTTGTCCAAATGATGCCAGTACTGAACTGTAGTGGACTGACTAAGAAAGTTGGTACTAAAATGATTGTACTAAATCAGTACAATTCCAATGTCAGCACTGGGACAACTTAGAAAGTCGCTAATATATGCCACATCTGTTTTTGTCCAAGTGATGCCAGTACTGAACTGTAGTGGACTAACTAAGAAAGTTGGTACTAAAATGATTGTACTAAATCAGTACAATTCCAATGTCAGCACTGGGACAACTTGGAAAGTCGCTACTAATGAAAGTACTGAATCAGCTCAACACCAATGGTTTTGTCAGTACTGGGACAACAAGGAAACTTAGTACTAACAACAGTACTAAATCAGTTTAAAGCGTGTCGTCAACTTCGAAACGCCACGAAAATTTTTGCCTGGGTAGTGGAAAAATGAGCGTGGTATAGTTTCACAGCTATGTATGAGAAGTTCCTTGGAAATAATAAGAGATATGATTATGTTGAAGTCGTGCACGAACTTTTGAATGCGTACGAGAAAATGGAGTGTAACATGTCAATAAAAATCAATTTCCTTCTTTCACATTTCGATTTCTTTCCGGGAAATCTAGACAAGATGAGTGATGAACAAGGCGAACGATTTCATTAGGAAATAGGAGAAATTAAAAAACGTTTTCAAGGAAAGTGCTCCACTAACATTTTTAAAATTTTGTAACATAACCTCAAAAACTTGCTTTATACATATTTAGTTAGCTCGAATACCAAAAGTAATGCCAAAAATTATTTATGAAATACTGTAACTGAAAGGTTTTTGAGTCCCTTTATAAGAATTTGGCACCTTTGAAAAATTCAAAATGGCGTATCCAAGATAGCGCCCGAAACATAGAAAAATTTATTTACGCCTTCTATGTAGTACAGTGGTTCCTCGATTAACGCCGGGTAGCAGGACTGAAGCCCTTGATTCAAGCTAAAGGCGGAGCCTTTAGCTTCGTGTGGGGGAAATTTCAGGGAAGACTGAGCTATGATCTTACGTGTGCTTATTAGGGTGGTCGGAAAGCGAACAAGAAAATAAATAAAATAATTATTTTAGTAGGGTTAATTATTATTAAGTAAATCCTATAATTTTATGAATAAATTCTGCAATCTGGAGTTCATAACTTTAAGTTATGATGCCAAATTCCTGATCAGAAACTTCAAAAACCTTTGAGTAACTGTTTTCAATAAAAATTCTATCAAGTTTTTTAAAAAATGACTGCCATTTTAGGTTTTTGAATTTTTCAATTTAGAAATAAAATTCATATTCAGCCTTCTTGAAAATTAAGTAATGCCATCTTCAACTTAATCGATTCAAAATTGGTAAGGATATTTAAGTAAAGTCTCAGATAACAAAGTGCGTGATTTATATACGAATCCTCGCGCTCGGGAAAAATTTCCCCATGACTGCCAGTTAATTTTACATAGGTTTTGCTTTTAACCTTCAAAGTTTAGGATTCAAGGTTTAAATTAAGCTATATTAGAGGTTGCTATCACGTCACGTGTTTTTTTATAGCAGTTTAAAGTGTGGTAAAATCGCATTTTTTCAAGATTTTGACCCCATTTTTCTCAAAATTGTAACGTTGTAGAAAATTTTTAATTTTAGACTCATAATCTACGGAAAAAATCCTATTAGAATCAGGTGTAGTTTATCTTGTTACAAAATCAGTATTGACCAGGCCAGCCCGTGCGTTGACCGCCGAAAAATTCTTTCTCTCCTTCGACTTCGGATCCACCCTCAATCCTGCCAATCATCCGTGGCTGATTGTCATTTACGGTGTCCGTGAACTTAAATTTGAAACGTAAAAACTAACGACTGGTGTAGGGAAAATAAGTATAAAATAATGCATATTAAGCAATACTTCAAATAACTAATAATTTATGTTAAAGCATTGCGATTAAATAACTCTAAAACGCATGAATTTATAAATTATAAAACACAAATATCTTTAATGAAAATTTGCATGAAGATAGCATATATGACATTGACAACAAAGTCCTTTTCTTGTACGTTTTTTTATAGGAAATTCTTAGTTTCTCTGCAGGCCATTGTCTTGAATTTAGCAGGCAAGAAATTTTAAACGAGATTTTTCAAAACACCATCTATGAAATGGACCAGTCATTTCCAATTGTGAAGACCAATAGCGCCTAAGCGCTTCATTAATTTCTGAAGGAGAAATTGGTCTTGTGATAGAACCCTGAAAGGAAAATATAAAAAATATTATTTTAGAATTAATATACAAAAACTTGAGGTATTTATATCTTTTCATTAGGTTATATATAACATACTTTGATATGAGAACAGGGACGGTGGAAGAAGTGTGGAAATAAGGAGAACTCGACATTTGAAAAATACCAGTGTGTGAAATTCCACAAGTGAAATGTTAAATTTACCGATATCTTTATTCAATAAAAAGTTATTAACAAAAAAGAAAATTCTCACGTGTGAAATTCCACACAAGGGAATTTGAAATTTATAAACTTTGGATTGACTTTTCTTAATAAAGAGGTCCCTCCCTATCCCAATTGCGTTAAGGGTAATATCGGATAACGGGTCCAAAAAAGTACTTTTTTGAGAAGTTTATTAGAGAGACACTGTAATTATTTTTATTATTTTATTAAAGTTTTGCGTAAATAGTTATATTACATTTGAAGAACATGCTGCAACTTTTTCGTAAAAAACAACGTTGTTCTTTTATTAAAAATTTTTTGGTTCAATTTGGGTTGGTTGATCCAAGTCAAAACCATGACATTTACCCTAAAAATTGCGCCGTTTTGTTGCTGGGAAATCGGTCTTAAGCGAAAAAAGGGGGAAAACGGTTTTTTTTACTCTGAAATGAAATTTTGGGGGTGTTTGGGAAATTTCTCATATACCATTGTTCATAATTTTACTAGATCTACAACTTGTACTAGGTCTATATAAAAGTGCAGGCAACTTTTTTTTTGTTACACAAAGTTATAAAACTATATTCGACATGGATCGGATCCACAGACTTTTAAAAAGTTGTTTCAAGACTGGGTGGTCAAGAGACCCCAGTAAAATATAAAATGGGCCCCAAACCAACTATTAACAACTTCTAGAAAAAAATATCTACTATGATTTGTTAAAGGCCCCCTGGGCTTGAAAGGGCCTAGGGACAATGACTCCGTGGTACAATTTTTCTGATATTTTTCTACGTGTAGGACGGAATATTCTAACACGACGTGGTGTGAACTAGGATAAATTACCGAAACAAATGACAGTTGACAATGAAGACGCTTCAGTTTTTATAGAGACGAATCTATATCTATAAAATCCAAGTTTTGTCTGTACATTGCTCAGAATTTAAAAATTCATGTATAATTTTTCATTTCAAGTTGCAAAAACTCCAAAATCTGTCTGTCTGGCTGCACCAAAACTTTGTTCAGGCATCACGCGTGAACGACTCAACCGAATGAAGTAAAGTTTGATGTACAATAGTTTATTAGTTCAACTAAGGATCTCCATTTACAGACTTCAAAAATATTAATTAAAATCTGAGATACGTCGGTGTCACATAAGTACACATACACATGCACATAAAAGCATTTTTTGATATTTTGCACAAAATGTGTTTATTTACGTATTATTGTTGTTCATTAATATTGTAATTCATTTTTGGGCCCAAAATAAAAAATTGGGCCTTATAAGACCCAAAATAAACTATGTAGTTTTGTACACTTCTGACCTGAAAATCGTTTAAAACATAAAAAATTTTGCAACTAATAATACAGCTGTTCATTATTGTTCCTAAAATACAAATATTAAAAAGATTTTAACTTTAATTAATTTAATCACCTGAACAGATAAGCAAATATCATTTTGACGTCTCTGTATCATTTTGAAAAAAAAATTTTTTCGTAACAATTGTTATATTGTACTTCAAAAGATAAATGTTATTTTGTACTTCTATTAAAATCAAAAGATTTTCAAGTTTTAATTATTGAATATTGAATTAAATGGATTAATTAAGTCCTTCAATATTAATTTAATGTTCCAAATAGATAATAAATATTCAATTAATTTATTTAAATCAAATATGTCAATATTAAAACCATCAAATTCTGAAAGTTTACAAGCACAATGCACAGGGGTCCAGCCACACCCGGGTGTCATGTCGGTCCGAAGATATTTTTTTAAAATCCTTGTAATAATCCTGTGTAAGTACTTTTTCCTCTTTTTTGTTTTTCATAAATCGATAGTAAGTTAAATTTTATGAAGCTATCTGAAAGCATAAGTTCCCAACTGAATTAGAAATATGTTTAATCCTTACTAAGAAAGAAGTTATATGCAAATGAGTTACCAAGGACCGTTAGATGAGTTAGAAAGGGCCGTTAGAAAGTAATGCTTCCATTAAAGTTCGAAATTTTCGCCTCTTTTCCTAAAGCTATTAACCCTCATTATGCAAGGGTTCGTTCGGACGATAATTGGCCTAGCAGGTGGTCTATTGTTTGTATTTAGAAATAAGATTTAAATTTGAAGAATATTAGTATAATGAGTTAAAATTTTAGGTAAAATTTCAAATTTAAATGTGTGTGAGAGAGAGAGAGAGAGAGAGAGAGAGAGAGAGAGAGAGAGCGAGAGAAATAAATAGCGCGCCATTATTAGTGCTAGTTTTTCTAAAAGAATACAAAAATGTGTCAACGACAGTAGTTAAGTAAGGCCGGTTCTGGATATGAGTTATCATTGACGTCAGGGATCTACTTTACCGACATTTTAGTTCAAAGAGAGGGATTTAGCCCAGACTCAAACCACATATTGTCAATCTTGTAACGTCATCAATATATTGCGTAATACATCTGGTGAGAGGTAATAAGACACATCAGACATCTTCTTTATCGACAGTTTAGCCTACACATGGTAAAAAAGTGGGGATTAGCTCAGACTCAAACCACATAATATCAACTTTGTAACGTCATCAAGATATTGCAGCATATTACGCAATGGTTGGAGTATATGACGGTGCAGTGGTGGGGGACAAATATTGCAGCATATTGAGCAATGGTAGGAATAAATGATATTGCAGTGGTGGGGGTAGATATATTGCGTATAAGTGGGGGTTGCAGTGGAGGGGGTTATTTGATTCGTAATTCGTGTTAATGTAGTAGTGGGGGAAATTTGTCTTTGAAGAAGGTGATATTGCTTCAAATTGCGCAATTAGGAAGATACAAATATTCTAAGCGGAAGAGGTGGGGGAAAAATTCCAATGCATTAGTGGAGGGGGTAATTCGGGTTGAAACGTGTTTTAGTAGTGGGGGAAATGATAGACGTAAAAGATAAAGAGTGGGGGTATTTGACTCAATTTCTACTGAGATGAATTTTTTAAAGGATTTTACCATTACTTCAAATATCGTTGACAGATGAGCATTATCAAAAACATTAATCTTATTCGTGATTATAAAGGATTATAATTTATTTAGTGCTGAAGATAGTACCAGTGATATTATTAGGTAAGTTATAAAAGAAATATATTTTATTTTTAATTATATGTTCATTCGCATTATCACACGCGCTACTGATAACATACCCTACCGATGAAAAATCATTGAAAACTCACTGGCAAAAACCACTGAGCGGTTGGGTCCGTTTGAAAGCGCTTTCTGACAGTGTTTGAAACATTTACTCATTGGAGGATCATTGGGTCCGTCTTGGGTCAATTTACGACCATCATAAAACCCCACGGTAACCCTCAAATATAAAAAAAAAAATTAGTGCTTTAAGGATGATTTATGATCATAACAAAAAACGTACTATCCTACCCAAAAATATTTCCTTAAGCTTTTATACTACCTTTTTAAAAACATTTGGTTTAAATAAAAATAAAAATTAAACGTTAAAACAACATTTATTAAGAAATTTCATATATTTTATACATATTCAACAAATGTTACATCTTACTAGTAATATATTTAAATAATATAATCAAGAATAGTTTAATAACAAATAGCATATATGTTTTTTTGCAGTACAATACATTATAAAGTTACATGATATGTCGATGTAAGGAAGAACAGAGAAAGTTCTTATTGCTAAAGTATATTAAATTAACAATTGTTAATAGTTATCAGTGCCGGATTAAGGGGGCAGCTGCCCTGGGCCTCACTTTTTAAGAGGTCTCCAAATTGAAAAGTAAAAATTAAATAATAAATAAAAATATCTAATTTTAAAGATTTATATAACATTGTACTTTAATTTTACAAAAAAAGGGGCCCTCAAAAAATTGATGTGCCCTGGGCCTCAACTTGACTTAATCCGGTACTGATAGTTATTTTAAATGAACGTAACAAAATAAATCCATCAATGCAATACGAAGTTAACAAAAATAATTGAGCAATACAATCCTATTCCATGTTCATTGCAAGACAATTTTATCTTAAAGTTGTGTGTAACATAATTACAGCTTCCGTATAAATGAAAAATGTTTTGTCCACTCTAAAAAAAATTTATTGTAAAAAAATGGTAAATTACAGCGTTTTTTTCAATTTTTAATAACTTTTAAAATAATAAAGATTTCTTTATGTTCTTGGTGTAATTTTAAAGATAATTTTCTATAAAATTTAAAAAAATACATCACTATTGTTGCACAAGTTTTTTTTCAAATTTTTCCTCAAGCTAAAGTGACTACAAAAAAACTCAAAAAATTTAAATAATATAATTGGTGAGAAAAATATGTTTTAAAATTATAATGAATTAATTTTTTAAAAGTTTTTGCAAAAATCTTTTATAAATATTTTTCATTATAATTTTAAAAAATATTTTTCTCACTAATTATATTATTTAAATTTTTTGCATTTTTTTGTACTCACTTTAGCCTTAGGAAAAATTTGAGAAAAAAATTGTGCGACAATAGTGATGTGTTTTTTAAATTATATAGAAAATTATCTTTAAATAATCTTTATTTTAAAAGTTATTAAAAATTGAAAAAGACGGTGTAATTTACACTCTTATACAATCAATTTTTTTAGAGTGGACAAAACGACTTCATCCAATTACAGAGAGAAAATATTATTTTAGAATTAGATCGAAGAAAAATTTATTAATCTGAATCACTCAAAACAGGTAGCCACATACTACTGGCCGGTACTGTATGTCGAATATTTAATGAAGACATTTTTTGTTAATATTAAAATTATGAATAAATCTATGTCACATTCTTTTAGTATAGTAATAATTTTTAAATACGAGGATGTTGTAATATTGAATCTAGATGTTTAAGCCTTTGCAGCACGATTTTGACGATTTGGAAATATTTATTCTTAAAAAATTTAAATTTTTAAAATTAAACCTCTTCAGCAAATTTTCATTATTTACCTTTGACAATTTTTTTTCGAAATTTGTAAATCTTTCTCTACAATCTGCCTTATTTAGAGGCCAATGAACTTAAACCCGTTGCCTAGAGATGCCAATTTCATTTATTACTTATTTTTTAATCTATAACATTAAGGCATATTATGAAAAAAATTTTTGTTTGACCATTTTAAAGTTAAAATTTTGTTTAACTTTTAAAAAATAAAATAAGAAAATTTTTTTTTTAAATTTTTCAAAATTGCTACGAAAGATTGTAGAGAGTCGTTTACAAATTTCGAAAGAAAATTGGCAATGTAGAATAATGAAAATTGTAAAAGAGGGTTAATTTTCAAAATTTTAATTTTTTTAAGAAGTATTTTTAACTCGACAAATTTTTATTTCTCTATTTTTGATTAAAGATGATAAAATTATAAATCAACTATTCAATAATTATTTCATATTTCAATATAATCGCAATTGAAAAATTTTTCCTTTACTAAAATAATGTGAGTTAAATTTAGTCATAATTATAATATTAACACAAATTTTCTTCATTGAATATTAGACATAAATCATGCAAGCCGACTAACTTCAAGTTGTAGATTTTTAACTTGTAACTTTTCTCCTAATTAATATAATCAAATTTTGTTACTTGTATCTTTTAGGTGGTCTTTTCTTCTTCAAAATGACGTTTGGAATATTTTAGAAGCTTTAAAATTAACAAAATTATAGATGATTTTCCAAAAATAAATAAGTTTCCTTTTTTTTTCTAAAAACCCCCAGCTTTTCTTTCTTTAAAGTTTTGACCATAAATTCTTACCAACATAAGGACTACCAGACTCAAATTTTTGTGTTAAAAAAAATATTATAAAAAAAAATACTACTGACTGACACTATGGTTTAACACACTTGAAATTTATAGGAATATTTGCTTATGTTGATAAGAATTTATGGTCAAAATTTTAAAGAAAAAAAGGTTGGGTTTTTGAGAAAAATAAACTATATTTATTTTTGGAATATCATCTATAATTTTTTTAATTTTAAAGCTTCATAAAAAGTTCAAACAGCATTTTGAATAAGTAAATACTACCTAACAGATCTGAAAAAAAAATTTGATTACATTAATTAGGGAAAAAAATTACAAGGGAAACAAAATTTTTTTCACTGTTATTTTGAGATTTACCATTCAAAATTCAAGAGCTCGTAACTTTGTTAAAAATAACTTTTATAGAAAATAAAAAAATACCCATCCTCTTACTTTTCACATGGAATAACATAATTTAGCTGCAGTTAAATCTACAACTTGAAGTTAGTCGGCCTTGATGCATGATTTGGAATGGATTCAACCAACATTGTCTTGCATTGAACATATTGAATTATCTTACTCAATTTTTTTTGTTAACTTCATGTTGCACTGACCAATATATTAGAATTTTATAAATGAAGAACGTTGTTTTAGTAACGCATTTTTGGTTCTTTAGGCAGTATCTAAAATTTTGATTTTCTACACGCAGTTTTTTAACTGACGTATACAGTAAGGACCCTTTCAAAACGGACATTTCAAATTTGAATTATAAAATACTTTGTTAAAGATAAAATAATGGAAATACTCGGTTAAAGTATTTTAAAAACAATTATTTTTTGGAAGTTTCAAAGCAAAATTTTTATATTTGTTTAAATGTTTAGTAAAATAATTGACAATTGGGATTTGGGGAGTCCGATTTCAAACGAACTTTACTGTATGTAAAAAAAAAAATTACAAAAATAAAACAAAGAGTCTTCTATTTAATGAGATGTTTCCTTTTTCTCCAAGACTATAGATGTTTGTAGATTCCTGTATTTTTGAACTATTTCTTTTAGTCTGAAATAAAAATATTTAAAATTAAAAACATTGCAGTAAAAGTTTAAAAGTCTCAATAAAACATCAAGAAATGAACATTAATATTCATTAATATTAATTTATTAATGAAAAGTAGTAAATACCTTGTATCCTTTAAAAACTAATTTTTGTCGCCTTGTTTCTTCGCTCGCTTTCAGTAATAAGTTCATGGAGTTGAAAGTTATTTCGTGATACACTCCGTTTAAGATCAGTTCAACCTTAAGAAAAATAATTCAATTAATAAAAGTAAAATTATAAATTGGGTGTATAGCAGAGAAAGGAAAAGCGAAAAGTCATTCAATCTGACTATGTTTTCTATCAAACTTGCCTAAATATTTCTCGGATCGAAAAAAATAAGATTCGATGCTGTGAGAAACTAATAGTATTAATGACATATACATATATGTATGTGTAGAAATGCTTTTTGAAACATAGAAAAGTAAATTTCATGAAATTTGATGCTATGAGTATATATGTGACACTTCCTTACCGACGGTTGATTAAATCTAACAGTTTATTCAAAAAATAAAACATGAATCTTATTACTTACATTTGAAAAGTTGAAACATTAATTACATGTTAATTGTTTTATCTTTTATACTAAAATTAATAAATTTTATTTTCTCATTTATGAATCAACCGTTAAACATAACTCAGTGTCGGTAAGGAAGTTTCAAATATTTACATGACATTAAATTTCATAAAAATTATTTTTCCCAGAAATATTTATACTTCTGCCATGCTAAGGAAAAAGTAACAATGTTTTAATTGTTTTTTAATGCTTTCTTCCTTAGCACGGCAGACTTATTTTATGCACATGATTTTTATGTAATTGTAAAAGTTCCTCATAGCATCGAATAGTTTGTTTTAAATTTAAGTAGGCTTAAAGACATACGGTCAGTTTTTGTGAACAGAAAGGCTCTCACCTTACTTCAATGTTGATGAATGATTTAATTTCTCGCTTGTTAAGGACACAAGATAATTTAGCATACGTCGATTTATTAGTAATAATACTGTGAAACAATATTTTTTCAAAACAATATTTACCTGCTTTTTTAAAACAAAAACATTAAGTTGGCACAATTTATACAAGTCAATCATTAATAACACAATGACATTTGCTAATTTATTTTATCTTTTAATAGCAAGATACTTCTACTTCGAAATTAGGAGAGACAATTCTTGTTCACAGACTCGATCAGCTTTAAACTACTTTTCGTTTCTTCAATCGCAATCTCTTATTGTTGGGTAACTTATTAAAAATTTCGAACCTTCATCAATTATAATGCTGCTGACGCTACCAGTTTCAATTCATATATCTTTGTTGTATCTCAAGAAATCTGAAAAAAATAATTTTTGTAACATTTGCTGGGTAACTTTTTAAAGTTAGTCGACGGCCTATTCTGGTTTTTATTATCTTTTTTATTATTAAAGTCAACGTTTCGGTTGGGATCCCAACAAGGACTACAAAAATATATCAAAATTGATAATATAATATTATATATAAAAATTCTAAATTGATAAATTCTAAATTGATTGAATTCCAAATTACATGATCATACCATACCAATCTTTTTCCTGATTTTTAGTTTCTTAAAATCCACAATTCAGAACTGCTATTTATTAGAAATAAATTAATTCAAACTAAATTGAAGACGAATTTTTATCAGCCAGAATTTCCATTTAATTGAATATTCCTTTATTTACATTTTAATTTATTCGTATTTTTATTTTTTATTTATAATAATAATGATTTGAATGAATTCCATTCTTTTTACTCTACTGTTAAAAGAATATCAAATTCAATGAAATTTTATTTAGCAGACATTTAACTTGTAAGTTTATTTAAAGAGATTTCATAATTAACAAAATAATAAATTAACAGAAATTTGAGTTTATGGTATTTTCATTGGGTAGCGATAATATTTAATAAATGTTTACTTGAAATAACTTTCACTAGACAGATTGTTCAAAATTTCGTATTTTACTTATATGTAACCGAACTATAAGGTGAATGCATTTCCATATTACCGACATATTTAAATTGCTAATTCTCATTTTATCGACATTTCATGTTGCGTAGAGGTTTCATTAGATTCATTAGAAAGATATAATTTAATTTATTAAAATTTGTGCCACAAAAAAGAGTTCCACATTTTAAACAATCTGTCAAATGAAACTTACTTCAAGTTCAAATTTAACTTTATATAATTTCTGTTAATTAATTTTTCTTTATTTATGTGTTATATTTAAATAAATTAAAACTTTATTGTCTGCTACATAAAATTTCATTACATTTGTTATTCTTTTAACAGCAGAGTCAGAACAAATGGAGTTTATTTCATAAAATTATTAACATTATTACTATGTTCAAATCGAATGAATTAAATTTGAATAAATAAATGTGACGCGTTCTGAAGAAAGGGACCTAAGCAGCAAATTGGTTATTTTACAGGAGAGCGAAAACAAAAGTCGAGCGCCCATGGTTATCTGTACAAATCAAGAGTTTTAAATTGTTATAACTTAAAAAATATTTAATAAAACCCTTTTCTGACTTTAGATAATGAAAGAGGAACCGTTAATAAAATTAAAACATCCATAAACCGAAAAACGATTTTTTGCTTCTTAGGTCCCTTTCTTCAGAACGCGTCACAAATATTCAATTAAAAGGGTTAAAAGGAAATTTTGCCTGATAGAAATTCGTACGGAATTTAGTTTGAATTTATTTATTTCTGTTTAATAGCAGTTCTGCACCGTGGATTTGAAAAAACACTGAAAACTCGGGAAAAAATTTTATTTCATACTCAATTACTCAAGCACCCTTTATTTCTATTAGCGTAACTATAAATAACTATAATATTCAAATATGTCTCAAATGTATAACTTTTTTATATAGCATTATATTATCAATTTTTTAAAATTATATATTTTTTGTGGTCTCGATGAGGGTTGGGATTCCAACCAAAACGTTGACTTCAATAATAAAAAAGATCATCAAAATCAAAATCAAAATATGCTATCGGCTAAAATATTTACTATTAAGGGCATGTGCTGGAGTATGACGTCACTTGTATAGCCAAAATTTGTCCGTAACTTTTCTCTTAAAATATTTAATATTTTGTCATGAAACTTGGTACAATTACTTAAAATGTCATTAGGAAGGTCATTAGGAAGGTGAACTTTGGCTCAAAATTGATTTTTAAAAAATATTAAAATTTTTCGAAAAATTCTCAAAATTAATTTTGGGCCAAAATTTAAACAAACTCGGGTCTGAGAGACCTTCCTTATGTCATTTTAAGTAATTCTACCAAGTTTCATGACAAAATATTTAATATTTTAAGAGAAAAGTTACGGACAAATTTTGCCTATACCAGTGACGTCATAATCCATTACATGCCCTTAACTAGTATTTATTAAACCATAATTAAAAAAATATTTTTCTACCTTGACCATTTGTGCTGCCGCTGACGCCGCCATTTTCAATTTATATCTCCATCTTTGGGAAATCCCATGAAATCTGTAAAAAAAGAAGTTTCGTAATATTCCGTATGGAGAATCCATTTCTCCAGTTGTAACAATTGTTTCAGTGATTTTTTATGATTTTATGTTCCTACAAAGGGTGTATTTTTGCCATTAGAAATTTCATAGTCTATGAATGACCAAGCAGCACGTAATATATACCCGTTGATATTGATGTAATATTACAGTAACATTACAAACTAATAATCTCTCTAAATTTGAATTAGTTAAAAATAACCAACTATTATTCAAATCGTGGCTGAGTGATTGTTTCTCCAATTAGTTAAAAAGAACTAATTATTAGTAAAATAAGACTAATTATTAGTAATAATATAACTAAAAAATAGTTAAAATTTTACTAATTGAATTAGAAATCATAATTTTACTAATAATAAGTTGTTTTTTACTAAATGGTAAGGTGTCGTTCAAAAAATACATAACGCTTTTTTGGATCTATTTTAATTACCCTCCCCCCTTCGTAATGGGATGTTACATACAAAAGTCCATTTTTTCTGACCCCCCCCTCCCCCTGTAAGCGTGTAACGACCCAAGTCGTTTTCTTAATTTTATATATCGTTGCCTCCCTCCGGGTTCGCTCTTTTAAAATAATCGTGGCACTTATGCCACTTCAAGAATTTGAATCTGCGCGGTTTCCGGTTGTAGGTGGCGCGTCGAGCGTTAGCGCAGCAGACGACGCCGTCACCTGTTGCCGGCACCCGCCAGATTGATGCGAGCGTCGCACGTGAATAGACTAATTCTTAACATTTAGTTAATTGTACTATTAATACGAACTCATTATATTAATAAACTATTATAATTTGTGCCGAATTAAGTGGTGGGTTGATTTACCTGTTCCTAATAAGGATTATTATCGAGGACACATTGCGCTAGTAAATCTCATCGAGAAATCGGAATTACGTGCCAAGCAACCGTTTCACCACTGCACCGGTAAGTTCGCCTTCTTCAATTTCTCTGGCTTAATCTCCTCCTGGTTCTTGACCTAAGGATATTTGATCGCTTTCTTAGCCTTGTAGCTTCTAACTATCGGAATTTGTCATAAATGTGGTAAGTGCTGTGTGCGAACTTTGTGTGGACCGGTCGCGAGTCGAACCCCTTGTTTGAATTCTTTTGAGTAAACTATTAATTGTTATTAAAAATCTCGCGAGGGTTGTCACATTTATGGCGCCCAACGTTTTGTTTTAGTTTCTTTTGCTAAAATCAGTGTTTTTTTCGCAATTTTCTAAACGGAAAATTCCACTTTGCTTATAGCAAAATGGCGTCGCCATGTGGTTTTTTCCCGGCAGGAAAATTGCTCTTCTGAGTGTCTTTAACGTGGAAAAATGGCGATGTTTCCGTGCACAAAACTAATTACTTAATTATTAAAATTTTTTCTTTTTACATTTTTCCCTTTCGTTTTTGCCAAAACACTCTGAAAGCGCACAATACTTCCACACGTTATTTCTTAGAATTTTTGTAAATCTTCGATCCTCGCAACAATCTCGCACCTTATTTCTCGGTTCACTATCATTTTAAAATTCTAACGAATTGTGATTCACACTCGTTCATGTTTGAAAATTAAATTTATGTCATATGCTTGAACTGAAATAATACTTTGCGACTCTTTCTTAAAATGAAAAATTTAACTTCCTTACTAAATTCAACTTTTTTGCTTCGCTTCTGGTAGAAATTGCGCATGCGAAATTTAACTTTTTTTTCATATTTAAATTTGCTTTACGCTCATTATTTTTAAATACAATAGCGCATGAAAATTTGATTATTTAAAAAAACTTGTTTCTTAGTATGCTTATGTATTTTCAATATCCATGCAAATTTAGTGCTTATTAATTGTCTACTATTATTTATGAAAAATTTATCGCAATTTTTGTAATTATATTATGATAATTGCCATGTGTGACAAAAGAATTTGTCAAATCAATTGAATTTTGAGTGGCCACATTTTTTCCCCTCGCCACTGTGAAACGCCAGATCTTTTGTTCGGGTAGCGAAAACGTAAACACGGCAGTGTTTACACCGAAACGTTATCTTTGCTTCTTGCCGTTTATCTCAAATTAAAATAAAATTTAAATTTAAAATATTTCTTGCATTGAGAAAATAAAATTCAATATCAAGAAATTTATATTTCTATAGAATACGTGATTGAAAATCGAAACTTTCCTTTCCATTTTCTAATTATAATTTGAACAAATTTGAGCGCTCCTTTTTTTAATTCCTTGAAATTAAAATTAAAAATTTTACCTTATTGAAAACTACATAATGAATAATTGCGCTCTAAAATTTTTTTCAATTATGATTAACGTTTTTCACGAAATTTAACTATAATGACCGTCATTAACTTTTTCATTCAAGAAAATTTTTCCTACATAGAATAAATTGAAAAATCGATTGAACTAATTAATTGAATCAATCTAATTATTTAACTGATCAAAATTAAACTTAATTAAAATTTAAAATTGTTTTTCTCTCATATATCATTTTTTGAAAATTAACAAAATTGAATAATTGCGCTTTCGAATCTTTTGATTCCGATTGCGCATCATTTACAAAAATTTATTTATAAAATAATTAATTATCAACCAATTCATTTTTCAATTTTGCTCAAATGACGAAAAACAAAAATAAGAATTCAGCAGAAAAAACAATAACCCAAGAAGCACGAACTCAACAGAACATATTCAAATGCTCGGGTATGATTCCTCGATCACCCCCACCCGGCAACCAGCCCCCCTCCCAGTAGTTACAACCGCCAGTGAAACACCTTTCACTCAGCAGCAACTATTGGGAAACCCCTGGCAAGGAAATGCCCCCGGCGGAACACAACCCCCCCCCCCCCCCGGTCACAACGCAAAGCGTTGACCCGGGAACGCAAAGCGCTCCGAACAATGCGCAAAGCGCTCTAAATCAAGAACAAAACGGTTCCCAACGAAACAGAAATTTTCTTGATGAAACACTAAGCGATCTGGATGAAACGCAAAGCGTTCCGGACAACGCTACGGGTTATTCAACCGGGCAAATCCCCAAAATAACTATCGCAAAATATCGGGATTCACATCGCATTTTAAAAAGATCGGCAACTTCACTAACCTCGGGAAAAATTAGTAAAGCCATTTCCAATATTCAACCTTTTGCACAGGAACAAGCACACTACAATAATGAATTTAAAAATTCATTAAAAGATTTATTTGCCAACCATTTAGCGGAAACACAAAAAATAATTAAAACACTAATTTCGGGAAATTCTCGACAAATAGACGTGCTTTGATCCGAAACTAACCAAAATATTAATTGTTTTAAAAGCGAAGTAATTTCAGCCATGAACAATTATCAAGTAAACACGAATCAGGAAATTTTGACACTCACGCGGAAAGTCACGGAGTTACACATGAGGCAAGCGCAATCTCCTTGGCATGATTCTCGATGGGAATCCATCGATCATGAATATACAAGAGACGAGCACCCCATTCAACTCACCTCGTTACCCCCCACTCTTGCTACCACTACGGTAACAACAACGAGTGCACAAACGAGCACTGCATGGAGCACGGGAATAAACGCTTCAAGCGCACCACCCCCACTCTCCTTCTTGACTCCGTCGGTGAGAGTCCCCCCTCCTGCTCGTACCCTTCAGTTTAATGACGCTCCTAATTATTATGAAGCGCCACAGAATTTGACAAACGATTACGAGTCACAAAATTTAATTCAATTCCCTACACCAAATCCGACCCCAAATCCAATATCAAGGCCATTACCTACGCAGAACCAAATAGCTAATATACATAAAATCATTAAATCCTGGGAATTAAAATTCCCTGGAAAACTAGATGCAAATGATTTTATTGATGAATTTGAATGTAAATTAAGCGCATCAGCGATCAGTCCCGATCATGCGCTCTCCGTACTTTCACAAATTCTCGCCGGTTCTGCGTACACGTGGTTTACGACTTTTCGTAATACCTGGACTTCGTGGCCCGAATTTGCAACAAAATTTCACAAAACCTTCGGTGACACCAACGACGACCAGCAAATTACGAACAAGATTCAGCGCGCCATTCAAATGGCCAATGAATCAGGGATCGAATTTGTAATCCGCATAGGCGCACTTTACAATAAATTATATTGTAAAGTATCGGAAAAAAGTCAGCTTGACAAAATCTACTCGGGTTTGCACTCTGATTTAATTGCGCAATTTGATCGAGATACGTTCTCGTGTTACGACGAACTAATCGAGAAAATACGCAAATATCAAGAAAAATTAGAAATTATGCAAAACACCGACAGAATGCGCGAGCAAGACAACAAAAAGCCTCTTGCCTCGCGCAGAAAAAATCAGCTGAATGCGATTGAAACACAATCATCGCAAAATGACTTAACTCCTCCCGAAATGCCCGATAGCGAATTAAAACCGGAATTAAAATCTAAAAACAATAAAAACAATAACGGAAAAAAACAAGCCAACAGTGAACCGGAAACTAACCTAAATAAATTAGAAATTTATAAAAGACAAATGGATGTCTTACAAAAGAAAATACACGGTACCGACAACCGGAAAGAGAGCACATACGCTCAGGCTGCGCACGGCGCAACCCAGCCCCCCTCTCCTCCGGTAGCCACTCATGACCCGCGCGCCCCCTCCACTTCTGGTTTTTACCACTCCTCAGGCCCTGCTTCGTCGCAGAAGGGGGGAGGAGATAGTGAATCGACCGCGCAGTTCAATCGCGGCCCAGACAACCGCAATTTTGGCAACAGAGGGCGCAATAATGGTTTTAGGGGCGGTAATCGTTTTAATAACAACCGAGGTGGTAACAACAGAGGAAATTGGAACGGTTATGGTCGTAATTATGGTAATAATTACAATTACCAACACCAATTTCATGTACCCCCACCTAGTTGCCATATGGACTGCCAGTGCAAAGTAAGTCCACCAGCACAGCCATCTTGGCCGCCTTAAACGCAGCCACCTTGGCCGCCACTAGCGCCACCTACCCAGCACTCGCACCCCTGGCAAAATCCCTACGATAGCCACTATCACGATCAGCGTCCAAACGCTGGCAACACTAACCAGTCAAAAAACGACAGCAGCGCCAGGAGAGATTAGATCTCCCTGGCGAATCAAAAACCAAGTTAAGCAAAAATTCAAATACGGCTATCGATTCGAAGCACATAGATTTAAATAAAAAAGCCAATAGCCCAGCGTTCCTAAATCTCACTCGTGAACCACGACGAACTGGTAGTCCGCTAACAGACGTAAACGTCACTGACGAAACTACCCCCGGTTCCACGAATGACTGGCTCGAGCGCATGAAGCGCATAGACGCACTTCGTGAAAAAGTAAAATCCGAGATGCAAAAAGCCAGTAAGAAGCAGAGCAGAACGTATAATAGAAACCGTAAAAGTAACATCACTTTTGAAATAGGCGATCTGGTGTTTTACCCTAATAATACTTTATCAAGCGCAGTACGTGGTTTTAGTTCCAAGCTGGCGCCACGTTATAAAGGCCCAGCAGTAATCTCAGAAAAATTGTCACCCACGGTAGTCGTCATCAGCGACACGCTTGGGAAAAAGATTGGAAAATATTATGTAGGCGATTTAAAAATAGCGAGAAGAAGTTGTAGACTCCGTACTACGTTGTAACTTTGATTTCAGGTTCAATTAGATACCATGGACAACACATCTCCCAACAACACCGCTGCGCCAGCCGTCTTTCCTGAAACTAAAATACTGCGGTTGCTTTCGACTCCAGCCCAGCTACTCGATGCGTTTGCAGACTTAAAATTCGAAGTGGGGTCCAGCGCCACGGTCACGATCTCCAAAGCAGATTTAGTAAAACCTGCTTAACGCTCGACATATATTGGTCAAACAGCTCCACGAGTCAGCTAAGCAAAACGACCTGCTGCGCAACGAACTCGCCGACGCCAGAGCCACGACCGGTAATAACACGACGGTTGATAGTAACAACCAATACAAGGTGTTATTAGAATTAACCCAAGTGAGGCGCGACCTTTCGGAAAAGCTGACTGTAGCCAACGAAGAGTTAGTCCCCTTGCGCAAAGCCGCAGCTAAACTACAGAAGGACGTGGAGTCGTACGAGGAAGATTACCAGGCCCTGCTCGCCGACTACAACTATCTCGAGGGGGTGTACCACAAAACGAAAGGCCTATTTACTAAAAGTATCAACGAAGTATACCGCGCGCAGTCGGAGCTGCGCGAACCACGTCTCAGGACCAAAGCCCCAGAAGGCTGTCTCAATTGTGCGGAGGTTGGACATGGGCACAGAGACTGCAAATTAGACTACAATGGCCGCTTTTGCCAGAAGTGCGAACATCAAGAATTTTGCACAGCCGATTGCCCTTGGCCTCATTATGCCAAAGGGCCTTCTGGAGTGCTAGCGCATCTGCGCTGCAAAATCTGTTGGCGCCCTATTAACCTACCAGACGCCAACTGCCAGCAGTGCCGTAAGAGGATGGTGCAGAACGGCTTTATCAAGCGCAACCAATTGGCTCAAGAACTGGAAAACTCATCCGCCAACCAGTCGACAGTAGCCAGCAACTTGACCAACCGGTCCTCCAACGCTCCAATCCACCATTCTATTATGGTCAATCAGGGCACCAAAGAGTGCGATATCACCCTCACCTATCAGCCTTCCTTAATCAGCGGATCGGGCGAAAAGCGCGCCAGCGCCCCTGTCGTCATCCCGACTCCATGCCCATCTTCCAGCTCGACGCCCCGCAAGTCACTCGATCTTGGCAGACTGGCCTCCTTGGATTCTAATGAAAGCAACGCCGCTCTATGGCAATCTCTAGCCCTGGCTCATAAGCTAGATGTGGAAAAAGAGGAAGAGGAAGAGTAATCGTCGTTCTACTCATGTTGCGCTACTATTCCTGCGCCATCACATTCTTTTTATTTTTTTTCTTGTCAATTTTGCACCGTTGTGCGTATCACAATATTGTATTCTTTTGGCCGTAGCGCCTTTCTTTTTTTTTTTTTCCTTTCTTTAGACATTATGATTTTTATTATACTCTTATTTTTCTACGCAGTAGTATTTTTCGTTTACTCTGCCTTTTACGCACCGTTGTGCCCGAACAAGACCGTAAAGTTCTGTTAGTCTTGCGTTGAAGCGCACCTCTTTTTTTATTATTATTATTATTATAACTTTTGTTATCGACTGAGACGATGTACGTCAGTATTACCAAATGGAGTCTAAGTACTCCCAATATAATGTTTAGTTTTGCGCGCAAACGCCTAGTACAAAATTAATAAATATTTTTGCTTAATAATTTTTGTTGTCATTATTATCATCGCACGTCATTGAAAAAGGGGGGAAAGCGATCAATATTTCAATTGTTTAGTTACGATCTATATATATATTGACTTTATATTTTCAGAATTGATTCAAATCTTAGTTTTCCTTTATTGCATCTCATAAAATTTACCATTTTTATTATGATTGCTATTATCTTTTATTTTTACAGAACCATAACCAGGTGAGATTACTTAATGCCAAAAGAGGCGAACTGGATCGAACCTGGAGAGTAACAGCGATTTAGAAGGGGGGAGTGTAACGACCCAAGTCGTTTTCTTAATTTTATATATCGTTGCCTCCCTCCGGGTTCGCTCTTTTAAAATAATCGTGGCACTTATGCCACTTCAAGAATTTGAATCTGCGCGGTTTCCGGTTGTAGGTGGCGCGTCGAGCGTTAGCGCAGCAGACGACGCCGTCACCTGTTGCCGGCACCCGCCAGATTGATGCGAGCGTCGCACGTGAATAGACTAATTCTTAACATTTAGTTAATTGTACTATTAATACGAACTCATTATATTAATAAACTATTATAATTTGTGCCGAATTAAGTGGTGGGTTGATTTACCTGTTCCTAATAAGGATTATTATCGAGGACACATTGCGCTAGTAAATCTCATCGAGAAATCGGAATTACGTGCCAAGCAACCGTTTCACCACTGCACCGGTAAGTTCGCCTTCTTCAATTTCTCTGGCTTAATCTCCTCCTGGTTCTTGACCTAAGGATATTTGATCGCTTTCTTGGCCTTGTAGCTTCTAACTATCGGAATTTGTCATAAATGTGGTAAGTGCTGTGTGCGAACTTTGTGTGGACCGGTCGCGAGTCGAACCCCTTGTTTGAATTCTTTTGAGTAAACTATTAATTGTTACCCACATAACACGTAATATTCCAGGAACATTCCTGGAATATTTTTTTGTGACATTCGGAACATTCCAATGGAATATTGCAGTGACGTTACTGGAACGTTTCTATGTCCGACTCAGGGCATATTTCAGTGGAACATTCCATAAATATTAAATTGTAATGTCTCTGGAACATTACAATATAACATTGCAGGAATATTCCATTGGAATATTCATAAGTTTTTTAAACCAAAAAAATAAATTTAGTCTTTAAATTTATTAATTCTTATTAGAATTATTTATCATTTTATTTTTACATCTTAAAACAAATTAAAAATTCTAAACGCGACGGGAGGATTCGATCCCTAAACCTAAGACCTATCTAACGATTAACGCTCGCGGCTATTTTATCGGTATGAAAATTCTACAATAAAGCTGGATGAACATCAACTATTTTAGATATGTATTAAAAGTATATCTACTCGGTTTAGATTCTTATTTTCATACCGATAATAGCCGCGAGCGTTAATCGTTAGATAAGTCTTAGGTTTAGGGATCGAATCCTCCCGTCGCGTTTAGAATTTTTAATTTGTTTTAAATTTAATATTTAATATTTATGGAATGTTCCATTGAAATATTCCCTGAGTCGGACATAGCAACATTCCAGTAACGTAACTGCAATATTCCATTGGAATGTTCCGAATTTTACAAAAAAATATTCCAGGAATGTCCCTGGAATATTACGTGTTATGTGGGTTATTAAAAATCTCGCGAGGGTTGTCACAAGCGTTACGTATTTTTTTAACGGACCCTTAGTCGAAATTAACTATTTCAATTAGTGACTGGATTTTTGCTTTCAAATTAGTTATTTTTAACTAATTCAGATTTATAGAGAATATTACAGTGGTATTAAGATAATACAAGAAGTTTTTTTCCCATGGCCTTTTTAGACCACTCCAATACATACAGTCTAATTTAAATCGGACACCTTTTATTGAAATGTAATCTTCAAAAGCATTTTTTGTTGACAAAGAATACACAAAATTTTAAAATTCACTTTAAAAAGAAAGTCTTATTTTAAGGCAGAAAAGCTGCCTGATTTTTAAGACGCAACATTTCAAAGACAGCTTATGCTTATTTTGCAGATTTTTCTTTTGGTTTAAAATATGACCAAAAAAATTAAAAACTTCAAATTTGCAGAAAAACGTGAAGTACTAATCAATTTAAGAAAGGGAATTTGTAATTATTGTAAATTCATATTGATTAAGACAGTATTTTTTACATAAGCATTTATATAGCAAGACTTGCTGAATTTAAGACACGTCTTAAATTACGATTCTCTTTTTATAGTGTTTAATAAATTAACAAATAAATTATTTTAATAGAAAACATACCTTTATCATTATGCAGATGCCATACTCAATTCAACATCGATTGATTGCACTTCCTAATACAGGAATAAGTGTTTCCAAAGACACTTCGTCGTTACCCATATTTCACATATTTGTATATATATACATATATTTCTTTATTTTATATTTTTATTAAAACTTTTTAAAAAATGTAACTCAGAATTTGACTGGCGTCGCGTCATGACGCGCGGCTGTTTAGGGACTTAATGGGGACTTAATGGAGCTTTGGCCAGTGAGGGCTTTAGGGTAGGGTAAAACTGTGCGGTCACACAGGGCGCTGGTCAATTGCCCCGTTTTCTACGCATATCAGGGGACGCTTTCGCAAAATTTAGTCATACGCTCGAACAGGGCGCCGAGATTGTTATAACCGGCTCTGTCTTCAGCCCTGGGTCTCAGACCTTTATAAGTTGGGTCTTCTCTTGGTCACACAAAATATAAAGTCTTTAAACTTAAACCCTATTTCAATTTTGAAATGCATGATGGCGCAAAATTAAAGATTCTAATTTATTTTTCAAACTTATGAAATTAGGCAAATAATGCGTTAAAACACTGATTAGTACTTTTGACTGTTATAAACATTAAATTGTAAAATTAAACTGTTATTTAACATCTAAAAAAAGATTAATGTGTGCAATTCTTAATAAATATAAAATTCGAATTTATCACCCAAAACTTTATCTATCGCAATAATTCCACAAAACAAAGAAATCCACATTCTAGAGCAGAAAATTTATACAAATGGGTCAAAATTCGTGAAATCAGCACGCATAGAAAATAAATTTTTTTCTTTTTTATCGAAATATTGAAAAATCTATTATGTTAGATCCTACAAATGTTTCTACTAAATAAACATTTTTTAAAAATTTGTTTACAAAAGTTATTGCAAAATGAAAATATTAAACACTTTTAATAAATAAAAGCTTATATTTCTTAAATAAGGTTTCCGATTTAAGTGTACCTTGAATAGATCCAAAAGGCATAAAACAGACTTCCACTTACAGTTCAAAAATTTAAAAAAGATTTTTTTTTACAATTTTTTTATAAAAAATAGATATTATTTTTTAGTTTTCTGTTTTTTTATAGTATTCTAGGTGCTTAATCAGTATGTCAAAAAGTTTCGCAAAAATTTTAATCACTTATTTAGCATCCAAAATACTACCAAATGACAAAGTATAAGCAAAAGCTATCCAGATTTCTCATGGAATGCCTAAAAAAATAATCACTCATCAATTTTCTCAATAGATTTTGATTCCTTAGAGATTTAAGTGTATTTTAATATTTTTCTCGATTTTTAAAAGGTCCAGAACATTCAAAAAAATTAATTGTTTATAAACAATTAATAAATGTTTAAAAATCTTTTCGTTTCCTGTTAATATTTTTATGATCAAACATAATAATTTTTTCAATATTTCAATACAAAAGAAAAAACTTATTTCTTTTATGCTGATACGAATTCGGACCCCAATCAAAGTAATCAATAATATTACAATTTTTAAAAAATATTGTGCTCTGATAAGTTTTTTAAAAGTTATATAAACATTTTCTAGTAATAAGTTGAAATAATCTATTCGTACATACCTAATAAAAAATGAGTAATAAAAATACATTGAAACGAATTATCATGTTGGAAAACTTACAATATGAGTAGGGCTTATTTTGTCGATTTTCTTCTATGAAATATTCGCATTTTTCTAAAAGTGGTTTAGATTTTTGATTGTTTTACCCACGCCCAAGTTGCACGTAAGATTACGTGAATATTACAGCAATATTACATTGAATATTACTAATATTGCGGGTAATGTCACGGTGATATCAACGTAATGTTAAAATGTCCGCGTCAAGGTGACATTACAGGGTAATATTGAGGCAATATTAAAGTAATATTACAATGTAATATTAAGTTAATATTACAGTAATATTGAGTTAATATTACAGTAATATTACAAACTTGTAATATTGCTTGTAATATTGCAGCAATATTACAAACTGCTTGTAACATTGCAGTAATATTACAAATGTGTAGTAAAACATGAAGAGACTTTCTGAAGTATATTATAAGAGTTAAGTAGCCAAGTGGTTTAAGGCGTCTACATACTTGGTCAGTTGGTTCACTTTACAAAGGTTCAAGACCCAACGGCTTAAAATCTTTTTTACGTTATATTTAATTGTAATATTACCACAATGTCATTTTAATATTACAGTAATATTTGTAACATTACTGTAATATTAACTTACTATTACATCGTAATATTACTTTAATATTACATTGTAATATTACTTTAATATTGCCTTAATATTACCGTGTAATGTCATCTTGACGCGGACATTTTAACATTACGTTGATATCACCGTGACATTACCCGCAATATTAGTAATATTCAATGCAATATTGCTGCAATATTCACGTAATCTTACGTGCTACTTGGGCGTCGAATCATGTGTTTATCACAACTATATAATTATTATATCTTTTCTTAAAAAACGTTTAAAAACTATGTAGGGGAGACCGAGGAGGAAAGTAACAAAAATCAGTTTTTTGATGCTAGCATTAAAACTATTTGTCGGATAAGTTCTGTAAACATATTAATCTAAAGCTTGGACTTTCACCTATTAAATAAAATTGGAATTAAACATTAATAATAATTTGATAGTTCACTGCCGGACTTTTTAATCAGCTCTTTATTTGTTACTTTCCTCCTCACCCCTGAGGTGGAAAGTAACAGCACGAAGGAGGAAAGTAACACTTTAAAATTAAGGCTAGCATTTCAAATATAAAACTGCTATTAATTTAAATTATTTTTATTATGAACATATAACAAGACAAAGTGATATTAACTACATTTTGTACATAATTGGCAGATATTTTTGCACTTTTTTGAAATCAAGTTTTTTTTTATCTATTTAGTATTCGTTGAATAAGAATGACATTAAAAAAGCATCGTTTCTTAAAAATTCCAATCAAAAGTCCAAAATTTAGTCTTTAAAATATAAAATAAACATATAAAATCACATAGTTATAAAAAAGGAGGAGGTTTATAAAAATAAAGCATTAGATGAGGAGGAGAGTAACAACGTGTTACTTTCCACCTCACCCCTCTTTTCCTTGGATTTAAAAAAACAAGTTTAAATTACACAAAAGTATTTTGCATTTTTTAATTATGCACTAGCACGACTTAAAGATAAATAAAAAAGCTTCAAAAAATGAAAAGCATATTTAAAATATCTATAAAATCAAAAAATTATGATATTTTGAAAATTTAGGCAAAAACTTACTTTTGACGTAATTTTTGCACAAAATGTCAGTATCAGATATATAGCTTCCGGTAGACCCCTAACATAATTTGGGGGAGGTAGAGGGGGGCAAAACTGACTTAAAATTATTGAAGGACTATGTCTGTCCGCTCATTGGTTTAGAAGTTATAAGCGTTGTTACTTTCCACCTCTGTTACTTTCCTCCTCGGTCTCCCCTATTGTATAATTATTGTCATGTATTTCAGTGTTTATTTTAAAATTAATTAATCACAATTTTCTTGATGATTTCGCTCTAAAATCCTTCTGTCGAATTATTCTTTGGTCTATTGAAAATTTGATGTTTTAAGAATTTTATCAAACAGTTTGATATAAGGTGTTACGCGTGACTTTCGTTGGCCCCTCGTTCAGTGAGTTTTCGCTGAACGCGGGGCCTACGTTAGTCACGCGTAACACCTTATGGAATCCGGACCCTCAATTGATTATAAATAATCATATCTGGATTTTGTCTCTATCTGATCAGATATAATTAGATCTAACCAGATCAAAAAATTTTAAAAATAAATAAATTTATTGAAAATTATAAATAATATTAAAAATTATGAGGTTGGGCGATATAATTAATAAACATTTGTAATAAATAATTAAAAAAAAAAAATGCTCACGCCGAGACTCGAACTCACGTAGAATCTTGAATACAGTTTTTTTTTTGAATATATGTATATCAATTAGTATGAGCGAGGTTGAATATAAATTAAACTACATCTAATCATATCTAAACTTTCTTCCGTACTTTGAAATTATTAGATTTCAACTCACATTTTACTTTTTATACATATCTTATATATATCCCCGGGAAAAAAGGTTTAGATATAATCAGATATAATTGATTATATATAATCATATCTCGATTTTGTCTCTATCTGACCAGATATAATTAGATCTAACCAGATTAAAAAATTTTTAATAAATAAATAAATTTATTGAAAATTATAAATATTATTAAAAAATATGAAGTTGGGTGATATAATTAATAAACATTTGTAATAAATAATAATAAAAAATAAAAAAATCGACTGACTTGAGACACGATCCCGCACTCCCACGACTTCTAGTCAAGAGCTCTAACCACTGCTCCACACTGGTACTTAGAAATAGTTCTTGTTAGATTGTATATGAATCAGTATGAGCGAGATTAAATATAAATAAAACTACATCTAATCATATCTAAACTTTCTTCTGTGCTTTAAAATTATTAGATTTCAACACATATTTTACTTTATATACACATCTTATATATCTATATGTATATTTTAGGTATATTATTGTTCAAATTTAAATTATAAATTAATTTGATAATTTATTTATAAAATGAAATTATGTAAGCGGCAATGTCAATTTAATGCAATTTTGAAAAAGTCCAAACTATATTATTTGTATATATATAATAAATAAATTATTTTTTTATTAGATATATTATTAGATCTGACAATATCTAATTAGATATAGAAAGGTATAATATCAGATTTGACTATGTTAAAATATATCTAGTTAGATATGACCTCACATCAGGCGATATCTATCTAGATATAAACAGATATAATATCAGATCTGATTATATCTAAATATATCTAGTTAGATCTGACATCATATCAGGCGATATCTACCTAGATATAAACAGACATAATATCAGATCTGATTATATCTAAATATATATAAGCAGATATATGTTTAAATAACTGATTATATCTGAATAGATCAAATCATATATCATTAGATCTGAAATATATCTGATTATATCTACAATATATCTGATGATATCTGAAATATATCTGATTATATCTAAACCCTTTTTCCCGGGTCTACATGTATATTTTAGGTATATTACTGCCCGGGAAAAAGGGTTTAGATATAATCACATATATTTCAGATCTAATGATATATGATTTGATCTATTCAGATATAATCAGTTATTTAAACATATATCTGCTTATATATATTTAGATATAATCAGATCTGATATTATATCTGTTTATATCTAGGTAGATATCGCCTGTTATGAAGTCAGATCTAACTAGATATATTTAGATATAATCAGATCTGATATTATATCTGTTTATATCTAGATAGATATCGCCTGATATGAGGTCATATCTAACTAGATATATTTTAACATAGTCAAATCTGATATTATACCTTTCTATATCTAATTAGATATTGTCAGATATGAAGTCAGATATAATCATTTTGTTAACAGATTTAATCATACATAATATCAGATTAAACTATATCTAATAAAAAAATAATTTATTTATAATATATATATATAAATAATATAGTTTGGACTTTTTCAAATTTGCATTAAATTGACATTGCCGCTTACATAATTTCATTTTATAAATAAATTATCAAATTAATTTATAATTTAAATTTGAACAATAATATACCTAAAATATACATATAGATATATAAGATGTGTATATAAAGTATAATATGTGTTGAAATCTAATAATTTTAAAGCACAGAAGAAAGTTTAGATATGATTAGATGTAGTTTTATTTATATTTAATCTCGCTCATGCTGATTCATATACATTCTAACAAGAACTATTTCTAAGTACCAGTGTGGAGCAGTGGTTAGAGCTCTTGACTAGAAGTCGTGGGAGTGCGGGATCGTGTCTCAGGTCAGTCAATTTTTTTATTTTTTATTATTATTTATTACAAATGTTTATTAATTATATCACCCAACTTCATATTTTTTAATAATATTTATAATTTTCAATAAATTTATTTATTTATTTAAAATTTTTTAATCTGGTTAGATCTAATTATATCTGGTCAGATAGAGACAAAATCGAGATATGATTATATATAATCAATTATATCTGATTATATCTAAACCTTTTTTCCCGGGTGTTCAATTTTAAATTATAAATTAATTATATAATTTATTTATAAAATGAAATTATGTAAGCGGCAATGTCAATTTAATGCAAATTTTAAAAAGTTCAAACTATATTATTTATATATATTATAAATAAATTTTTTTTTTAATTAGATATAGTCTGATCTGATATTATAAATATGATTATATCTGTTAACAAAATGAGTAGATCAGACTTTATATCTGACAATATCTAATTAGATACAGAAAGATATAATATCAGATCTGTTAATATCTAAATATATCTAGTCAGATCTGACATAACATAAGGTGATATCTACCTATAGATATAAACAGATTTAACATCAGATCTGATTATATCTAAATATATATAAACAGATATATTTTTAATAATTGATTATATCTGATTATATCTGAATAGATCAAATCATATATCATTAGATCTGAAATATATCTGATTTTATCTAGAACATATCTGATTATATCTGAAATATATCTGATTATATCTAAACCCTTTTTCCCGGGTAGTAGAAAAGTAGTGTAAAATCTACTAAGATTTTTTTCAGCTAGGGAGCATAGTTTTGAAAGAAGTTTCTAATTAAAATATAAGAAAACAAGAGACAATAATTATTAATGAAACTTTTTTTATTGTATTAAGTTATGTATTTTTAAATAATTTTATTGGGGATGGGGAAACCCAATGTGACGTTCTAAATCATCATTCTGTACATTTTCATACAAACAAATTGTGTTTTCAAAAATCCCAGTTACGGATTATCATAATAAAGTTTTGAGCTAAAGCTTGTCTGAAGAGTCATATTTTAATTTACCCTAAGAAGAACAGGTAAATTGTCGTATGCTTCTCGGCTATCTAGATGGGAGCCCGCATCTGTGTAATATACCTGCAGACTAATCTTGCCTCTAAACTTTTAAAAAGGTTTAATAAGTAGTATTCAAGTCCAAGAATTTCTCAGCTCCATATGGAGAGCTTCGATTTTCATAGAAAAAAAAGGTCTTCTCGAATTATTTTGTTTTGTAAACCATTTAATCCAATGTTGTCTTTTATATAATTTTTCAATAATTGAAACAACTTGAGAATTAGAAATATAGACAAATTTTGTAATAATGTTTTTTGATGATTATTTAAACACATAGATGCTTTTAAAATAAAAACATGATACTTTTTTTATTAAAAAAGAAAAAATATTTATGAGGGAGTGTACCACAACTTATTTAGCCCTTTACCAACCGATCAAAATGACTTAAAATTCTAAGAATTTCCGGAACTATTGATCACGATCTGATGGCATTTTGAAAGTTGAATAAAATTTGGTCAAATGGATATTCTGACATTTGACGTTTGGAGACAATGCAAGCTACCTTTTCTCTTTTGCTCCAACAAGCGTTGATATCAAATTTGTAGTCGCGAAAGCCTTTCATTGTCAATTAAAAAATACAAATAACTTTAGCGTTGTTAACAGTTGATATGACAGGTGTCAACTGTAGAAATCGCAATTTGACATTGCCTAAATTTGAATAAGTGAAAACTCATCCACGTATAAAAATAAGTGCATATTCACTTATGCGTGTAGTGCATTAGGGTGGTTAAAAAAAATGAAAATTTTCGAATATTGTTTAAGGTATTTCTCCGATGGGCAGTCCCTGCCAAAAGTTAGTATTTCAGTCAATTTCGGTTAATAGCGATTATTAATTAATAGTATATTAAGCAACAAGGGGTTAAGGGCAGCCATTTGTTTACGCTGATGTTTGTGTACGAGTGACAGTCAAGGGCGAAGCCCGAGACGTGAACGAGTACACAAACATCATTGTAAACAAATTGGACTGACTTTAAACCCGTGTTGCTTACGATACTTTTTATTCCAAAGGCACAAGCTTGGTGCTTTTAAATGTTTGTAGGTTAGGGTCTAAATGCATTCACTTGTTTGACCGTATAAAAATGGCGGCCATTTTTGCCCTGTGGTGGAAAAAATGCATGGATCAGCTGTTCATTTTTTCCCTAGGGAAAAAATGGAAGCCATTTTTACCCGGTCGAACAAATGAATGCGTTTAGACCCTGCCTACAGGCATCTAAAAGCGCCATGTTTGTGCCTGTGGGATAAAAAATAATTTATTTCTTGACTTATTATTTACTATTAATAGTTAATCGGCCAATAGTTTTTTAATGAAAATGTAACAAAACTGAACAAATGTTTTTAAATTTTTAACGATTTTCAAAGATACCTTTTTTAGATGTCTATCTTTTCTTACCATTTTTTAAAAAATGATTCAATTTAAGTAAATAATAGCTTATTTTCTTGAGAAAAACAAACTCTACAACTTTACCTCTTCAGATTTTTAAAAAAGTGGACGATTTTTTAAATATAGTAATTTATTTAAAAACATATTTCTAAATTTTTATAAACAAACTGCTTTATTTAAAAAATGATCCACTTTTTCAAAAATCTGACGAGATGAAGTTGTAGAGTTTGTTTTTCTCAAGAAAATAAGCTATTATTTACTTAAATTGAATCATTTTTTAAAAAATGGTAAGAAAAGATAGACATCTAAAAAAAATATCTTTGAAAAACGTTGAAAATTTAAAAAAATTTGTTCAGTTTTGTTAAATTTTCATTAAAAAACTATTGACCGATGTCCGATTAACTATTAATAGTAAATAATAAGCAAAAAATAAATTATATTAATTAATAATCACTATAAACTGAAATACTCACATGTGTCATAGACTGCCCATCGGAGAAAAACCTTAAAGGCCGTCTAAAATCGACTACAAATAAAAAAAAGAATTACTCCCATTTTTTATTTTTTTGATCTAACAATATTAAGGGGTGCTGCTTGCATCCCCTATTTTCCCATTAGAAATACATATAAAATATTTTCGCAAAATAATTGCGAAAAACTGTTCTTAATTTTTTCGAATAAGGCTCAGAAGTTTATGAGGTCTCGATAAATGTTCAAAGTTAAAGAAACTCAATTATTATTATTATTTTACGAACTGACCCTCTCTAGTGGTGCGTTAAATAACCACCCCAAATAAACGTAAATTTAGCATTTATAAGTATATGGGTCTAAAATATTATTTTCTTACGTCGCTATTTTTATAAATGTTTTTTCTTAACAAAATATAAGCCTCGCTACATTTGTGAATTAATTTTAAATTATTTAACAATTTTAATTTGTTTAAACAATTTATTTTTCTTATACTGTCGAATTTAAATAATTGTTTTATTAGTTGTCGATTTTTTAATAACAATTGACTGAAAATTTGTTGATTAAATATTTTGTTTACCTGTTTAAAAAATGTAAATTGTTTAAAACAACTTTTCATTAAATTCTAGAATCAATTCGGTCTTTTGCTTTCTTCATTAAAGAAATATCACGAATCAAGCACGAATATTTCCGTCCTCAATTTTTAAAACTTTTTATTTCTTTATACAATTTACATTTGTGTAAACTATTTATTTTTCTCATATTTTAGAGGTCGACTAATTTTTTTTTATTACTCATTGAGGAAGCTTTTTTATTTTTTTTACCTTATACTTAGCCAAAAAGTTATTTTCCTGAATATAAAAAGCATATAAATTTAGAAAAAGCTTTACAGTATTATTATTTAGACCAGATAATAATATTTCAATGTTACATAAATAAAATAATATATTATGCTTAAAATTTCATAGTATTATTTAGTAATGGTTCATTAAGGGAAGATTACACTCATTTTTTTTTCAAAAGATGGACATTATTTTTTGTCCATTTTTGGTTAGTATAATTATCTAAAAAGACGGGAAAAATCATCTAAAGTAAAAAAACCTCGAAAATTTGTATTTTTTATTAATTAACTAACTGTAATATGTTAATTTTTAAATTTGCAGTTTTTCTGGTGCATCGCTTGAAATAGCAATTCTTAAACTATAAGAAATGTATATTGTTACATTAGAAGGGTCATATGTATATAACTATTAATATAAATTTTTCTTATTGTGCTTTACTATTTAAAAATATTGCCGAACTGTAAGTTAAATTTCTGCACATTTGGTCTATCAAACTTTAAACGCATTTTTCTCGAAACTGCATATCTTCAACTTGTTTATACTCTTATTTTGATACTATTCAACGAAATAACTTGAAATTTGGACAGCATGCTCCTTGAATGTGTAGTTTTCGTGTAAACTAGGATTTTTAAGATCCATTAATATTTAAGAAAGTTATTAACAATTTAAGTTGCAAAATTATGGTTAAAAAATTCAAAAGTCTGTCATTCAGTTATTTTTCAATAAATATTTTTTATCCTAGTTTATACGATACCCAAAATGGTACAGATTAAGAAACTATTTATTTTTTTTATTTCACATTAACCGTTGCAGAGAAAAAGTGTAAACAACTTTTAGAGAGGACCACTTTCGGCAGCCATTTTCTAAGACTCCATTAAAAAAAAATACAATGTTTTTAATACTTTAAACGTTGTATTTTATTGTAAAAAAAATTTATGTAATAAATAATTTTTTTTACTATGAAAAAAAAATCCAAAAAAAAATTACCAAATTGTCGAATTTCTAAATAGTTGAATTTCCAAATTGTCGAATTTCCAAATGATCGAATATCCATCTTGTCAATTGTTACTAAAGAATCGACAGCTATTAAAAAAAGTATTTAAATTCGAAAATATAAGTAAAATAAATTGTTTAAACAATTAAATGTATATTGCGAATTTTTTTTGTGTTTTTAGTCGATTTTCGTCTAAAAAATCTTTTTTTCCTTTTTTGAACCACTCTAATGTGCATATGCACTTATTTTTCTATGTGGACGACTTTTGATTTACAATAAGTGAATATTCATTTATTCAGATTTAGAGAGCATTATATTCGTGTTTAAAGCGCCCACAAAAACGTATAAGGAAGCGGGGCAAAGGAGAGAAGAATGTCTAACGTAAGGATATACATTTTAAAAAATTTTAAATTTGAGGGCAGTTCTAAATAAAAAGTATCTATTTCTTTTATTTTAATTGTAAAAAAATTATTAAATAATTCATTGAGTATAAAACATAAATAAGTAACTTTATATTTTGACCTAATTTTTTAAGCCTAACGTAAGAAGAGGGGGGGGGGGGTAAGAAAATCTTATTGACCTTTACATGGGGGTGGAGAACGGGGTTTAAAATATTTAAAATTAACCTTACGTAATTGCTGCAAAATTTCCATTCAAACTTGTCGCAAATTTCCTGAAAAATGTTGTGGTGCTGCTTCTTAACAATTGTTTTTTATTTGACTTGAGTCCTTCTTTCAATTTTAAAAGTAGTGAAAGTAAAAATATTGCTCTTCGCTTTCAATTTTTTACTTCGTAAATAAAATTCCAACATATTAACTTTAGATTACTAAAAGTTTTGGTAAATATTATAGTGGACTAATATTGGACTGTTATGCCTATTCGAGCATTTTACACCTAAAAGGGGCTGTCGCTATTCTTCCTAGGTAAAGGATCCCTTTGGTTTTTATTTTATTTTCAGTCTACTGAAAGATTTCGAAACGCTAAGTACGCGCGAAAGCTGTTGTCTTTGCGATGTATGCATTAATAGAATTGTTGTTTCCCAAAGGAGAAGAGTGTTCAGAAAAAGATATTCGTCAAATAGTGGACACCAATTTAATTCACAAATTCAACGTTGAAAAAGACAGTGTTGAAAGTGTAAAGTTTTATTATTTTAGAGTGAATTTACAAATTGGAAAAAGTAAAGAAGATAAAAAGTATAAGTGCTGCATATTAAAAGTTGGTGGTAAGTAATTTGTAACCAAATTGTTATTATTCAATTGTCGTACACAGAGAGAAAATAAATTATAAATTTTATTAAAATGCTTTATAATTTTGGGAAAAATTGACAAAAAGCGAACTTTTCAAACAACGATTTTTAAGCTTAAAAAAAGCCATTCGAATCATTACTAAATAATTTTGTATTTAAACTTAATATTTTCTCCCTAAATTGTAAAACACTTATATAAAATTTATAATTAATTTTCTTTTCGTGTAAAATTAGCTCTCATCTATTTCATGTCGATGTGATATAGATATTATCATCAGTTTGTTTTCCTTCTTCAAATGTCACGCGAATTTTGTGTTTCAAAAATGTTATTTCTAAATAAATGTAATAAAATGATTAAAAATTAGTTTATACCGAACTGAAGAAACATGTTTATGCCTGGTATTGAAAATCCAAAACCGGTTTTTGGTTTTTAAACCGAAACCGGTATATTTAAAAAAAAGGTGTATTTATAAAATACCGGTATGTAAAAAAGTAAATATACGTATAAACAAACCGGCATACCGTCAAGTGGGGCTATTTTGAGCGTGCGAAGTTTGCAATGAATAAAATCGGTATATTGAGTTGTTTAAGTTTGCTATTTTGTTAGAGCAAATAGTGCTATTTTATTAATTTGCTTTCCCTAGGCTATTGAAACTTGCCGCCCTAAATCTCATAATAATAATTTCGTAATTGCAATGATCGAATTTTTATTTGTAAATTCAATGAAACTCGAATTGTATACTTACTATTAATAAGGCTTTTTTAAACAGAATTATAATCTCAAATCCAGTCCTAGTTTTTGAAATATTTTATATATTGAAACAGTCATTCTTTGAACACACAATGAAAGGGTCTACAAATCACGGTTTTTATATTTTCCCCGTTTAAGTGAAGTAAAAATTTATATATTTTAATTGATAGAATAGGGTAGAATAAGTTTAAATATATTTTGTATTTTTATATCAGAAATAAGATTTAGTCTCAAGTTACACTGAAAAAACGATATTCTAATATTAATATTTCTTACAATAAGAATATTTCCCACTTAATTTAAGTGGGAAATATTTTTGGATCCAATTTAAGTAATGTTTCTTAAAATTAGAATATCGTTTTTTCTGTGTAGGGTTGCATCATGTATTAGTACACGACTTCTATTGAAAACTTATAAATGACTTCTACTTTTTTTAACAAAGTCCTTAATTATTGAATCAAAAGAAATTTATTTTTGCAAAACGGATTAAATTGAAAGAATGGCTGAATTACTCAACCTGTTTTTCGAAATACTGGATCTTAAATAAGTTTTATTCTTTTTAAGTAAGAAAAAGATCATTTTGCAAAAGAACTTGTTCTTTCTACCTAAGCAGCACATAATATTACATAAATATCACAATATCATATTGTAATATTAGAATACTAGATGTTATAATGTTAATTCTCTTAAAAAATACCTTTTTTTGTAAATCTAGTTTTTTAAGAAATTTCAGTGTTTTACTTTAAAAGTAGTTAAACAATTAAAAAAAATTAACCCCGCTCGACGGTATGAAAAAATCGGTTTACTTTAAAATACCTTTTAATTAAAAAAAGCTGGTTACAGAAATACGGTTTAAAAAACAATTAATTTAGTTTAATACAAAATTAACTTTTAGGTAAAAAATTTCTTTAAAAACTATATTTAAAACCTTAACATTAATTATTAAGGAATAAAAAAACTATACACGAAAAGAACATTCTCATAAGACACAAGGGTACATTATGAGAAAATAAGCTTCTAGCCAATTTCTAGCTTAAGGGACTCGGAACAAAAAAAACAAGATACCGGCGATTACAACCGAACTTCAAGGTTAACATTAGCATTTAATCAGCTAATAATAAACAAAGTGCTTTGCAGGTGCTATATCAATAACCTCTCTCGGCTACATTTAATCAAAAATTGGTTATATTTAGTCAACTTATTTTCTCAGTGTAGTCTCTTAATTTTAATCGCGTTCTGTAATTTTTTCGCAGGTGCGTAAACAAGTTAGATTTGATACCATATTCATATAACTTGTATTTATCGAAAAACCGGTTTTTCTAAAAATACAGTTACCTGGATCACTCATTTTTTGATTGACTGATCGAAAATCAGTCACTTTGTAGACAAAAGTCTAATTTTATTTATACAAAAAGATGATTAGATGATCAATTCTAGGGCTGCTCATGGGACGAGATGGGACGAGATTTTATAGAAACTCGTCTCGGTCTTGTTAATTCTAAAAATTTATAGTTTTCTCTCGGCCTCGGTCTCGAGAAAATTTCGAGGAAGTAGGAAAAAAAATCTGAAAAACAAATAAATTAATTTTTGGCAAGTACCTATAGTACTTTTGACATTAAGTAAATGAATATTTCTCTTATTTAGATTAAAAGACTGTAAAAAAGTTGTGTATCAAATTTACTTAAATCAGTCTTTGCCTTTGCACACAACTTCTAAAATATTTTTTTTTTAATGTATAAGTTTTTAGGTTTTACAAATATTTTCTTATTCACGCTAATGCAAGTTCTTTAAACCTTTTTAAAAACAAAACAAGAAGCTTTTTTTAAATTATGTAAGTTAGAATTGCAAAATTTGAAATTTGTATTCTTCTTTCGACAAAAAATTAACGTTATTCATTTTTTGATAGCTTCATACATATATATTTTTTTATGAGTTAATAATTATGCTTGCAGAAACAAAAGAAGAGCTGGAAATTTTACTTTCAACAGGAAAGCGATTTTCGAAGCCTTCCTTGAACAACTTAACATCATTTCGAAAACGAAAAGTTATTTCTTAATCTGACGATAACACTGACCCTGGTGACAAACATGATAATGATGCAGTCAAGAAAAAAGCTTTAGTATGTTAAAACAATATATATTATAAATACACAATTATCCCCTAAAACTCTTCTGTACCTTGCTATAAGGTCTGCAATGTTCAAATTCGCTGCTCAAGAAGGCTTAGTAAAAGTATCAAAATATGTAGATAGTCTTAAAGACAAATCCATTTCTAAATCTTTTTGTGATTATAAAGTGGCGATGCATGCGCTTACATTGCCAACTGCTGGTATATAAGTTTTGATCGTGCTCCCATTATTTTCCAAACAAAACATATGTCACAGCAGTTGGCAATGCATGCGCGTGCATCGCCATTTTACAATCACAGATTTAGAAATGGATTTGTCTTTAAGACTACGTATTAGAGACTTACCTTAAAATATGGACAGAATATTGCAGGAATTTATTTTCGTAATATTTCATTAATATTGCGTGGTAATTTTCAGGCAATATTCGAATTGATTATTTCCTCACATATTTTTTATGGACAATTTTCTATTTTGCACAAGCTTTCTTGAGCTGCAAATTTTAATATTGGCATTTCTTGATTTCTTATTTTAATTATCAAAGTTGGGTTATATGTATATTTGTATGGAAAGTAAAATTAAAAAACTTTATATGATTATAGAAATGTTTTATTTTAGGCTGAAAAGAAAGAAACACTGAAAAATGAGAGAAGTAAAAAGGTACAGAGACAAGGACAAGTTGTAGAAATGCTGAAAAAAAAATTAGCGGTTGAAGATCAAAGAATTGAGATTTCATTAGCTGAATGGACAAAAAAATCCACACTTCTGATATCTGCTCAAGCTGAAATACGCAAATTAAAGGAAGAAGTTAAAATAAAGGACAAGACAATTAATGAACAACAATTGTTCATTGCGTCAATGACCAAAACGTTAGAATTAAGTAAGCTGATATATTATTGCCTTGTTAAGAAATAAAATGTTATTTTTCAAATTTTTATTACCTTTTATAAACGCAATATAACAATAACTTATTTATTATGTTTTAAGACGAAAATTTAATGCAGCAAGTAAGAAACAACGACAAAAATGAGAATAATTACAATACCGTTGCAGTTGAGGCAATAAATCAGGTATATGCTCATTTTATTATTTTAAATTACAGTGGAACCTCGATTATCCGAACTAATTTGGGCAGGACCTGGTTCGGATAACAGAGAGTTCGAATGACAGAGGTTAGGATTTTATCACGATGTTTAGTTAAAGCCTATGTAAATAAGTTATATTTAATAATTTATATTTTTAATTACTCGATAACTCTCTAAATATAAATTAATGAAAAACTAATTAAGAAAATAAAGTAAGAAATTATATCACCATTATATTGTTTGTAGGTTGAAATCAGTAATGGCGTATTCGTTGATAAGTCAAGTTTGAATAATATAAGGAGGAACAATAGACTGAACCCCTCAAAAATTGTAAGGCAATTAGTACTAATAGTTTTTACATCGGATGAACTTCTCAATCGAAGCATAACTGGCAAAGGGTCCAACTTTAATAAAAAAAAAAATTTGAAAGAATCATCAGAAGCATTAAATGGCAGAAAAATTCAAGCCATTAAAGGTAGTTATATAATTCTAATAAATATTTATGCACGGCCGATGTGAACTGTGTGGACCGTGTGGAGTATTCCGCAACCCAAATAGGTATTCGAAGTGTGGACTTCCTCACTTACAATTTAAGTCCTGTATGCACTGATAAACATTTTTTATATATTAATAGATTGATTTAACCCCTCTTCCCCCTTGATCCTATTAATAATTCCACACTTCGAAAAAATTTGTTCCGTCGGCAATATTCTTTAAATCTGAAAAAGCGATAAATATACCATTGATCTCAATAACTGATTCTACAGCGTATATACGCTAATTGAAATCAGTGAAATACTTATCGCTGTGAAACAGTGAGATTTCGCTTTTTCAGATTTAGAGAGTAGAAATACTTAAACTGTAAATTAATCATTGTCAATTACATTTTTTAAATATTCTAGATGAACTAAGAACAATTCTTAGTAGCAGAAAGCGTCCGATAACTGAAATCAACGATGAAATTTTAAACGTGGAAAAATACATTAGAGGTAAAATTTCTTCAGAAAGACGAAGCAATAAAAAAACTTTAGAAAATGCAATTGAAGAAGAAAGTCTTTTAACATCTGCGAATCAACATTTAGCTCCAACAACTTCTGCTTTAAGTTCAGCACCTTCAGAAAGTCTAAACTCTACAATAATTGTTGACGACGTAAGTTCAGACAGATTGTTACATTTCGAAAATTCAACTGAATCTTTAAGGAGCTCAAGGGAGAATGCAATTTCTGAAACGATTGGAAACCACGAACCAAATTTGCCTTTTTCTGCGATAACTTCTCAAGCTTCAAGCTCAACAGAAAATGCGAACGATGTGTATTCCAATGTATATTCACTTTCACGTAATTCAAGTGAATTGACTGAGATAGTCGATGTAGAGGAACATTTGAATACACATGAACCTCCAGTATTAAACTGTACGTTTAATAACTTTGATGGTAGTTTATCGTCCAATGATGAAGATCTTTCATTTTCTCTTCGAATGTCTGAAGTAGAAAGTGAAACTGAAAAAATAGTAGAGCAAAATGTTCCACCCAAGTTGCGAATAAGTTCTATTGTTATTTTGAAAAAACCAGACACATTAAGAGCTACAGAAGATGTAAATATTGGATATTCAAATGCAACTTCATTATCTCACAGCTTCAACAGTGATGGTGGTGTAAGTTCCAATGACGAAAATAATTCATTTACTCTTCGAGTATCTGAAATTGAAAGTGAAACTGAAGAAGTAAGGTATGCAGAACAAAATATTTCACCCCTAAAAAGGAAGTCATACGAAAGGCAACCGAATTGTGAATTTCATTTTAAGAAAAAAAGGTTACTTCATTACGTTCAATGTGATTAAGTATATTTTCCTTAAGGGCATGTGATAATATTATTAGGAATGTTTTTCTGACCCAAGTTGGTTTGAACTTGGTCTTAATGATAATTTAAGTACTTATACAAAGTTTGGTGTCAAAATCTTTAGTATTTTAGGAGATAGTTTACGGACAAATTTTGCATGTACCATGGTACAGTGCTGACATTCTCTATCACATACTCTTAAATGAAATTTAAAGTGTACAATGTAATATAATTAATATGTTAAATTTCAAGAATTAAATTTTATCAACGGGGAACGTTGAAATGTTTTGTCTTGTATGGAAATAATTTTATAGTAATGTTAACATTGGGTTGGTCCAAAATTTTTTTGTTGATTTTTTATGCTTTCACCCACTAGGTTTATTCTTTATCGAAAAGACCCCCTACTTTTTTTAAACTAATATATTTATTTTTGATTTATTTAATCAAAGCCGATGAAGTTTCCCATGTATTTTGCATGGCGAATAACCATTTTCGTAGATTTGATATAGAATCTACGAAAATCTTAGTGAAGTGAAAACTCACTCCAAGAAATGTAAAGAGTTAGCTGAAGTTTACAACGCAAGGCTCACAACGTATGCTTACAGTGTAAGGTTGTGTTATATATCCTTACAGCATAAGTTTGTTGTAAGTTTACAGTCAGTTTACGATAAAAAGCTGCCATTCTTACATAAAATAAAATAATTCACTCCTTTTTGCACGACGCCGTTAAGGATATAATCGCTAAACATATTAACGATAGCCGTCAAAATTTTTAATATTATGTTTAATGTCTTCGTGAATATGTTTAGAGATCATATATCCTCAACGACGTTCCGCAAAAACACTCCCGGTCGCATTAAAATGAAAATATAAATTATGAATATAATTATATATTATATTCATATTACATTTATATTTATTTATATTATTATATTAATTTATAAATTACCTAACAAAATTGTCCATTTCAGCTATAATAATTTTTAAGGCCTCGTAAAAATTTCCTAACCAATTGAAAAGCGAATTGTAAAAATTTAATATAAAATATAATAATGTTTGTCTTTAAAAAAATAATAAAATTCAACTTAGAATCCTAAGAAAGTATTGTAATAACCCTCATAGAAAAAAAGTCATTCAATAAACTTATGGTTTAATAATTATAAGCAATGATTATAAACAAATTCTTACCTGTGCTTCTTAATCCCAAAAAAATGATTTTTTTTTTTTTTTTTGGTAGTAAAATTGTTAAAAATTGTAGACAAAGCTATAAACAATTTTAAAACGCTATTTTTGATAAACAATGACTATTGTTATTAACATTTATATAAACAAATTCTGAATTTTTATATTTTATCACAGAGCGTAAAGTTTTTTTTACTGCAATTGGTTATTTTTTTTTAAAAGTATTGTTTGAAAACATACTCTATATTAAAAAATTTCGATTATTAATAACAATTATAATAAATAATTTTTCATGTGTGTTATTTTATTTAAAAAAATTTTTTCTTTCAACACAAAAAAATTATAAAATTCAATATTTTTATAAAATAATCATTTTTTATTAATAATTTTATATTATTAATATACATAATACACCAGGTACATTAACTTGTGTATAATAAATGTTGTTAACAAAATATAAATTTTGTAATATCTACTTTTCTATACCTATATTTATCAGAGCATCCTTCAACAATAGTGTAGAAAAAAAATTTTTTTTTAGAAAAATAACACGTGAGAAATTGTTTATTATAATTGTTATTAGTAATCTAAATTTTTTAATATACAATATGTTTTCAAACAACAATATGTTTTAGAAAAAAAACAACCAGTTGCAGTAAAAAAACTTTACGCTCGGTGATAAAATATAAATATTTAGAATTTGTTTATATAAATGTTAATAACAATAGTCATTGTCTATCGAACATAGCGTTTTAAAATTGTTTATAGCTTTGTCTACAACTTTGAACAATTGTACTACAAAAAAAAATCATTTTTTTAGGATTAAGAAGCACAGGTAAGAATTTGTTTATAATCATTGTTTATAAATATTAAATCATAAGTGTATTGAATTATTTTTTTTCTATGAGTCTTATTACAATACTTTCTTAGGATTCTACGTTGAATTTTATTATTTTTTTAAAGATAAAAATTGTTATATCTCAAGTAGACAATTTTGTCTGCATTTTTGTTTATTTATAAATTAAATAAACAAATAACTGAAAAATCGAAAATGACAGTTTTATAGATAATATTATACTAAGAAAGTAAAAAAAAAAGGAAATTGGTTAAGAATTGCGGGCTGTGGAGAATTTTGAATAGTAAATTTTCATTCTAAACCGCACGGTGCAGCGCTGAGAGCGTGGAACGAACCACCTCTAGAGTCACCTCTAAATATTAATTAATTTCAAGAAAAATAGGGGTACTTTTTCGATAAAGAATAATCTTAGGTTGTAAAAGTGTAAAAAATAAAAAAGTTTTCTACAATGCATTTTGGAACCGCCCTAGTTAACATAATAGTACCTAATACATATACATAAGGTTAATTTAAATTATATTTGTTAAGAATTTTATTAATATAACTTCTACTTTGTTAAAAAATAATGTAAATAATCTTAATTATATCAAATAAATTAAATATCTCTATAATCATTTGTTTTTAATTCATAGGTTTCCCTTTTCATATTACCAAAAGTAAAAAAAGGTCAGAGACGAAATAATTATGTTTGCATTGTTCAACAACTATCAATTTTTTGTAAAAGTAATTTAAGAAAAGATAAAGCAAATTCAAAAATCAACAACTTTAAATATCACGCTTTTATTTTAAAAAATTTGTATTAGAGAAATAGAAGATTTTTAAAAAACGCCTTTGTATAAAATTAAATTGTACATCTTCTTAAAATAACAAAAATTAATATTTCTTATAAAATAACATTTTTTAATCATTACAAGTATATTTAATAAATGCTTACTAAAGTGAAATGGAATATTACAAGTATATTTAATAAATGCTTACTAAAGTGAAATTCATTTCCGAACAATCACAAAAATTAAAACTAGAAACTTGGTCCGGTCCCTCAATTAGGATTAGCAAAATGGGCTTAGATTTTGTGTTGACTACATCTGGACTAAAGTTCATAGTCATATACCCAGGCAAGGATTAAATCTTTGAACGATCTGGTTATATTGCCAGGGAAAACCCGTACCGCAATAAAATAATAAACGAAGTAGAAAATTCATCCGGTAGTGTTCTGCGACTATTTGCTGGTAGCAACCAGAAAAAAACACAAAATTAATAGAAAGGACATAATTTTCAGGATACTGTAGTTGTTTGAAGATTGCTTAAAGATTTCCGAGAAGATTGCCAACATTTTAAATAACAATAACTCGTAAAAACCCATATTTTTCGCATTAAAGTGGTCCCTCATCATAGAGTCAGAAATTGAAATATCTATAGTATTTTAATTTCTGGCATGATTTGTTTAGAACTTTTTTGTTGTAAAAATAATAATTGTAGATGTGTGAAATAAAAATCTGTATTGATTTCAAGATTGATTTACATATCCTATACATGATTGCAATTCCAATAAAAGTGTACATTATTAATTTGAATATAAAATTTAAAAAACTTTTAATATCTTTTCAAGACACTGGAAGAATGTTTAAGGGTGATCAAGCATATTTTACAGTGGGGTTAAGGTGACACTGACAGTGGCACTCCAACCCCAGTGTATGTCCTTTTTTTGACATGTCGGCATGAAATCGAGAGGCCATTGCTTTTTTTAATAATATTTCAAAGTAATTTTTCTGAAAGAAGTGACTAAATAAGCTTTATTTTTATGGTTAAAAAATGTAGTTAATTTAGTTGGTGTTAAAATAGGCCACTTTTAACTTAAGCTTGGTCCAGAAAAAAAGACAAAGTATAAGTTATAATATAATTTTTTTCTCTCGTTACAACTCAATGTAAAACGCAGTATAGAACAATAGAATAATTATTTATATTGCGTGACCAGCCCGAGCAGCCTTTAGTTGCGCGAATGTTGAACGCGTTTTTCTCAAAACCGCGTTTTTCGACCTCGCCGACACGAAAAAAAAGTTTTAGTTTTAGTTTATTTTAAAAAAAACTATTGAACCGATTGAGCTTAAATTTTCAGGGATTCTTCTACGCACGTGTCGCTTTGGCATGAACTAGGAAAAGAGAATCCATTAATATTTAACCCTTTTTTTTAAAATTAAGTTGTAAAAAAAGTGTTAAAAAATTTAAACCTCCGCCATTTTGTTTTTTTTTCATCGGAGTTAAAAGTTTCTAGTTCATGCGATAACTACATATCTAAATTTTAAGAAAATACTTGATTTTTTTATTGTAGCAATCCAAACTCCAGATATCGTGTCGGCCAGTGAAATTTAAGGGTAACTTTAAGCAGCTATTTCGCAGAAATAAACAATCAAAAATAAAAATAACAAATATTTTTTGGCACTTTTAAATATCAATTTTTATGTGTAAAAAGTCTGGCTTATTAAAATATATTTGAATGTAAAAAATAAATTCTTGAAAGTTTGCCCAATAAACCCATACTGAAGTAAAATTGCAGTTTTGGCCGTTTAAAAATGTATGACTTTAAATGTAATCACGATTTTTATAAAAATCTTTAAATTGTTCCTACAGGAATACAATTGGAGGCTCATAAATATGAGTAAGGTCTTCCAATGTTTTTTTTTTATTTATTTAGAAATTTATAGAACTTTTATTTTCATTTTACGCCGCACTATAAATGGGTCAAACCATTGACTTTCGTCTGAGGGCTGCCGCGGACATTTTTTGCTTTTAAATTAGGTTTAGAATTTACGAAACTTGAATTTTTTCTGAATTCAGTAACCATAATATTATGGTGTAAATTTGATTTCTTTTCGCGTTATTATCAATTGAAAATATAAACTTCACGGTGTTTTTTCGTTACCTCAAATCTGACACTTTTCTTAAAAACATTATAATTAAAAAATTAGTTTAAATTATAAATCAAAACTTACGCGAATTAGTAATTTTATTTATGTAAACTCTAGAAATGTTGTACATTTTATTAAAATACATGATTTTAATATAATAATATAATTTGAAAAATTTCTACTTGTGAAAATTTTCGTAATTTTTTTAAGCTTACAACTTTTTTTAGGGAGCTCTTACAATTTTGATATTTTGAATATGTTTTAATAATAATAGAACTTACTTGCTATTAAAATTTGGCGAAGGCGTTTTGCTTCATTTAGAAAATATTTTATTTTTAAATTCTGTATTCAAAAAGGTTAATTTTGAGACTAAAATAGTAAACAAGGCAATTTCATATTGCTTCATTCAAATTACATTTTAACCTTTTTAAATACAGAATTTAAAAATAAAATATTTTCTAAATGAATCAAAACTCCTTCGCCAAATTTTAATAGCAAGTAAGTTCTATTATTATTAAAACACATTCAAAATATCAAAATTGTAAGAGCTCCCAAAAAAAAGTTGTAAGCTTAAAAAAATTACGAAAATTTTCACAAGTAGAAATTTTTCAAATTATATTATTATATTAAAATCATGTATTTTAATAAAATGTACAACATTTCTAGAGTTTACATAAATAAAATTACTAATTCGCGTAAGTTTTGATTTATAATTTAAACTAATTTTTTAATTATAATGTTTTTAAGAAAAGTGTCAGATTTGAGGTTACGAAAAAACACCGCGAAGCTTATATTTTCAATTGATAATAACGCGAAAAGAAATCAAATTTACACCATAATATTATGGTTACTGAATTCAGAAAAAATTCAAGTTTCGTAAATTCTAAACCTAATTTTAAAGCAAAAAATGTCCGCGGCAGCCCTCAGGCGAAAGTCAATGGTTTGACCCAAATATTTTTATAAGAAGACGGAAGACGCTGAATTGTATTTTCTTAAAAAGTGATATCATGAAATCAAACCCTCATATCCTTAATCACAGTCGAGTCACACTTATGGGAAAGTAAAAAATCTTTGAAAAAGTATGTCTGTTTTAGCTATATATATTTTTCATATAGCTGAAGTCTAGTCTAGGTGATATTTTACACGCTGCAGAATTAAATTCATTAAGAACATTAACTTTTGTAAGAGTTCAAAATAAAAATGAAGCATTTGTTAACTTTTAAATTAACACAAAAACTTTAGGTTACACTTACAAAAAAATGGTAGGCCAAACTACATTTTATGGTACCATTTACCATGAATACAATTGTAACCATGAACAAGTGAAGGAGGGTAATAAAAAAATCGAAACTTAATTTTACCCAACATTTTCGAATTGTTTTAACTACATTTTATTTTTATCATCACAGCAAGATAATCAAACAATAACTTATAAATTAAAATAAAGACCCGAACGGGGATTTGAACCTGCGGCGCTCGTGAACCCTTACTACGAATGTTTTGCTAGCTGTTTACTTGACTCACGCCAAAGCTTTAATTCTGGTGGTGATATAAAACTCCAAATTCTTTTAAATTTACTTTATTTTCGCAGTAAAAAAGAATTTGCCTCTTTTTCGAAATATACAAAAATACTCGCACAAGAAATTTTCTACGTCGGTTTGTTGAACTGATTCTACTCGAACTCCGTCCGGTGGTCATTGGGGTCCTAAATTGCTAACTATTTTCGTACTGAATTCCGTCCAGCGTTATCTGTACGTTTATCTAATAGATCTAATGACTTCTTACCTCCTGGGAAGCAAACCCTATTGTTTGCTTAATGTATAGTAAATTAATTATTTAACAACAAATTTGATTGTTTAAGCATAAGTATAATTTGAATTTTACGAAAATATACATAATTAATAATTACATTTTTTTGGTAAACAAAGGCTGTTTCCCTTCGCACTTTTTCCAGGCTTAGGACTGGCGGCATATTAATCAATATAGTATGCAAACACAAAATTCTCAAAAATCACTGAAAACATCAATACAGCGAATCATTTATTTATATTATCATTTTTATTTTGAAACAGTTTATGTTTACCAAAAAAAATGCAAATTATTAATTACGTATATTTCCTTAAAATTCAAATATTGAAGTCAAATTTGATATGGTTTTATTCGTTAGAAAACACAGATTTTAAAACTAACATTCAAAATTCGTTTATACTAATATTTAAACAATTATATTAGTTGTTAAATAATTCATTTACTATACATTAAACAAACAATGGGTAGTGCTCCCCGGGGGGGTAATGAGTCATTAGATTAACCGTAAGTGACCGCTGGACGGAGTTCAGTACCTTTTTAGTGTCCCAGCTGACCGCGGGACAGAATTCAAGTTGTCCGGTTGAACTCTTCATGAGTTTGACATAAATTTCATCAATTAATAAATAGGTATAAAGTGATATACCAGTAACACAAATGTTTAATATAATTTAAAAATATCTCTAATAACACCGACCGTTCTGTCAACGTGGCGTCAACTAGGCCGGGTGAACGTGGAGGAATGTTATTTTAGGACTTTAAAGAGACATTAAAAAATCTCTAAAAATTAATAATGTTAAAATTGTGTGCAATAGATTTCTATCGCAACTAGAGCTGCGCAGTTGATTTTAGTGACCAGTATTCTATAGAAAGAATCATATTATCAACATTGAATAATATTAATAAAATTTTTTCAGTTTTTCCGCATAATTTTTACACAACCAGTGCTGCGATTTTTCGAATGTCTATTAAAATTCCTATAATAACGTTCTGCAACGTTTCGACGTAACGTACGTGGCCTAGTAAAATTCGAGACAGTCTTGTTCCCTTATAGAACAATTCAGTGGTTCCTACTTTAAAGTAAAAGAGTCAGAATTCGTGAAATCGGCATAAAAAAATAAGATTTTTCTTTCTTATCAAAATATTTGTGACGAACCTCACAATTACACTTGACTTTAATTTTACTCGATAATTTATTTTTAAATAGAAAATAAATTAAACTTAACTTTGAGGTTAAGTTACACTCTCGTCTTATTTTTAAACTGTCAAAACGTGGTCTAGCAGAAGTATCTGTTAGACAGCCGCGCAACCTGACACGCGCATCGCCGGAAGATGGCGCGTAACGCCAGACACAGCGCAGATGGCGCAAAGTAAAAATGACCGAGCAGCCCCTACCATAAGCTGCGTCTATATATCGACCTGCACGCCTGTAGATCGGGGAGTCGGCCCTCAGGGGCAGACCGAGGAACATCTCGGATAAGTTGCTCTGACTCCTCCAGATATCATAGTCTTGGTCCTTCAGGAAATGATATCTGGAAACCGTTCCGAAGATTTTAGCATTGGTCCTCCAATGAAAAATCTAAGGAAAACTTTGCTTTTCTCTAGTCAGGATCGTCCTGAGATTTGTCACGGTTCACCGTGGAGTCTCAGACACGATAAAATTCTGGACATCTACCTCGTAGACTAAGGAATCCTGGTTTGAGTAAAGAATACTCCGTGACGAGTTCCTGATCATTGTCGTGGTCCTCCACGAATGATCAGAGAATTCGAGAAAATTGTTAGAACACTTATACGTAGGAAAGTGTTCGAAGCAATTTTAAAAATCTCCCGCGCCGGATCATTGACGTAGATTGTCACATGGGCTTTTCCCAAGTGCTATGTCATTGGAGAATAGACTTTGCTAGGTGAACACCCGCGTTGTTTAACTGTTCTCCAAATAAATTCACCTCGCTCCTGAAGTTACGCGTTCAGATATATTTGATTTTTACCGGACTGAAGCGCGTAATTAACGTGGAAATAAATTAATTAATTTCTTTCTTACCTGATAATTATTTTCATTTTTACGTAACCGCGAATTGACCATACGTGTCCAGATGGTCAATTTTATTTAACATCACGGTGAATGACGGCGGCAATATTTTTTAGCGGTTCGTCCGTAATTTATATTGAGTGGAGACGGAGTTTACCGATTAGATCCGCGACCGAATATACCGGAAAATTCTAGTAGAATAAAATATATAGTATTTTATTATTTTTGTAATCTACATTGTATTTTTTTTATCTGTTTATAGATTCCGAACAATCAAACTCAAAGAGAGTTTTGGCAGGACGAAGTCCTGAAATAAACAACTGGATTTCTGATTTATTTTGTTTCTTTTATTTTCACCGGCTCTTCTAGCATTATATTGTATATTTTATTGTTCTTTTTATTGTTAAATTCTTTATTTATTATTATTATATTTTGTTAATTAATTCTATCTTGTATTATATTATTTTTTTGTATTCTTCTTAATTTTGGTTAATATATTTTATTTGTTATATTTTATTAATAGAAATCCTGTGAGTTTTATTGACTATACCTAACCTCAAAGCGACAGTAGAAAATTAAGTAAGAATATTTATGGTCAAAATCTAGTTTATCAGCATAAGTGAATATAATCCGAGAACCTTGGCTCCGGCGAGCAAATTCGGAGCATATCAAAATTTCACTTCGTTACATATTAAAAAAATTATTGTTTGATCATAAAAATATTTCCACCAAACAAAACAGTTAACAGTTATGTTGGTCTGTACAGAATTTAACTAGCTTGGTTGTGCTATCTGGGTTATATATTAAAGAATAATTAGATTTCTATTGGACTTCACCGTATTGCATCAATCTACAAACATATCTCACCGTAGGCTTGATAACAATGTGAATCCACAGGCCTGCTAGGTCGGTAACATCTATAAGCTTTATTTCATTTCTCTGCATACAACAAATTTCTTTTATGTGTGTTAGAACTATACCACCCTGCTTGACATTTGCAGTATTCAGAATTTTAACAAATACCTTACATGTATTATCTATAACAATAAAGCGCATTATTTGACAAATACTGCCATCAACTAATTCTGAAATACTGTTGTCCCTTTTCCAAGCTTTCGTGTGTTTAACAGAGGCGTATGTGTAGCCCTTATAAATAATTTTTGTATACCGTTTAAATCGAAAGGCCTCTATCCCATTTTCTTGAAGCAAATTCTGTTCGTGCTCTTCCACCTGGATGACCTTACCTCCGCCCATGAGAACACAGTCTTGTATTTTCGTTCCGAGAGATCGAGAATTTCCATTTGCCAAACGTTCTATGAAAGATTCGACATCAGATGTGGGTTTCAAATGTTTCTTCAAAACATGTAGTGCTTCTTTTCTAGCAACTTGTTCCGCAATTTGAATACTGACACCATTACTTGAATGGGTATAATTTTTTATCACACTTAAATACGCTTCAAATGGGTAAGTGGAGAAAGACCATAATGGGCCATTTTTTTCCACTGCAGTTGGAAAATGTGGCAATGAATGAACATTGCTGGTCATTTTATCTTCTCCATAGTGATGCTCGAAATCACGTACGAATATTGTTAAAAGTTGCTTGCTACGATGCAAATCATTAGGAGAGATAGACTGCTGTGAAAGAAGGTTTATTCCTTCAACAAAAAGAGCAAAGTGATTCAAATACTTTTCAGGAAGAATCCCTTTGAGACATGGAATTCCATAATATAACAAAAATGACTTAAATTCTGTGCCCTTCCAAAATTTCCTTAAACTTATATCCCGAGGTAGACGATGAATTTCTCGAGGTGGTTTTATAGCTGTTAAACGTTTTTTTAGTTCACTTAATGCAGCGGGATGTCCTATGTAATATTTAACACTACTTCTTTTTTTATTGAACCAAGATTCAAAAAGAACGTTTCCAAGAACTCCCTCTTCTGGTCCATGCAGTTCATCAGGAGGACAGCCCCACAACATATCAAAATGTGATAGTGATGTTAATTCCGAGATTCCTTTGTATCCTTTGCAGGGTTTTATATCAGTCTCATAAATCGCATTGACATTTGTATCATATGCCTTAAGCATAGCAGCAGTAACACTCTCTTTTGTTCTTTCTTTATAAATCAATACTTCTTTTTCATCTAATTCTACGTCATATTTGCAGAATTTAACACTTGTCGTATCAATGAAATTCAAATACCTACGAGTTCTATTAATTACTGTTCCTGGGTTGTAACACCAAGCACATCCGTATTCTCCGTTAAACTGCATACTTTCTAAAATTTTTGCTTGAGCAACAGAATCCACGCAGCAACATAATGCCACAATTTTGCTAAGCGTAATTTTTCCATTCATATCTTTCCATAAAAATCCCTTATCTAATAAAATGTTTAATTGTTCACAAAAAATACTTAGGAATATATCTATTTTTGGCTTTTGCGAACCAAACCATATACCAGCCAAGAGTAGTTTTCTGTGCCTTAACATTATTGGCAACTCATTTAATATCATTTGTATAGGCCAACAAGATGACTTAGAAGATTTAAAGAAAGAACCTCCATCTAAATTAAAATGAATACTGAAATTGTTAACTTCACTCAATATTTCCCCTGGCTGTTTTAATTTTGTATACGTTGAGCCATCGTACACGTCCTCAATAATATTTTGCTCTTGAAATATTACGTCATTTATATGTCGTTTCTCTTCATTCTTACGTATTGCAGTGTGAATTTCTGGATTCTCTAGAAATATTTGAAATTGTTTTTGTAAGTCAAAGACAGCCACATAACATCCACTTTTTAAATTTGATTCATTATCTGTATTGCAATTGCTACATGTTAAAATAACTTTGCTCACTTCAGAACGTTTAATTGTTTTAAGTTGTTCTCCACAAGATTTGCAACAAATGCAATAAGAAATTATATCCAATACTTCTGCAAAAATGTTTCTAAATGAGTACATGGAATGCGGTAGATCATTGCGATGAATAATTATTTGTAGAAAAGAAAGTAAATCATCAGCTGCAACTTTACTTAAACTGTGACGAGTTATATATGTTTCAATCATCAAAATTGTTTCCCCGATTGTTAATTTACTGTTCGAATACAACGGAGTACTCAAATAATTCAAATCAAATAAAGTCCGATCTTGCTTTTTATAAGTATTTTCCGGAAGTTCATCGCCTCTGATTTCTTCTTCTTCATCACTTTCGTCTTCAATCACCACAGTAGGTTCATCCTCGACAGGTTCTTCATGTAGTTCGTCGATATCTTCTATTTCTGCTTCCATAAACTCTTCATTAGTAAGAAGTCGTACTATTAAATCCCCGTTACTCATATATTCCAAATCTTCTGCTTCAGAATCACTAAAATTTAAGATTATAATGAGTTATTAATAAAATGTAATTCAACAGAAAATAATTGATAAAAAAAAGTATCAAATTGATAGCATAAAGCGTATCAAATTTGTTTTTGATACCAATAATAGGATCAAAACGTTGCAAAATGATACTTTCAAAAAACTGTGTGGCAAAACTCCGGTTACTTTAACCAGAATTCTGGTTAATTTCTCCAGATATCCGCTTAATTTTACCAGAATTCCGGTTAAAATAACCAGAAACTCTATCAGTAAGGCCCTATTTAACATGACTTTCTATATTTATTTTAACTGGACATTTCTTTCAGTGTATCATATACCGTGACAAGAGGAGGAGGTATATACACTGTAAAAACGAGTGTCTTATTTTAAGACATTTTTGTCCTCACTTTTAAGACGTTTTAAAGTGTCTTAATTTTAAACCAATGAAAAAGCATCTTTCAAAATTATTAAGCAATGAAATAGCTTGAAATAACCGTAAGACGCTTTCTTAATGTCTTGTGTCTCAAAATAAGACACTTGAAAGACAGCAGTTTTTGCAGTGTAAGTTCTGGCATAAATTTAAATATTCTATACAACACTTTTCAAGAAGTTCGCTCTCTAAATCTGAATTAGTGGTTTTCTACTAATGAATTAGCAAAAAGTGAGCTACTATTAAAATATTAAGAATTTTACTATTTGTTAGTAAAAAATTACTAATTTTTAGTAGAAAACTAATAATTTTGTAGTTTTGTAGTACTATTTAAATTAGTAAAAAAATCTACTTATTTTAAAAGTATAGTTTCACTATTTCAATTAGTAGATTTCCACTAAAAATTAGTATTTTTCTACTATATGAATTAGAGAAAAGTGAGCCGTGAATTGGACTAATTCGTACTAGAAAACTACTTATTCAGATTTAGAGAGCACATTAAGAAAAAAAGTAAATTAAAAAATTTTTTCTGAGAAACTGAGAACATTTAAAAAAAAAAAAAATTGGAGGGTTTCTCATGGAAAAGTCGGAAAATGAACATTTTCCATTTTATTTCAATATTTATTTATTTTTATAAATATCTATCTAAACCTGTTAAAATATTAAAATTGAAGTATTTTAAAGGAGAAAAAAATTATTTTTACACCTAACGTATTATATTAAACGTTAATCTTAGTGCCGTGAAGTTGACTCTAAATAAAAAAGGTGTTTTGCGGTAGACACGATTCCGCCATTTTGAATCACCGGAAACCTGAAAATCCAAAAGAACCTTCAAATATACATGTGTGGGCAGTCCGTATACACCAGGAGTTTTACTTAAAACCAAAAAATAAAAAAATGGCGGGTTTTTGAATAAAAAATTAGAAAAAACCGCATTTTTTTTGTACTTAAAGTTGAATGCAGACAGGTGTGCCTAACAAAACGCAAAAGGATTTAATTCAATTGCTTTCTTCGTTTTCTCTGAACTACGTCTACCGAAAAAAACCATGATTTCGAAAAAAAACGCGTTTGAAGTTAAGGACGATCGATGGACAAATCGGACAGTGCACCCATAGAATTGATATATTTGACTCAAAGATATGTTATTTGTGCCAAATAAAAATATATTTGTCTTACAGCCTAGTAATTTTTTTATTTGTTTCAAATAAAAAAATTTATTTGGTCAAAATAAAAATTTATTTGAAACAAATAAAAAGTTACTTGGCTGTGAGACAAATATATTATTTCTCTCGTTTCCACGATTGGGTGTTTTAAAGAGCAAAAAAAAACGAAAACGGGAATAAAACTGACAGACTTGCTACAGAAAAGCTATACGTCACATGTATATCTCAAGAGATACATGTGACGGGTCGCGGCCATTTTCTGTAGCAAGTCTGTCAGTTTTATTTCCGTTTTCGTTTTTTCTGTTCTTGGAAACATCCAATCGTGGAAAAGTTATAATATTTAAATTCCTACTTATTACCTACGATTTCGTCAACCAGAGCGATGTCGTGGAAAAAGTGTTTGGTTTTTTTAAAATAAATTGTCAAAGTGCAAATTTTTACCAAAGGAGAGGAAAGTCTTTGACAAACACTGTCGGATTTGTCCATCGATCATCCTTAAGGCCGTTGGAGACACAGAGTCCGCAGAGAATCTGTAGGGGGGAGCAGTGGTTCTCAAAGACTGTCCCCATGCGTTTTGAAGACTTAGGAATTTTTCGCGACAAAGTCCAACACTTTTCCCACAAAAGAACATCGTACTGCAAATTCTATTGAAATAAAGATTCAGAAAAATACTTACTTTTGATAAATCAAGTATTTCCTGAGCTTTAGTGTCTCGAGGAAATTCGTGTGATGAAAACAACCTCCAATGATGTTCCATGTTTGGCAATTTTTTCCAATAAAACCAGACACTTTTTCCGAAAATGAAAATCGTAGTGAAAATTTAAATTTAATTAGCACTTTTTCACTTATTTTGTTTTTGGCATATGAGTTTTTAAATCGCGTCAGTCTCTCGAGGAAATACAAAATCACTTGACACTTCACTCACTGATTCCCACTTTGACAATTTTTTTCGGCAAAATCCGACACTTTTTCCACAAATGGTCGTCGTAGTGAAAATTTAATTTTAACTAGCACTTTTTCACTTATTTTGTTTTTGGCATTTGAGTTTTTAAATTGCGTCAGTCTCTCGAGGAAATACAAAATCACTTGACACTTCACTCATTGATTCGGACTTTGACAATTTTTTCCGTCAAAACCCGACACTTTTTCCGCAAATGGTCATCGTAGTGTAAATTTAAATTTAATTAGCTTTTTTTCACTTTTTTTGTTTTTGGTATTTGAGTTTTTAAATCGCGTCAATCTCTCGAGAAAAGTAAATTTTTTTCAATTTCGTCAATGAAAATGTCAAACAATGTAGCAGAATATAGTTTGTCGTGCGCTGTTCTGATACGGCATTTTCGGGTACTATAATTCACACGGCGCCGCCTTTGAAATTATAGACAGGCGTACATTATATTCATTATATTAATCAACCTATTTATAAAATTCAATGTTTAGATATTAATTGTAGAAATTTAATATAAAAAATTAATGTCAAGTTCCAAACATAATTTTGCTAACTTTGTACAAAAAATAAAAGTTGTTTGTTATTTCAAGTGTAATTAGCTCTATTGAAAAGACGCATTTAAAATAATTTAAACCATTCAAATGCAACAAGTACATTATTTATTGTAAATCATGCATTAATAATTTCTAAACAATTTAAATATTTTTTAAAATCTAAGAGTTGAAGGAAAAACAGTAGAGCTTATTTAGTTTATCAGAAGAATGCAACCCGACTTACAGAGGAGATGGGAAATAGATATTGTATAGGAACTGAAATAAGTGTTTCTTTTAATTTTTTAAAATTAAATAAACAGAGCATTCGATAAATATTTTATACATAACGTAAAAATTAAAGAAATAATTAAAACGCAAGAAAGGAATAAAAAAATAGTGTAATATCAAAAAAATTAAATGAACAGGAAGAAAATGGAGAAATGTTTTTTTCTTAATCTAACAAACTGTAAAAAATGTAAAAAGTAAAAAAGAATAAGTAAGTAAGTTTGTAAGAAAACTCTCAAGAAATAGACAAGATGTGAAAAGAAATTCAATAAATTTACAAAAAAATAAGTGTATTTACTTTTAAAAGTATAGAAATAATTATTAAAATTAACGTAATAAAAAGTTTAATGAATGTATAAATAAGAAAACTGTGTAATATAATATTAAATAATTTTTATAAAAAGAAGAAAATTAAAGAAAATCCTAAAAAGAATAGAGACAAATACCAAAAAAAAAAAAATATCAAAAATACCTAAACGGAGAAAAAATTTTAAAAATGTTGTAAAAATAATAAATTATAATATAAAAATTAAAGTAAAATCTCTTAAAAATCTTGTAAGAATATTACCAAAGGAAGGATTATTGTGAATATGGAAATTAATTAATATTATTGAATTAAGATGCATTGAAATTTAAATTAATTTAAATTTAAAAGTTGGTACAAATTGGAATATGAGTTTGTTGACGTTTGGAATTTATATAACTTTTAATGACTTGAAGATATACAAATCTAATATTATTTTTTGATAACTTGATACCAAAAATTTGTAAATTGTAGGTATTTTGATCATCTGTATTAATACAATTTTTTAAATTTTATAACGAATAAAATATTGAAATTTTCAAGATTTATCCACAAATTTCTGTTTTTTTTATGATTTGCGATACTTTACATGCAATATTGGACATCCGGAGAGTTGAAAAGTTTTTTTTTCATTTAAATCAATAACAGCCCTGTTTATAGATTACATTTATTTTATTTATTTCAAGCAATCTATACATATATCTTTGATGAATAATTTGATCTCTGTTTCCGAACTTCTATGTAAGTCGGGTTGCCTTCTTTCTCTGCACTAAATAAACCATAAGGATTTATGATGTAATTCTTAGTATTTGAGAAATAATTTAGCAAAAAAAAGATAAAATTTTTTCCTACATAAATTTTAATTTGTTAATTTTAAATTATGCAATTCTTTATTACAATATTAAATATAATAAACAAATTAATAATGTTCTAAAACAAGTATTAAAGTAAATTTCTTATTTCTTCAAAATAAAAGAGAGAATTTTTGTTACATAATATAAATATTATATAATTTTTTTTTAATAGATTGAATGTTTTAAAAATAAAATAAATTAGTTCAAAAATGATATTAGATTAAACTACATATCTTTTAAAAATAAAATGTAAGAAACTACTTGGTAAATAAATTATATTTACTTATTTAATTTCAAATCATACATTTTTTAAACCACGTTTTTTTTTCTTATAAAAAAAGAGATATACATTTGTCTGTGTAGCATAAAATACATACAATTTATTGACAACATTTTCAGAAAAAGCTGTCTCAAATTCGACCAATTCAGATGAAAATTCTAAACATGACAGTTAAATTTCAAAAATATTTGTTAACATGCCCAAGTTATTAAATATTTAACAAAAAAGATCTATAAAAACGATTTAGCTTTCAAGAAAGTGCAACATTCGCAATTTACAAAATTTTTTCCACGACATTTGTAGAAAAATTTAATTTTTCTTCCGTCAATAAGCACAAAGTTTCTTATTTCTGATCTAAATTTGTTAAATATTTGATAACATGCACAAGTTATTGAATATTTAACAAAATAGACAAATAAGAAAGATTTACCTATCGTGAAAGCAGGCTTGGGTCCGTAAATAGTCTACTTCACTATAGAATTTACTTTTATAGTGAATCAGACTATTTACGGACACAAGCCTGCGTGAAAGTGAAAAATTCACATTTTACAAAACTTTTTCCACGACATTTGTAGAAAAATTTAATTTTTGCTTCGGTCAATAAGCACAAAGTTTCTTATTTCTGATCTAAATTTGTTAAATATTCGATGACATGCCCAAGTTATTAAATATTTAACAAAAAAGATCTATAAAAACGATTTAGCTTTCAAGAAAGTGCAACATTCGCAATTTACAACACTTTTTCCACGACATTTGTAGAAAAATTTAATTTTTGCTTCGGTCAATAAGCACAAAGTTTCTTATTTCTGATCTAAATTTGTTAAATATTTGATAACATGCACAAGTTATTGAATATTTAACAAAATAGACCAATAAGAACGATTTACCTATCGTGAAAGTGAAAAATTCTGATTTTACAAAACTTTTTCAACGACATTTCTAGAAAAATTTAATTTTTGCTTCGGTCTATTTCTTGAGAGTTTTCTTACAAACTTACTTACTTATTCTTTTTTACTTTTTACATTTTTTACAGTTTGTTAGATTAAGAAAAAAACATTTCTCCATTTTCTTCCTGTTCATTTAATTTTTTTGATATTACACTATTTTTTTATTCCTTTCTTGCGTTTTAATTATTTCTTTAATTTTTACGTTATGTATAAAATATTTATCGAATGCTCTGTTTATTTAATTTTAAAAAATTAAAAGAAACACTTATTTCAGTTCCTATACAATATCTATTTCCCATCTCCTCTGTAAGTCGGGTTGCATTCTTCTGATAAACTAAATAAGCTCTACTGTTTTTCCTTCAACTCTTAGATTTTAAAAAATATTTAAATTGTTTAGAAATTATTAATGCATGATTTACAATAAATAATGTACTTGTTGCATTTGAATGGTTTAAATTATTTTAAATGCGTCTTTTCAATAGAGCTAATTACACTTGAAATAACAAACAACTTTTATTTTTTGTACAAAGTTAGCAAAATTATGTTTGGAACTTGACATTAATTTTTTATATTAAATTTCTACAATTAATATCTAAACATTGAATTTTATAAATAGGTTGATTAATATAATGAATATAATGTACGCCTGTCTATAATTTCAAAGGCGGCGCCGTGTGAATTATAGTACCCGAAAATGCCGTATCAGAACAGCGCACGACAAACTATATTCTGCTACATTGTTTGACATTTTCATTGACGAAATTGAAAAAAATTTACTTTTCTCGAGAGATTGACGCGATTTAAAAACTCAAATACCAAAAACAAAAAAAGTGAAAAAAAGCTAATTAAATTTAAATTTACACTACGATGACCATTTGCGGAAAAAGTGTCGGGTTTTGACGGAAAAAATTGTCAAAGTCCGAATCAATGAGTGAAGTGTCAAGTGATTTTGTATTTCCTCGAGAGACTGACGCAATTTAAAAACTCAAATGCCAAAAACAAAATAAGTGAAAAAGTGCTAGTTAAAATTAAATTTTCACTACGACGACCATTTGTGGAAAAAGTGTCGGATTTTGCCGAAAAAAATTGTCAAAGTGGGAATCAGTGAGTGAAGTGTCAAGTGATTTTGTATTTCCTCGAGAGACTGACGCGATTTAAAAACTCATATGCCAAAAACAAAATAAGTGAAAAAGTGCTAATTAAATTTAAATTTTCACTACGATTTTCATTTTCGGAAAAAGTGTCTGGTTTTATTGGAAAAAATTGCCAAACATGGAACATCATTGGAGGTTGTTTTCATCACACGAATTTCCTCGAGACACTAAAGCTCAGGAAATACTTGATTTATCAAAAGTAAGTATTTTTCTGAATCTTTATTTCAATAGAATTTGCAGTACGATGTTCTTTTGTGGGAAAAGTGTTGGACTTTGTCGCGAAAAATTCCTAAGTCTTCAAAACGCATGGGGACAGTCTTTGAGAACCACTGCTCCCCCCTACAGATTCTCTGCGGACTCTGTGTCTCCAACGGCCTTAAGGGTAACATTTTTATTAAAAAAAGAAGTAAAGCGAAAATTTTTTATTTTATTTAATTTTTTTTAATTGCATATATTTGGGGCCGGGCGCTTCTGGAACCTTTTGCACTTTCCTTGTAACTCACGTTTTGATCAGACATCTTCGAAAAACACACAATCGACGCGAAACTGAATCGATGCACGGAAAAAATGAGTTAGCCGCTACTGCTAACCAAATTTAGCTGTCAATTATTTAGTCACCATAGCTAAATATTAGCTGAGGCAGCTAAAAGTCAGCTGTGAAAGCTAACAGAAGTGGACCCCTCAGCTAAAAATAGTTATTTGTCATAGGGACAGCTAAACCCTTTTAGCTATGATATCTACAAATATTAGGAACCACAGCTTACTTTTAGCTGTCGTAGCAAACGTTTTATCTGTCTTAGTTAATATTTAGCTGTGGTGACTAAATAAGTATCAGCTAAATTTTTTAGCTGCGGAAGCTAATTCATTTTTTTCCGTGTGCGCGCCACGATAGTCACTCAGTGTCACGGATTTATCTCAAAAACTAACACTCGAATCGACTTAAACTTTCATGAAGGCATTTTTGACATGTTAAGGAGTAAATTTATACAAAAAAAATCTGTTTTTCCATGAGAAACCCCCCTTAATAAAAGTTTTTGTTCGTATATAATTACTTGAAACAATGTTAAAGACACAAAAATTTTACTAACCTACTACTACTACTGACAGTAGCACTCTTACTTAATAAGTCGAAGGCTTCTAGGTTTTGTGCATTCAAAGTATCAGTGTCATTAGATTGGAGCATAAAGTTTTCCTCTGATCTTCGAAATTTGTTATATCTCCAATTGGTCGTTCGAGACATCAGTTTTACATCTGAATCTTGTCTTAAATCTAAATTATATTGTATCGGTCTATTTGTTTTCTTGTCCATTGTTATTATTTCAAATATATGTGATCAGCATAGGGAGTTGAAAATCGTATGGTGATATTTTAGTGAGTTGTACAATTTCTGCAAAAATTCTGAGATAATTCATATGTCGATATAGTTCCGAATAGCGCGGACCTCCGATTTTGTTGAAACTTCACTGAGGAACTAAGATGACTAAATATAATCAATTTTTTATTACTGTAGCCGGGAGAGATTGTTGATATAGCACCTGCAAACAATTTGGTTGATTTTAGACAAATAATTCTTCGAACATTTTTAAGATGTTTTTTTTTTACAGTGTTGTAAGTTTCAGTATCAATTTCATTTTAATAAAATATTTTGTATTTCAATCCAAGAAAAGGTATTTTAATTTAATAATAATTTATTATAGGACAAGAATGCAGGATTTATGACCAGTAGTCCTTTTCAGTTTCTGGACTCAAGTTGGCTACTGCCTGAATCTCTTTCGCTCTTCTCTATTTTTACAATTTCTCTCTCTCTCTCTCTCTCTCTCTACCGTGAGCCTACCTATTCTCAAGGTAAAGCGATCGTTAATGTTCGTTATTTGTACAAAATTAAATTTCAAACATTTTGCATCTTGTGGACTTCTCAATATATTTATGGAAAATAGATTTTTTTAACCTTAAAATATTACCAATATAATTATTTTAATACACTGAGAGAAAATTATAGTTATGGGTAACATAATGTTCACGGTAACCATATTTAATGTTACAAATACGGACAGCTATCTAGATAGTAACAGTTACCACCAGATTGTACGGAGTAATATCTTGATAGTACGGGGTACAATAACTATATTTTTTTAACATCATTGATAGTAGCCAGTAGCATAATGATAATACCGTATAACATAACCTTTTTAACATCAAAATCTTACTATCCGTTTCTCTCAGTGTAGGTATTAATAAAAACGATCAACAAAATTAAAAGTAAATTAATTTGGAGAGATTGGGAAAATTTGGGACAAAGTTTTTCTTATATCGATAACTGTCACGAAAAGTAAAATTTTTGCAAAATTTAAAATGGTATGTGTAGGAGGAAAGATCTTACATTAAGTTTAATTAATTTTTAAAATTATTTGCCGAAGCAAATGTTAGTACTTTAAAAATTATGTGTTTTTAAGGTTTTCAAAAATATTGGGAATAATGTGAGACACCATATACATTAAGTAAAACATGAAAAATATCAATAAAAAATGTATATTACATGGATAGAAGTAACATATACCTTTTAACAGTGTACTGGAGAGAGAGAGAGAGAGAGAGAGAGAGAGAGAGAGAAATTTGTATGGTACACTTGCTCTAGGCATGTGCGGTATTGAAAATCCATAACTGGTTTTTGATTTTTGAAAAAACTAGTTATAAACTAGGTATTAGACTTTAAAGCTAAAACCGCTTTTTCTGAAAAAGACCAATTCTTTTTAAAGTGAAGGTATTTTTAAAATACAGTTCTGTTTTTTAAATACCGGGATTTCATAACCAGTTGTTCAAAAAATTGGTTTACCGCACAGGCCTAACTTGCTTAGTCAAATTTGACATTCAGTTATTTTTAACTGATTAAAATAAAGCGAGTAGGGGAGACTGGGGCTAAAAGTTAAATTGGGAAAAGCTTCAATTTGCATTATCTTTCAAATGATAACATTTGTAAAGCAACATTTTTGACCATAGAATGCTCTTATGACTAGAAACAAACGTCCATAGTTATGAGATATTCAGTTTAAAGTTGACATGTATGTGTATTACATGAAATATGTTTTGAGCATTGCGTTGTAAATTTTTACGATGCTGAAAGTTTCAACTTTTGATTACTTTTTTTGATATATTCTAAGAAAAATCAGTATTTTCTAGCTAATTAGGGTATGCTGAACACGAATCTGAAACTGTTTTTGTATATCTGTAGTCATATTTTGTGCGGCTGATGTGGAAACCAAAAACATACCGTGGGGCTAAAAGTTAAAAACGTGGTAGGGATAAATGTTAAATGGGGTTTTTCCCATTTTTTTCACTTTCTTTTGTGTATTTTTGTCATTTTTTGTATTCAACAAATTACCTTTATTACACGGAGGGAAATTTGGGAGAAAAGCCGCACCAAGAAGGTGGGCTGCTGTCTTTTCTTTGGGAGGAATTTTCGCCCAAGAAAATACAAGGCAAATCCAGGAGTAAAAGTCATGGGAGAGCAGCTCTCCCACAGTTAATGCATTAGATTTCACCAGTCAAAACTGTGGGAGAAATGCGCTCCCACAGAACCCTACTGTAAAAACCTGCGTCTGATCTGTCGTAAGAAGGTAGGTATGTTCTTACATGTGTACCCATATAAGATCTCAGGTGACACAGACGAGATCTCGCATAAGATCTTATGTGAGAACGTAGGTACGAACGCATGTAAGTTCTTATATTAAGTTCCGTCATGCGCCGCGTATAACGTTACTCAATATGAAATTGAAACAGCGTTCTTATATGAGTTCTCATTTGCGTACGTATGTAAGAACACAGGTGCGAACACACTTACGAACTCATGTGCGAACACACCTAAGTATTAAATTAAATATTTTAAATTAAATATATTATTAAAAAAAAATTCTCGCCAACGGGATTCGAGCCCATCTAACCTGAGCCTAAGTACGCCTTAAACCCCTCAGCCACCGTAGTTATAGAAACAGCTTTACAAAATCTTAGTCATGTCTTTCCGGAGAAATTTATGTATTAAACATGACTAAGATTTTGTAAAGCTGTTTCTATAACAACGGTGGCCGAGGGGTTTAAGGCGTACTTAGGCTCAGGTTAGATGGGCTCGAATCCCGTTGGCAAGAATTTTTTTTTAATAATATATTTAATTTAAAATATTTAATTTAATACTTAGGTGTGTTCGCACATGAGTTCGTAAGTGTGTTCGCACCTGTGTTCTTACATACGTACGCAGATGAGAACTCATATAAGAACGCTGTTTCAATTTCATATTGAGTAACGTTATACGCGGCGCATGACGGAACTTAATATAAGAACTTACATGCGTTCGTACCTACGTTCTTACATAAGATCTTATGCGAGATCTCGTCTGTGTCACCTGAGATCTTATATGCGTACACATGTAAGTACATACCTACCTTCTTGCGACAGATCATACGCACGTTTTTACAGTAGGGAAGAGACAGAAACTGTTCCAAATTTTTCTCCGTGTATACATTTCGAATATTTGTGCATAGAACAAATAAAAAAGAAGTAACAGAAGAAAGTAAATTCTGCAGCGAAAAACCACAAAAAAATAAACCAAACTGATAGCTGTTCACTTTTCATTTTCTATCATGTGTACTTTTCAAGAAAGGCAGGAGTTTTCTTTATTAAACTTATCGTTAATATATTATTTAACTTATTTTTTTCTTAAAAAGGTTAAAAATATATTTTCAGTAAGCTAGAAAGACTTTTTAACTTTTAGCCCCGCCCTGGGGCTAAACGTAAAAAAAATTGAAGTTTGGGAAAATAGATAAAACGATAAAACACAAATTTTTCGAAAAATAATCGAAAAATATATTATGAAAAGTTGTTGAGGACAAATTTATCTATAAGGTACATGAGTTTACATATATGGATTTGGGGATTTAGTGCCTCAAAAAATATTTTTCAAAAATTTAAATATGTATAAATAAGACTTTAGGTAATCGTTTCTTAATGAATACATTTCTGTATAAGTCATTAAGAAATGTTTAGTTTCTTCTTTTATTACTATGACTAGAATTTTATTTTATTTTAAAAATGATGCAAAAACAACAATTTTCAATAAATTTCCATTTATTTTTGCATATCAAGTAAAAAAAGTAATGAATCGCTCAGAGCGAAAAACGCCCGTGTATTGAGTCGTATTTTCAGGCATGAAAAACGCTTGTGTAGCGCAGCCTTAATACATATTGTTTTAAAGAAATCATGACACTCTTAAAAATAAAAAATGTTTACTACAGAGCATTGCTTATTATACAAATTTTTAAAAGTGATAGAATTTTGAGTTACGAAAAATTATTTTCTACAGAAGTAAATTACGTATTCACAAATTTACTAATATGATTTTCAAAGAAATTGACTACCTTGAAATATTGTTTAACGTTTAAAGGCATGTGATGGAGTATGACGTCACTGGTATGGGCCAAATTTGTACGTAACTTTTCTCTTAAAATATTGAATATTTTATGATGAAAGTTGGTAGAATTACTTAAAATGACATTAGGAAGGTCTCTCAGACCCGAGTTTTTTTTTTAATTTTGGCTCAAAATGGATTTTTATAAACTTTCCAAATTTTCAAAAATTTCTCAAAAATTAATTTTGAGCTAAAATTCAAACAAATTTGGGCCAGAGAGACCTTCCTAATGATATTTTAAGTAATTCTACTAAGTTTCATAACAAAATATCCAATATTTTAAGAGAAAATCCATCACATGCCCTTAACAACTGAAATGTTTTTAATTTACTGCTTAGGACGATTTTATTAAAATAAATAATTAGATTGGTAAATTGTGAGTGTAATTTTTTTTTAGAAAATATGTTTTTTAAGTCGAAATTGCTTCACTTTAAAAAATGTCTATAACACCTAATAAGAAAAAGAATTAATTGACTTAAAATATGTGTAATTATCTAGTATTACAAACTATACTAGCAAACTATTTTAATTCTTTAGAAGGCTTCTCTCTAAATCTAAATCAGTTAAAAGTTATTCTAATTCAATAGCAAGAAGTCAATCACTGAATGAAATAGTTATATTTCTACTGATTATTCAGTCAAAAGTAACTAATTATCAGTTGAAATAAATGACATTTCAGTAAATTGTCTGTTAACATATTCAATCAGTTAGTTAAATTTGGCAATTTTTTCAGTTATTTTTAACTGATAATCGGTAATTTTTAGGCTAATAATCAGTTATTTGGCACTGATTGCTAAAGTAAAAAATCATCTAAATTTTTGAACTGAAAATCGGTTGTTTTCATCGATTCAAATTAAGCGAGTTTGTAATTTTCTTTTTTTTAAGTGCATCCAACTCTAACCGACAATCGAGTAAAATATCTTAAGAAAATCTGATTTTTCAAACAATGAAAAGTAATTTGTTTGTGACTTAAGATGGTTTATAAGTGAAGAAGTAATTTAGTAATGATATTTAATTTCGTTGTAAAACTTATTATTGATATGATAGTAACTTACCTGAACATCTGTCGCTTAATACTTGAGCTTGATTATAATTTCTTATCGTATGCACACTGTAAAACTTTCACAAGCATGTATGTAAGACACTATAACTTAAAGTTTTAAAATGAGAGGAAGCACGACCCTTTCAAAAGAAAGTGCAAACAAATATTTTTCACACAGTTGCTGAATGTTGCGTTTCTTATTAACGCAGCAAGAAGCTCGGCAGGAAGAAAACTAAAGACTTAATAACGAGTTTTCCCTTAAGAATGTTTGAAACTGTAAATTAAGCGCAAACATTAACTGCTTCCAATTACGTTAAATGACCCTACATTATGTATATAATCCACACTGAGAAAATAAGTTGACTACACTGCAAAAATTAAGCATCTTAATTTAAGATACATTTGTAGTCACTTTTAAGATGTTTCCGAAAAGTTAGCAAAAGTATCTTAAAATGCATTAGTTTTCTAAGTTGATAACTGAAATATAAGATAGTTTAAACGTCTTAAAAGTGACTACAATGCATTTTAAGATGTTTCTTTTTACAGTGTAAATATAACAAATTTTTGACTAACGTATAGCGTAGAGAGGTTGTTGATACACCACCTGCAAACCACTTTGTCTACTGTAACCGATTAAAGACGTACTGTTAACCTTTAATTCACTGTGACCGCCGGTATCTTGTTTGTTTTGTTCCAAGTACGTTAACAAAAAAATATGCTAGAGGTTTAGTTTCTCAATACAAAGAGACTACGATTTTTAAGATTTCAGACGTTAATGTGGTTATAAATGTCATAAATTCAAACATTCATAACTTCTTTTAAAATCATTGTAAATTAAATTTTCGAGTAATTTTTATAAAAGGGTTTTAAATCTGGCAGTGCGCATACTATATAAAGCAAATATAAAAAATTAAAGAAAAAATTTCGGTCTTCCAGAAAAAATTCACAAAAATGTCGAAAATAGCCATTTTTGGCACATTTGACCTAGAATTACTCAGAATCCTGATGTGATGGACCATTTTTTACAACAGATTCGTGTTCAGCGCGATAAATGGTTAAATACTTACTTTTGAATTTTAAATTGTAAGAAAAAAATCAATTACGACGTATAAAAAAATGCCGATAGTTCATAAAAATTTTAAGAATACTCAATTCCTAAATAGAAGCCAAGAATAATTTTTAAAATACACAGTAAAAAATTTTGTGTTAAATTTAACATTTTTCACATGTCCCAAACGGTCCACTCAAAACTTTGTGTTAATTCAACACAAAAAAATATGTTGAATTTTGTACACAAATTTTAACCTCTTATTTTACGCATTATAATAATTTAAAGCGTGTATATTTTATGCAATTATTATTGTATTTTATCTTTTACAAGTTAAAATGAATTTTCAATAAGAAATTTATGCTTTTGCAACAAAAAAATAAACATAAATTACAGAGTTACTACTAAAAAATTTGAGGTTATGTTTAAGAATCAAATGACATTTGAAGAATGTGTAAAATCAACACACGAAAAATGTTAAATTTTAACACAAAAAATTTAACAAGGACTGTTTTCTACACAAATACACAAAATTTTTAACTGTGTAAGTATAGGAAATGAAATTACCTATCATTTTCACTCATAACCTTTCCTTCCTAAGACTCATATTTTTTTCAATATACTGCAAAAAAGTAAAAAGTAGAGGGGTAACTTTTGCTTAACAGTTGACTTAAGATCTGTCAACTATGAAATTCAAAATTTAACATTGTATTCGTGTTTAGCGACCTCAAAAACACATTTACTGTCATTTTCATGAAAATCAATTAATTTTGATGAAAGTTCACGTTCAATTTGAAGTTCAACGACCTCAAAAACCCTTTTACAGTCCTTTACATAAAAAGAAATCACTTTTTAGGAACCAGGAATGTCTTTTTAGCAAAGACACTTTGATATCTTGCAACTGTCAAAATGCCATCAGATCGTGATCAATAGTTCCGAAAATCCTTAAAATGCGTTAAAATGTTAATTCATTTTGCTTGATTGTTAGAAGGCTAAATAAGTTGTGGTCCACTCTTTATTTCTGAATTCTCAAGTTGTTTCAATTATTGAAAAATCCTTTATAAGAAATCAGTTAGTGATAGCTATAGATATACTGCTGTAGAAATTTGCGTACGTAACAGAAAAGAGCTTTCTCAGTAGGTGGGGAATGACACGCCTTCGGCAAAAACGTTAGTAACAAGTAGGCGGGGTCGGTAAAAGTGTACGAAACATAAAGGAGAGTTTACAATTTCTCCTATTTATGTATTTGAATTTAAAAATTTTGAAAATGAAGTAGGCTGGGCATGACACGTCATAGGCAAAAATGTACGAAACATAAAGGAGAGTTTACAATTTCTCCTATTTATGTATTTGAATTTAAAAGTTTTAAAAATGAAGTAGGCGGGGCATGACACGTCATAGGCAAAAGCGTACCAAACATAAAGGAGAGTTCACAATATCTCATATTTATGTATTTGAATTTAAAAATTTTGAAAATCAATAATTAGGAAATCACCACGAGAAGAACCGATTTCCAGGTGACTTTTGGTGAACTTCTTGAAGGTAGTTAACCTCAAAATTTAAAAATCAGTAATAAGGACAACAATAACTGCAGAACCCATGTCCAGGTAAGTTTTTTTAGTTAAACACCAAGTGCGGAACCGATGTTCCGGTGACTTTTGGTCAACATCTTCGAGGAAGTTAACCTAAAAATTTAATAATAAAAAAGTGTAGGAAGACAAAAATTTAAAAATGGACAACAATAACTGCAGAACCCATGTCCAGGTAAGTTTTTTTAGTTAAACACCAAGTGCGGAACCGATGTTCCGGTGACTTTTGGTCAACATCTTCGAGGAAGTTAACCTCAAAATTTATAAATCCATAATCAGGAAAACCTTAACCCTTTAACGCCCAAATGTACAATTTTTTGGCATGAAGTTTGACGCAAAATTTTATCAATTTAACCTTACGAAAAGAATTCTGCTATAGCCATATCTTATGGTCCAAGAATCGCTCTTTCGAATGGCGTATCGAAAAATTTTGTAAATTTTCAAATAAACAAATTATAGATGTTTTTTTAAACAAAAACATGAAATTTTGAGGTCTTATTTTCAAATTATTGAATTTTTTTATAAGCAATGGAATTGCAATATCTGTAAAAATCATAAATATCGCGTCAAAAATAACAAAGCTATAAGATAAGACTATTAAGAAAAAAAAACTTCAAAATGGCGGCTACAAAATGGCGGTTAAAGTGGATTTTTTTAAGTCATGTACATAGCAATGTGCTCAAAAACGGAAAACATAATAGACTTTTATAAAACTTGTTATACAAGGGTTTTTGAGGTCGCTGATTATGAATATGAAGTCACTTTTTAAAAATTCAAAATGGCGGATCCGATATGGCGGACGAAATTTTCAAAAATTAATTGGATTCGCTTCAAACTTGTTACTCGGGGGTTTTTGGGGTGGCTGATTACGAATCTGGAGTCAGTTTTTAAAAATTCAAAATGGCGGATCCAATATGGCGGACGAAATTTTCAAAAATTAATTGGATTTGCCTCAAACTTGTTACTCGGGGGTTTTTGGGGTAGCTGATTACGAATCTGGAGTCAGTTTTTAAAAATTCAAAATGGCGGATCCAATATGGCGGACGAAATTTTCAAGAATTAATTGGATTCGCTTCAAACTTGTTACTTGGGGTTTTTTGGGGTGGCTGATTACGAATCGGGAATCATATTTTTAATATTTTCAAAATTTAAAATAGTGGATCCAGTATGGCGTACAAAATTGTAAAAAATTAATTGGATTTGCTTCAAACTTGTAACTCAAGGGGTTTTTGGGGTTGCTGATTACGAATATGAAGACACTTTTTAAAAATTCAAAATTGCGGATCCAATATGGCGGACGAAATTTTCAAAAATTAATTGGATTTGCCTCAAACTTGTTATTCAGTGGTTTTTGGGGTCCCTGATTACGAATCTGGAGTCAATTTTTAAAAATTCAAAATGGCAGATCCAATATGGCGGACGAAATTTTCAAAAATTAATTGGATTCGCTTCAAACTTGTTACTCGGAGGTTTCTGGGTTCGCTGATTTCGAATCTGAAATCAGATTTTTAATATTTTCAAAATTCAAAATGTCGGATCCAATATCGTAATCAGCGACCCCAAAAACCCCCGAGTAACAAGTTTGAGGCAAATTTTTAAAAATTTTGTCCGCCATATTGTATTCGCCATTTTGAACTTTGAAAATATTAAAAATATGATTCCAGATTCGTAATCAGCGATCCTAAAAACCCCCGAGTGACAAGTTTGAAGCGAATCCAATTAATTTTTGAAAATTTCGTCCGCTATATTGGATTCGCCATTTTGAATGTATTTAAAATATGATTCCAGATTCGTAATCAGCGATCCCAAAAACCCCCGACTAAAAGTTTGAAGCAAATCCAATTAATTTTTGAAAATTTTGTCCGCCATGTTGGATCCGCCATTTTGAATTTTGAATGTATTAAAAATATGATTCCAGATTCGTAATCAGCGACCCCAAAAAACCCCCGAGTAAGAAGTTTGAGGCAAATCCAATTAATTTTTGAAAATTTTGTCCGCCATATTGGATCCGCCATTTTGAATTTTGTAAATATTAAAAATATGATTCCAGATTCGTAATCAGCGACCCGAAAAACCTCCGAGTAACAAGTTTGAAGCGAATCCAATTAATTTTTGAAAATTTCGTCCGCTATATTGGATTCGCCATTTTGTATTTTTAAAAAGTGACTCCAGATTCGTAATCAGCGATCCCAAAAACCCCCGAGAAAAAGTTTGAGTCAAATCCAATTAATTTTTGAAAATTTTGTCCGCCATATTGGATCCGCCATTTTGAATTTTGAAAATATTAAAAATATGATTCCAGATTCGTAATCAGCGACCCCAAAAACCCCCGAGTAACAAGTTTGAGGTAAATCCAATTAATTTTTGAAAACTTTGTCCGCCATATTGGATCCGCCATTTTGAATTTTTAAAAACTGACTCCAGATTCGTAATCAGCGACCCCAAAAACCCCCGAGTAACAAGTTTGAGGCAAATCCAATTAATTTTTGAAAATTTTGTCCGCCATATTGGATCCGCCATTTTGAATTTTGAATGTATTAAAAATATGATTCCAGATTCGTAATCAGCGACCCCAAAAACCCCCGAGTAACAAGTTTGAAGCGAATCCAATTAATTTTTGAAAATTTCGTCCGCCATATTGGATCCGCCATTTTGAATTTTTAAAAAGTGACTTCATATTCGTAATCAGCGACCTCAAAAACCCTTGTAAACATTCTTTTATAAAAAAATATAAACAATGATATAATTTTTATATCAAAATATAGGAACTTATGATTAATTTCTAAAATGAATTATTTAGTATTTTCATATTATTGAATTTCATGAAGTAGAATTTTCTTGTAACCGAAGTTTCACATTTTCGAATTTGTTTTCAATAGAATTTAAATTAATTCGAATTTTTAGTTAACAGAAGTTTTAGGTCATTGAATTTATATTTAAAAGAATTTTCATTAAAAAGAAATTCAATTTAAGGAAATTTTAATTCACAAGAATTTACATTTTATAAAATTTTAAATTATTCTAATTTTTAAATGCCATAATATTCATCTGACCGAATCTTCATTTATCCGAAATTGTATTAGTACGAATTCATATTTGATGGAAAAGATAAAAGGTACAATCTGAATTCGTACTAATATAATTTTTGACAAATGAACATTCGGTCAGATGAATATTCTGTCATTTAAATATTCTAAGAACTTAAAATTCTATAAAATGAAAATTCTTCCAAAATGAAAATTCGTTTAAATTGAATTTCTTTTAAATGAAAATTCTTTTAGATATAAATTCAATGGTCTAAAACTTCTGTTAGGTAAAAATTTGAATTCATTTAAATTTTATTAAATACAAATTCGAAAATGTAAAATTTCTGCTACAAGAAACTTGTAAGACATGAAATTGTATGAAATGAAAATTCTAAATAATTCATTTTAGAACTTAAGCATACGTCTCAAAATATAAACAAATTTACGAAGAGAAGGTATAAATATGTAAAGAATACTTTCAGTAGATAGATAGATAGATAGATAGATAGATAGATAGATAGATAGATATATGGCAAGATAGATATATAGATACAGAGAGAGAGAAAGAGAGAAAGAGCGAAAGATGGAGAGATAACTTTCCTTCAGGTAGACAAATGTACTTCCTTACAATTAACAAAAGGCAGGCAGGAAATAGAAATTCTTTTGTTTCTTAAGTACACCATACCATTTTAAAATAATTAAATTTCTGAAAGTTATTGTTCAATAAGAGGTAGCAGATTTAAGAAATTAGTATTTCTTTAAATTTATTTAAATTTATTTCCATTCTCATGTCAGATTTAAGATCTCAGTATTTCACTTGGTGAGTGCTGTAGGATTCATTATTTACTGGACGTTCTTTAATTATATTTTTTGTTTTTCATAATAATCACTTTAAGTTTAATACAATATTCAATACTTAAATAGTTTGACTATTGTTAATTGAAGAATTGAGAAAGTCTACAGTAAAATCGGTGAAGTGGAAAAGAGACCAATTTAAAAATTGGTAAATTGGCAAATTATTGAAATTGATAATAAGTAAATTGGAAAATTGGAAAATTGGAAAATTGGCAAATTGGAAAATTGGCAAATTGGCAAATTGGAAAATTGGAAAATTGGCAAATTGGCAAATTGGAAATTTGGTAAATTGGAATATTGGTAAAATGGACAATTGAAAAAATACTAAATTTGAAAAATGGAACTTGAATATTTGTAATTTGGAAATTGATATAATAGAACATTTATAAATTGAAACATTTTAAAAATAATTAAATGATATATTGGTTTTTAAATACCAACCACTTTCTTCAATTTATATAATTAGAAAATGAAAAAGTTAATGTTCATTTCTTGAAATGAAAAATAAGTAAATTGCAATTTTCAGAAAGTGAAAATAGACAGTTGAATAGGACATTTGTAAATTGAAATATTGTGAAGTTATTGAAATGGTTTATTGTTTTTTAAATAACAATCATTTTTGGTAACTTATGGAATTAGAAGACAGAAATGTTAAACTTTTTGTTAGAAATATCTCATTACTAGAAATATATGAAATTTTTTATGGCAATTTCAGAACTAATAACTTAATTATAATATTTCTGTAACATTGTGAAATATGAAAATGTTAAATTCTCTAATTTCTCTTTAAACATTGACAGATTGGAAAATTGTGATACTTGAAAATGTATTTTTAAGAACATTATTTATTGAAAATTTTTCGGTAGGTAATTGGCAAATGTGTAAATTGCTATGTACATAATTATAAAACTGGTTATTTGAAATTTCGACATTTTGAAATTGCATTTTTCGGATTTTATGAGATTTATTACACTTTGACATATTCATATTATATAAATAAAATTTCGAATAACATGGAGAAACCACAGAATGAAAAAAAAAATGTTAGCACAGAAAGGGTGAAACGTCATCGTGCAGGTTTATCTGCAGAGAAAAAAATAGAAATTCGAAATTTGGAAAGAGAAAGAATAAAGTGTTATCGTGCTAAATTAAAAGAAAAAAACAGATTACAAAGTAATATATCAAAAGAGATAGAAAGAGCAACTTGTAATGAAGAGTCTAAAATTTTTTTTGAGAATGCAATACCATCAACATCCTTTCAGACAACTTCACATTCAGAAAATGTACAAATAAGTTATCAAGATTCCTCATTTGAAGAAAAACGAAGATTTACCGAGAAAGAAGTAGAACAATTACAAGAAGTTGATAAAAATACTGTTAGTACAGAAAGAGTGAAACGTCATCGTGCAGGTTTATCTGTGGAGAAACAAATAGAAAATCGAAAACGTGCAAGAGAAGGAATGAAGTGTTATCGTGCTAAATTAAAAGAAAAAAAAGCATTACAAAGTAATGTATCAAAAGAGATAAAAAAAGTTACTTGTAATGCAGAGTCTCAAATTTTTTTTGAGAATGCAATACCATCAACATCTTTTCAGACAACTTCACATTCAGAAAATGTACAAATAAATTATCAAGATTCCACATTTGAAGAAAAACGAAGATTTACCGAGAAAGAAGTAGAACAATTACAAGAAGTTGATAAAAATATTGTTATTACAGAAGAAATAAAATGTCATCGCGCGAATCTAAGTGTAGAGAAAGAAATGGAATTTCGAAAAAAAGGGATACAAGAAAAAAATGGATTGCAAAGTAATATATCAAAAGAGGTAAAAGAAGAAATTTGTAATGCAGATTCTCAAACTTTTGTTATGACTTCGATACCATCAACATCTTATCAGACACTTTCACATTCAGAAAATGTTGAAATTACTTCTCGACATTTAATTGAGAATGATGTTTCTTCATCTATTCTCCATTCGAAGAAAGTACACATTGATGAATTTAATGATTTGAAAAATGATAAAATTGAAAGATTGATATTACTTGAAACGAATAATTTGAATGACGAAGGAGAAAAGTGTTGCAGATTGGTAAATGATGTTAATACTCATAATGATGTATATATTTCTGAATGTCTTTCTTCAGATGTTTTACAAACGCAGAGTAGATCAATGGAAAACGAATTACAGGGTAGTGGAGTAGGAAAACGAAGTAAAAGAAAAATTATTGATTTAGAAAGTACTGTAGTTCCGGAAAAAAGATGTTTGTATAAGTTGCATCCAATAGACGAAATAAAAAGGACAAAAACATCCCAAAAAAATAGAAAAGAGATTAATATTTTTGTAGAGAAAAAAATGGAAAATTGTGGTGCCAGTTTAAAAAAAGGGAAACGATTTGAAGAAAAACAAAAATTTATAAAGAAAGAAGTAGGACAATCACAAAAAGTTGATAAAAATATTGTTAATACAGAAAGGGTGAAACGTCATCGCAAAGGCTTATCTGCAGAGAAACAAATAGAAATTCGAAAACGTGAAAAAGAAAGAATGAAGTGTTATCGTGCTAAATTAAAAGAAAAAAAGGCATTACAAAGTAATGTATCAAAAGAGGTAAGAAAAGTAACTTCTAATGCAGATTGTGAAACTTTTGTTGTGAATTCAATACCATCAACATCATTTCACACACTTTCAAATTCAGAAAATGGTCAAATAAGTTATCAAAATTCCATTGAGGATGATGATTCTCCATCAATTCTCGATTTTAATGTAACTCAGGAAAAGTTAGTGAGCGCATCAGGTAATTGTTCAGAAGAATTAGAATTAAATAAATTGCATTCACGAACTTATGCAGAGAATTATTTAGGTAAAATGTTACTTTATTGCACTCATTGTGATGCTAAACACTTCAAAGATGAAAAAGTTAGTACTAAAATTACTAATTCAGATGCTAAAAATCTGAAACATAAAAAAGATGATAACAAAAAGTATTCTTTCGCTGATTGTTGTAGCCATGGAGGTATTAAATTAAAATCTTTAAATTATCCATCTGAATTGAAAATGTTATTAGATGGTTCACATGAGAAATCAAGCCATTTTCGCCAGAATATAAGATGTTACAATAATTCATTTGCTTTTGCGTCATTTAATGCTAATGTTATTAATTTCCATGGTACACGAAGAGGACCGTATTGTTTTAAAATACAAGGTCAAATATACTATCAAATGAATAAAGCTTTATACCCTGAAAACGGTGATGATCCGTCTTATGGTCAATTGTTTATTTATGATCCTGATGATGCAATTGAATACAGGTTGAATAAAAATGATAGATTAGATAGAGATATTGTAAGAGGAATTGAGAATTTTATGAGAAAACATAAAACGTTCAGTCAATCATTTAGAATGATGAAAGAAGTTATAGAAATAGAAACAGCGTTAGCGACAAAAAATGATGAAGAAATTCCAGAATTGAAATTATTATTTACTTTAAAAAAAGGAAAAGATCCACGGCGATTTAATTTTCAAAGAGTTAATGAAGTAGCTGCTATTTTTAATACAAATTCAGAAGGTGAAATACCTGATTCTTATGTCACTGTGTACAACAAAATAAGTAAAGAATTGCAATTAGTTAGTAGTTTGGATCCTTGTGTAGAACCTTTTATATATCCTCTATTTTATCCTTTTGGAGAAAAAGGTTATTGTATTGATATGCTTCGAAATGATACAGATAAAAGATTGAAAAAACATAGAATTTCGAGGGCATCTTATGTAAAGTATAAAATGGCAATTAGAGATGATATATTTAATCAGTTTCTATACGGTGGAAGACTATTTCAACAGTGGCTGGTTGACAATTATGTTAAAATGGAAAAAGATCGGCTTCAATATTGCGCAAATCATCAAACACAATTGCGAAGTGAAAGTTACAGAGGATTAATAGATCACATTAATGATGTTGCACAAAGGAATGATACACCTCTAGGAAAATTAGTTGTCTTACCATCAACATTTATTGGTTCACCTCGTAATATGATGGAATTATATTAAGATTCAATGGCTATTGTGGCAAAACATGGCAAACCAGATTTATTTATAACAATGACATGTAATCCACAGTGGAAAGAAATAACAGAGAATTTATTACCTAATCAAACAGTAGCTGATAGACCTGACATTGTCGCGAGAGTCTTTTCTTTAAAAGTAAAACATTTGATAGAATGTATTGTTAAGAATAAATGTTTTGGAGATGTCAAGTCCTACGTTTATGTTATAGAATTTCAAAAAAGGGGATTACCACATATCCATTTGTTGGTTATATTAACGTCCAATTCAAAAATATTAGTACCAGAGAGTGTTGATGGACATATTTCAGCTGAAATACCAGATGAATTGATTAATCCTAGATTACATGAAATTATTATGGCAAATAATATACACGGTCCTTGTGGAGATTGGTGTTTCGTTGATGGAAAATGTTCAAAAAATTTTCCTAAACCTTTACAAGAAGACACTACTGTTGAAGAAAATTGTTATGTGGTATATAGAAGAAGAAACACAGGTAAAACGTATACACGACCTAATGAATATGTTGTTGATAATCGTTTTGTTGTACCTTATTCTCCTAAACTTTCACAAACATTCAATTGTCATATTAATGTTGAAGTTGTATCCAGTATTAAGTCCGTCAAATATTTGTATAAATATATTTATAAGGGTCATGATGCTGCATCAATTATTATTACAAATAGTAATGGAGAAGCTACTATCAATCATAATGAAATCAATCATTATGAAGAAAATAGATATGTTGGTCCAGTAGAAGCAGCATGGAGAATTTTAAGTAAAACTTTATCCAAAAAAAGTCATAGTATAAATCGTTTACCAATACATTTACAAAATGAGCAAAATATTCTTATTCGGCAAGTAGATACAGAGGAAGAAATATCATTTAATTTAAATAAAAATACAAAATTATTGGACTACTTCCTTTTAAATGAACGTGATGTAAATGCTCGTCAGTATTTTTATACTGAGATTCCCGAATATTATTCATGGGATAAAACAAAATGTAAATGGAACAAGAGACTCCGTAAAGAGAAGGCAATAGGCAGAATTTATTCTGTTAATCCCTGCCACACAGAATTATTTCACCTTAGATTATTATTACTTACAACTAAAGGTGCGATTTCATACGAATCATTGAAGACTGTTAATGGCGTATTACATGAGACATTTACGTCAGCTTGTTTAGCATTAGGACTAATAGAGGATGATCATGAATGGAAGGCAACGTTACAAGAGTCTACTTTATGGATGATGCCTCAATCACTTCGACGATTATTTGTCAGAATTTTAATTCACTGTCGTCCTATAAATGCTGGTGAACTTTGGGAACAATTCAAAATTTATATGTCCGAAGATTATGCTAGAAACGTTGATAACATTGCTGCCGAAAAAATGGCATACATACATGTCAAAAATATGTTATCTGATGAAGGTTATAAGTTAAATGATTTTCTTGGATTGATGGATGTAGAAGATGAAACTGATAATTTTGTAGTTACCCACTCTATAAATATTGAAGAGGAAAAGGAATTAGGAAAAGAAAGGTATGATAAACTGAACGTCAAACAAAAAGATATAGTCGATTTTATATTAAATGCAGTAAATGATAATAACGATAATACTTGTCGGTGTGTATATGTCGATGGTCCTGGAGGATCAGGAAAAACATTTATGTATATTACATTGTGGCATTTATTGAGGAGTCTCGGTAAAACTGTTTGCAATATGGCATTTACAGGAATAGCTGCAACCTTACTTCCCATGGGTCGAACAGTTCATAAAATATTGGGTTTACCCGTGCCATTATATAATGATTCATCTTCAAATATAAAAGTGCAGTCTAAAGAGGGGTTGTATTTGAAAAATGTTGATGTCTTCATTTGGGATGAGGCTCCAATGTCACCAAAGTATGCCTTAGAGATTATGGACAGAACATTAAGAGATATTATGCAAGTAGATGTTCCTTTTGGTGGTAAAACGATTATTTTAGGAGGTGATTTTAGACAAGTATTACCAATAAAACAAAATGGAACAAGATCTGAAATTATAAATTTGTCAATTAAAAACAGCAAATTATGGCAGATATTTGCAAAATTTACATTATCTGAAAACATGCGAGCTTTACCGGAAGAAACACAATTTGTTAATTTTTTACTTGACGTAGGAAATGGCACATTTAACGATGTAAAAGATTGTGTTCAATTACCAGACAAAATTCTGGAAGAAGGAAATATTGATATCAGTACAGATGTATGTGGAGAGTTGATTAAACAGAAAAGGTTTGAAGATTTGGCATTATGTGCTATTTTAGCTCCGAGAAATATTGATGTAGATGAAATTAATAATAATGTTGTCCAGTTATTAGATAAGAGAGAAGAAAAAGTTTATAGAAGTATTGACAGTGTAGATAATCGTGATAATAATAATGATCATGAAGTCATTTTACCTGATTACTTGAACACTCTATCACCACCTGGTTTACCACCACATGTTTTGCATTTACGAATAAATTCCGTAGTCATGCTTATAAGAAATCTTAGTATTAACGAAGGTTTATGTAATGGAACAAGATTAATGGTTTTAGCTTTATCTAATCATGTTATAAAATGCAAAATATTAACGGGAGATAAACGTGGAAATATTGTGTTCATACATCGAATATTATTGTACTGTGAAAATGTTTATCCCTTTACATTTAAAAGAACACAATTTCCAATTAAACTAGCATTTGCTATGACTATAAACAAATCTCAAGGACAGACATTTGATAAAATTGCAATTGATTTAAGAAAAGATGTTTTTAATCATGGTCAATTATATGTTGCATTATCAAGAGTTCGTTCATTTAATTCAATCAAAGTTTATTTAGGAAATCAAAGAAGTAGAAAATGTATTAAGAATTATGTGTACAAAGAAATTTTTGAATAATTCTTCTTGTAAAAATAGAATATATATTCTTAACATATAATATTATTATAGAATGTACTTTGTAGCAGAGTTGCAAATAGTTCACAAAAATGAACACATTAAGGTTCATGCTTAGGGAAAAATTGTTATCAAAAAAGTGACTACGGGAAAGAGGACCGTTTACCAAACAATAATTTTTTATATTAAAAATTGTTTAAAAAATAATTTGTTTAAACAATTTGTTATAAAGAAATAGACAAATAATAAAAATTATAAAAAATAAACAGCGCTAATCGAATGTACGTGAAAAATTACTAAAGGAACATGTGTGACATTTTTTAATTTTTCACTCTATTTGTTATAAACAATCAATAAACAATAACAATAACCGTGATCCCATCTCAGCCCATGCTTAGAGAAATATCGCTATCAAAAAAGTGGCTACGGGAAAGAAGACCGTTTACCAAACAATAATTTTTGACATTAAAAATTGTTTAAAAAATAAATTGTTTAAGCATAAAATCCAAAAGCTGATTACGTTTTTCGGAGAGTTTTGTGAATAATAGGAACAGAAATCTTTTTTAAAAAAAAAGTTTTCTTTACCAAAACTAGGTGCTAGGAAAATTAAAGTTGTCAAAATGCATAAGATTTTGTCGAATTTTAACAAAAAATAGACAAATAACGTTAAGTCAAAATATCAAAAAGCTGATTACCATTTTCGGAGAGTTTTGTGAATAATAGGAACAGAAATCTTTTAAAAAAAAATTTTGTTTACCAAAACTGGGTGCCAGGAAAATGAAAGTTGTCAAAATGCATAAGATTTTGTCGAATTTTAACAAAAACTCGACAAATAACATTAAATCAAAAAATCCAAAAGCTGATTACCATTTTCGGACATTTTTTTTTAATAATAGGAACTGAAATTTTTTATCAAAACTAGGTGCCAGGAAAATGAAAATTTGACTGGACACTACATAATGTCGTTCACTGTGAGAACCATTCTAATTGACAAAAACTCAAATCACGAAAATCACTAACGTTGTTACATTTATTTTATTTTACTTAATAACTGAACCTGGCGGACAAAATTCGGGAGGTTATTTTTCAAATAAAAAGTAGATTGATTATTAATTGATTAATGTTATAGTTATTTACATGTTAGTAAAGTATAACTATCTAAAGTTATTAATGCACTATGAATTTTTTTGTTAATAATATAGAAAGAACTTTTTTTCAATATGTAAATTTTTATTTTCAATGAAGGACATGCCAGGAAACTGAGAATTTCAATCTTTGATGTGTTTTTTCTTTAAGAAATGTATAAGAGAATTTGCTGTTTTTTATTGACGTCGAAGAAACTATTAATATTTACACTTTTCATGAAAAATACATTTATTTTTTCCAAAATTAATATTACAAATAAGCCGAAATTAGCTATGACGCTCAAAATTCCCACATCTGTAGAACTACCCATATAAGTTTGAAAATGCATGAATTTTATTTGTCTAAAATTGCGAATATACGAAAAACAATTCAATATTAATGATTCATCGAAAATAGGAAAATTGAACTACTAGAAGATTGACATTTTTTAAAAAAATATATGACAATGGGTACGACTTTTAATATTATGTGGAATGTCATCACTTCATCTAACTGCAAATGATATAATTTTCATGATTTTTCTTCTACGAAATAAATTAATATACATTTTTTTAAATAGAATGATACATGAAATGATTTTACACGAAAAAAGGCAAATTGGATTCTTACAGTATCAATTAATACTAATGTTAAAAACAATTTTTTAAATGTCTTTCAATTGAAAAGTAATTATCATTTTGGAGAAGAATTTGAAGTTCATTTTTGTTCATATACCATGAGATATTTCAAACGTAAGAAATGTATATATGTATGTAACACGGAAAATTAGAAGGGACCTACGATCAGAAAAAATAGATTTTTTATTAATTAATGATTTAGATAAAGAAACGTTTTTCCTATCAGCATTACTAAACAATAAGAAATAGAATTCTTTGGCCGTAGGTCCCTTTTAATTTGCCGTGTCACATATATGCAGGGATGTAAAGTTACGCGTAACTTCGAGGTTTTTTACGTAAATTATTTGTAAATTACATTTATGTAAATTACGTTCATTAGCCCCCACTCCGAAAAAATACATTGCTTAAAAGAATCAGGGCGTAAATTACGTACGTAATTTACATGTAAAGAAGTATGTAATTTACGTTAGGTAAATTACCTTTACATCCCTGCATATATAAGGCTGTTTACACTGCAAAAACGGGTGTCTTATTTTAAGACATTTTTGTTTTCACTTTTAAGACGTTTTAGGGTGTCTTAATTTTAAGCCAATGAGAAAGCGTCTTACAAAATTGTTAACTAATGAAATAACTTCAAATAACCGTAAGACGCTTTTTAAATTCTTATGTCTTAAAATAACACACTTGTAAGACACCTGTTTTTACAGCGTACAACATTATTCTTTATTTTTATGCTCAACATATTATGGAAATTCTACTTGGTAATGCTAACTATCTAGCTTGGGAATATGGGCGCGCGTAGCGCGCATTTTTGGGGTTCTAGTTATATAAAAGACAACATTGGATTAAATGGTTTACAAAACAAAATAATTCGAGAAGACCTTTTTTTTCTATGAAAATCGAACCTCTCCATATGGAGCTGAGAAATTCTTGAACTTGAATACTACCGTTTAAACCTTTTTAAAAGTTTAGAGGTAAGATTAGTCTGCAGGTATATTACACAGATGCGGGCTCCCATTTAGATAGCCGAGAAGCATGCGACAATTTACCTGTTCTTCTTAGGGTAAATTAAAATATGACTCTTCAGACAAGCTTTAGCTCAAAACTTAATTATGATAATCCGTAACTGGGATTTTTGAAAATACAATTTGTTTGTGTAAAAATGTGCATAATGCTGATTTACACTGAGAAAAATGAGTTAGCTACTATATGGATAGCTAATTTTCAGCCATGGTAGCTAAGAATTAGCTGTTACAGCGAGCAAAATTAGCTGTGAAAGCTAATTATTAGCTGTGTTAGCTAACAAAAATAGCTATCCACATAATAGCAATTAAGATTAGCTAAGCTAGCTAACTCTTAGCTAAGGCAGCTAATCGTTTTTCTCCGTGTAAAACGTCGGCAGGGGCGGACTAACACATTTTGCCGCCATAGGCAGTTATTAAAAATTACCGCCCTTCCAGACATATCATTTATTCTTGCTTTCTTTGTTGTTTTTTTTTTTTGAATGTAACTTATCGAAATCTGCCGCCCCTGAAAATGTGCGGCCCTAGGCAGCTGCCTACATTGCCTATTTAGTTAGTCCGCCACTGAACGTCGAATTAGGTTTTTCCTATCCCCAGTAGAATTATTTTTGTTAGCTAACACAGGTAATAATTAGCTTTCACAGCTAATTTTGCTCGTTGTAACAGCTAATTCTTAGCTACCATGGCTGAAAATTAGCTATCCATATAGTAGCTAACTCATTTTTCTCAGTGTAAATCAGCATTATGCACATTTTTATGCCTATTTAAATTGAAAAAAATGGTTTTAACTTGAATTTAGCTGCATCTCTTTTTTTTAATGTCAAATTAAATTAATATAACCAAAACAGGTACAGTACAGCACTTAGATATTTGACATTTGACATAATTCCCATTTGACATAATTCTTATTTGACATAACTCCCATTTGACATAATTCTCATTTGACATAATTCTCATTTGACATAATTCCCATTTAACATAATTCCCATTTGATATAATTTTCATTTGACATAATTCCTATTTGTCATAATTTTCAAATGGCATAAATCTCAGATGGCATAAAATTTTTATTAAAATAAAGAAAAGTTTCTTTAAGATAGGGAAAATTTTCTTTAAAATAGAAAAAATTTTATGTCAATTAGGAATTATGTCAACTGAGATTTATGCCAAATAAGAATTATGTCAAATGAGAATTCTATCAAATGTGAATTATGTTAAATGGGAATTATGTCAAATGAGAATTATGTCAAATGAGCATTATGTCAAATGGGAGTTATGTCAAATAAGAATTATGTCAAATGGGAATTATGTCAAATGAGAATTATGTCAAATGTGAATTATGTCCAAATGGGAATTATTTCAAATGAGAATGATGTCAAATGGAAATTATGTCAAATGGAAATTACGTCAAATGAGAATTATGCCATTTGAGATTATGTCAATTGAGAATTATGTCAAATGAGTTGTAGGGAATATTTATGCGCCTCATTAATTCAATTTTTAATTGTGTAAAAGACGAAAAGACAAGCTTATACTTAGGAAAAAGAAGCATAAAGTTTATTTATGCCGATATAGTTGTAGAAGTATAACTTCTTATCCAAAGTTTAATTTCATGCATTTAGGCTGATCAAACCTGTGATGAAAAATGCTTTCACCTGATTTCAATATTGACGTAGCTCGCTCTTAAAAGACACAAAAATTAGATAATGTGGATTTATTAGAAATAATATACACGCAAAAAAATGAATGAATAATTTTCTGTAGCAGCACTCGTTTGCTGCTACAGTCAATTATTCGCTGTCACGTCGAACTATGTTTGCTGTCCCTATATTAGCAAACATAGTTGGGACGTGTCAGCAAAAACTTTATTGCCACTTCAAACTTCTTCTTTCAGTGTATAGAGTGGCACAAGTAGGGGAACTTTAATTTTGTTGCTATAAAATTCAGCTAAATATTATTTTTAAAGTATTTTCAAAATTTCGGAAAATTATAAAAAATTAATATTTAGCTATTTTGTAAAGCAACAAAATAGAAGTTCCCTTACTTCTATTATTTCTAATAAATCAACATTAACTAATTTATTTTGTTTTTGAAGAAAAAGAAACGTCAACATTAAAATTAGGTGAATTTCTCTTCACAGGTTTGATCAGCCTTAAATAAATTTCTTTTAAAATAAAAAGTTAAGAAAAGTTACAAATGCATTCATTAATTTTTGTATGAATAATTTGTTATTTACTTTCGTAACTGAATAATCGGTTATATAAATAATAGTTTTGTAGTTTGTTTTTAAACAACAGGTTATTCCCAAATAACCAAAAAACTGTTATATAAAAAAACCAATTATTTCCAAATAACCTGTAACTGTCTTTTGGTTTATTAAAAAAATTCATAACCGATAAACCGCACAGGTCTAGGCACAATACTGGCACAGTACAGACATTTAGTACTAATCGCCGGTGTAGAAAGTCATCTAACTTGCCGACCTTGTGTCAACGTTACGCCTGTATTGATATTCTGTACCGCGTCGACACTGACAGTACTGGCGCTGTACTGCGCCAATGGTTTCTTCCCATTGGAATAATACAAACATTTTTGTCACTTCTATCCTTTGCTGAAATATTTATACTTTTTAATTAACAAATTATAATATTAATATTAATAGTATAAATATTTAAAAAAAAGAGCTCAATAGCATTTATAAATAATTTTTCAAAATTTGGTAAATAAACGTTAAAAGTGATTTGCTCTTTTTTGTTCCAAAATAATTAAGGCTTGATCAGCTTTAAAATGATAAAACATAATGCTCGGGCCAAGTAAATATTTATACGGTTCAAATATATATTTAATGGCTAATAATAGACGAGCACATCATGTAATAGGATCAATTAAATTTAATTCAATTTACCAAAGGCTTTGCACCTTCTCTCCACGGAAACTTTTATAATTAAATTTATAATTAAAAATTATTTATTAATTTATTTACTAATTCATTTATTTTATATTTGTGCGTATTTCTCCTAAAGATTTTTTAAAAGCGATTTTGAGTTCAAAATTCAATCTCCTAGAGCCGCTCTAGCGTTTGAAACATCAGGTATACCGACAATATTATCGGTAAAGTAATGAAACGATCAAAATAGTTGTAAAGAGTGACCGAAGAGGGCACTCAAAAACCAAAAAAATTACCGACCTACAGGAATATTTAAAACTGAAGGTTTAAGTATCATATTTAAAATGTAATAATTGCCATTTGTAAATGCAAGTATTAATAAAGAAAGTACTACTATTTAAATAAATAAATAAAGATAAAATAAATAAATTTCAAAAAATACTAAAAATGAGAACAATTTATATAAATTATGTTACGTTCTTTTGTATGCACACATTTTCATATTTTTTTTATACAGTATATTAATGTAATATTATTTTGTTTCAACATTATTATTTGTATTTATTTTTATTTTAATATTGATTTATAATACAAATAGATTTGAAATGATCACTTTCAATAACTTCGACAAATATGTCTTAAAATATTTTATTTAATTAATTAATAATAAATTGATTAATTAACTGATACTGCTTACCAATATTTAAATATTAAAAAACAAAATACGTAAATAAATAAACAAACAAATACTAATTATTAATTTATTTTAATACTACAGAAAAATACGTAAATAAATAACTAAATAAATATGTATTGTTTATAATAATTTTATTGTTTTAATTACTATCATTATTGATTAATTATCATGTGAATGCATTTAATCTTACTTCTTGTTTTAAGAATATTTACATGTTAACTATTAAAATATATTTAATATATATTTAGATAAGCATATTTGTAAAAAGTATTTATAATTTTAAATGTAAATTATCGCATATTTTAAACTGATAGTTTCTTACTCTGATTTACGATTCTTTTGAAATTGGAAGCATTCACAAAAATTAAAAGGACTACCTAAGAAGAAAAAAAAGTACCACCTGGCTGACCTGAGTAGTCATAAACCCCAATGCGCTGGAAGCTCATTCGGGCAGTGAGCTTTCAATAAGTTTCCAATGATTTTTCATCGGTAGGGTATTAATATTATAGTGTTCGTGATAAAACTAAAGGAAATGAAAAGTTGAAAGTGAATTGTTCTACTTAAGATCTCACTTAAGAAAATACTCAAGCTGTTTACAGTGTAATATGATATGTTCAGATTGCTCGCTTTTTTCACGTTTCTTTGCAGTCCATTCTATATCAATTAAAAAAAAAATAATAATTGCTAAATTATTAGACTTGAAAAGTTTCTTAAAGGTAAATATTTTCAATTATTGAGAAATAATATGGTTATTTAATGAGTAGTTTTAAAAATTTGTTGTTATTATTATTATTATTATTATTTTTTATACAAAACAAGTTTAGGAGAGGAAAAAATGCATTTACGCACTTGTTCGTGTGGGATTCGACCACGTGCTGTGGTAATACCTCACTAAAACAACCTCTCCCATTCTTGCCTTACGTATTCTTATCCGCTTTTGCTCCTTCCGTCCTGAAAGGTAAGCAAAAGCGCGATTCTTTTGCTCAAGATGTTATAAGTTCACTGTTCTTTAGGTGTTCCTGTCCAATGCCGCTGATGTTCTTACGCGGTGGCCAGAAACGCTATTGGATGCTTTTTTAAAACTACCTTCGTGATATTATATTATGAAGAACAGTGCTGTCGGACCAGATTGAGTGAACTTAGAAGAACAGCCTTTTGCATACGAACCGTCAATGCTTCAGCGTGACGTTCGCAATTCGGTATCTTTTGCAATTGGCTTACAAATGAAGCTTTAATCCCTCCCAAACAGCCTAGTATGAGAACAATTAATCGGATTTTATAACCTGGATACATTCGACTCAGTTCGAACATAAGATCTTGATATTTCGTCCGTTTCTCATCCTCCTTTTGAATGATGTTGCCCTCAGCAGGAGCCGAAAACTCTATCACGCAAATGATCTTACTTTTATGATCCTGGAGTACAATGTAAGGCTTAGTAGCACTGATACGATGAGTTGTAGGAAAAAAAAAATTCCAGTAGATCTTACACTGTTCATTTTCCACAACGGACTCCTGATCCCCTTGGACATACGGCAAGATGGGCTCCTTATCAATAGCATACTGGTGTCGAAGGTGATAATACAGCACCTTGAGAGCAGCATTGTGTCTTTCTACATACCTGTAACATGCATACTTCGGACACGCACTTAGAATGTGACCAAGTGTTTCCGGGTATAGCTTATATGCTCGACAGTTGTTATTGTCGACAGGTATATGCATCACACGACTGCGGTACACCAGAGTATTAATTACACCATCCTGACAAGCGAACAAAAATCCCTCAGTCTCCGATCTCAAACCAGCAGATTTAAGGAAAGCAAATGTCAAGCCTTGAGACAATCCTATTTCACTTATGAGATTAAAGAATTGCCCGTGAACAGGTTTGCTTTTATGTTCCTGTAACAAAAGCGCTTGTTCTGCCTCCTTGACACACTTTTTAAGCATCAACGGTGTTAACGATGCTAACCCTTGCTCCATATCACTGGTTTCAAATGGGAGACTAAGTTCATCTGCAGCTCTTTCTGCCGCACGATATAAGAACGCCCCAACATTTGCAATTTCATGATGGTGGACAAATTGCATAAGAGGATTTCTACTGTTCATTACTAAACAAGCTGCAGCCAGTACAATTCTTCGATGAAGACACTCTAAACCCAATAGACCTCTTCCTCCCCGATCTCGTGGAAGGGAAATTCTTTGCACGGAAGATTTTGGATGATGACTACGATGGATTGACATCATCTTGCGGGTTTCTCTATCTAGTATTTTCAACTCATTCACATTCCACTTAACAGCTCCAAAGGTATAGAGAAGTAAAGGAATGGCTAATGTATTTGTGGCCTGTATTTTGTTCTTCCTAGACAATTTGGAAGACAAAATTTTTCTGAGAAGCCCACGATACTTTGTTTGGAGACGATCTTTAAGCTCACACAAATCTTGTGTCTCCGACTGTGGAACTCCAAGATATGTGTAAGTCTCTCCACCACCAAGATGTTGAATGGTGTTGCCACCAATGAGTTGAATGTCCTCAGAGTCCCTCGGAATTTCAGATGTTTCATGTCTTCCTTTAATCAGATGGATGACGGCACATCTATCCAATCCAAATTCCATTCCTATGGCTCTGGAATACTCGGCCACTGCAAACACTAAAATTCTAAGCGCATCCTTGCTGGATGCATAGAACTTAAGATCGTTCATATAGAAAAGATGGTTAATCTTATAGACTCTATTTCTTGGTTTGCCACACATGTATCCAGAGTGTTTTTCCCGAAGTGCAATAGACAGAGGTAAGAGGGAGATACAAAAAAGTAGAGGACTAAGGGAGTCGCCCTGGAAAACTCCTTTTCTAAACGAGATGATGTTAGTCATCACCTGCCGTTTGTTAGATGTTATAACAAACCTTGTCCTCCACTTAAGCATTAAATCATTTAAGCATCTCACAATGTTTGGATGTACCTTTAAACATTCAAGGAGCTTGATGATCAGCTCGTGACTCGTGGAGTCGAATGCTTTGCGGTAATCAATCCAAGCCATTGACAGGTTACGTCGATAAAATATCGAATCTTGGGTAACACACCTATCTATTAATAGGTTCTCCCTACAACCTGACAGACCTCTCTTACATCCTCGTTGTTCACCTAACGCACTCCAGACTGGTTCTATAGATGACAATATCCTCTCCTTGAGGATCCCAGTAAATAGCTTGTAGCAGGTGTTAAGACAAGCAATTAGTCTGTAATTTTTTGGATTGGATAAATCTCCTGATTTTGGTAGAAGTACCGTTCGTCCTTCCACCAACCACTATGGTATTGGATGTTCACCGTTAAGATAGGTAGAGAATATACGGGCCAAATGTTGGTGAGTTGAAGTAAACTTCTTCCACCATAGATTATTAATCTTATCTGGCCCGGGTGCTGAAAAGTTCTTAGTTTTAGCTACTGCCATTTTTTACCTCCTCTTCAGTAATTGGTGGACATGTCTCTGCGAATCGGTCAAGCCCCTGTCTGACACAGAAGCTGCGAAAGAGTGACAAAGATAACCCTTCATCGTTTACTGAATGGGATGTCCCATAGATGTTGCTCCAGAAAGTTTCAATCTCTTCGTGACATGGAGGCCTTTCAACGGTTGGTGATAGTACACTGAACAGGCGGGAAGGATTAGTAGCAAAGATATTATTTTGCTTTATCCATTTAACCCGCCGTTCTAAACGCTCTCTTATCACAACAAGAGAACGTATCTTCTCAATCCAGTGTTGCTTGATGGTCTGCAACTTTGATATTTTTAGAGTGTGATGCAATCTTTTAAGAGTTTGGGCAATTTTCAAAACTCTTGGCGTGAACCTTCTATTTGATTCGAGATATGCAATCACACTCTGCAATTGAGAAGCATGTCGTCGAGCCAACCCGATCTTGATCTGCACTTGTTTGATTCGCTGGCAGGTCTTAGCAACGCGTTCCGCAACAGATTTTCTGTTACTTTTGCGAACCAAGGACACAGCTTTTTCATACACAGCACAGTTCAATGTCCAGAGATCTACATCCTCTAAAAGTAGTGAGAGTTCATTGTTCCCTTCAGATATTTTATCCATTTTAATGGAAACCTTAAGATGAATTTTGGTTTCCCTTGATCTCATGTTTTCATCTTCAGCCGCTGGCGTTGGTGTTTCACACAAAATTTGTATGTTCTCTGAGGGATCTTCCTGTTCTTGAAGAAGAGCTTCAAATCCCCTTTTCCTCAGGGAGGATACCTGATCTCTTAAGTACTGAGGCGTCATTTCCGCGTATTGGGGGTGCATATTGACCCATCGCGCATGTAACCTCTGCATGTATCCTCTTCTGTTAGGAGAACTATTTTGCCAACACAACAAAGCGTCCTTCCGAAGTTGGTCCGTCCATTTCATCCTTAATCGAGCTTGTCCCTGGTCGTTGCTTAGTCGTTCTATCCTATTGCCACGCTCAACTGAACCCTGATCTCCATCCGAGAGAGACCTATTGTGGGTGGCACTGCGCGTTACAGTCGTCGTAACCGCAAATACTCTATGTGGGAGGTTATCCCAACATAGAGTGGACAATTATATCGGGTGCCCACCCCTATCTGACTTTTGGTCCGCCCCGGGTATTTTAATTTCCTCGGTACCTCCCATATCTGAGAGGCCTTCCCCTATCCGCCACCTGGGGAGGCGCCCGATGGGGGTGTCAGAAACCCCATCTTAAATGCCATTCAAGTACTTGACCCAGTTGGCTCAGAAATTCTGTGATATCCCGTAAAGGGTACCACAAATCCCTTACCAACTCAATCAAATACCTATACGATGTTCTGCAATGGTCATATAAGTACTGAGCCAAGTAGGACCAGTATCTTTGAGCTGCTTGGTAACGGAGTCACCAAACAACCCATTTCGGGTTATTATTATTATTATTGATATTAACATTCCAAGATCTTTTGAAGAATTCGCTGCATCAATCTCTATACAGTTAATTATTCTGGAATTCTCCGCAATTTTATTCTTTCATTGAGTTAATCGATGAAGAAAGACTGTTGTTGAATTCCGCCTGCTTTGTTTTAAAGTTCTCCAATATTTCCGACATCTTCTTCTGAAACTCATTGAATACAGTACGTTGCCCCTGCTCAACGATGACCCGTAAGGCTTCCATAAATGTATCTGATGGATTATCATCAGAAGTGACAGGAGCAGGTTAAGATTGTGAAGGGAGTTGTTTTAGTGAATTAGACGTGGCGCTTTTTTAGAATTTTTACATTTAGAGCTCTTAAATGCAATTGTACCCTTTTTAATTTGTTCAAAATCCTTTTTGGATATGTTAACATTCATGAACGCATAATGAACAAGTTCACTGCGCTTCACACATGTAACTCAATCGCCAGTATTCCTGTTTGTTTGTTCTTGACATTCCAGGCAAAGCGGCATGGTTGGACAGTTTTCAGTATTAAAAATGTAGAAAAAAGAAAACAAATTACACTAATTTCTGGCACAAGTAAAGTATATGTTGCACTGTATGATAACTCCGAACGTTCTGTAATATCAAACAACTTATACACTGGAAAAATATTTCAAAATTTGCAAAAATTTGTAGGAGCGAAAGAAAACACGTCAAACTAAGTCTGTCGGTAAAGCAGTTTCTTCAGTTTCTAATGTCAGGTGGAGGATTTCATACGGATTTCTTCCATTATTCTTTTACCTTCCAATGTCTTCAGATAAACCCTGATTCCTTCTCCTGCGTCCATCGATGTCCTTGGTTTTTATCACCTGGGTAATGAAGGATTCAATGTTCTGCCACAAGTCTACACTTCTCAACATAAAGTCAATCATGTTTTCGGGGGTGACTTCAGTGCCCACCACCTAAAACATATCTTGCCTTTTTTCCACCCAATGTTTGCAAACAAAAAGGGTGTGCTCCGCAGTGTCCACGATAGGAGCACGATCCCTCTCTTCTTAATTTAAAGCGTTTCAATAGCTAACTTCGCCGTGCCCTTTTTCTAGACATTAAGCGAGGTGGTGAATAAAGCGGTAAGTCCACCTTCCGGTAGATTCCCCATTTTATCTCACCTGCCACTTCACGACTAATCTACTCATCGCGACTCTACGGATCTGGGCCTTTAGTCGCTGTCTGTTTTCCTCTGGGAGCGAGCTTGCCCGATCTTTAGTGACGGACTAGACGTTTTGTTCTCCTTAGCTAAAAGATCTATCGGCAAAACACTCGCTAGGACATGCATAGCGCTAGTAGGTATAGTCCGGTAGGCTGAGACTATTCTCAGCAGTACTATTTTTTGAGCTAAAGATAGTTCCATGTCAACTCATAACAAAATTTTTTTGATAAAATGGGATTCAGCTATAAATGGGCTTAAATTATACTATTATAGTAAGGATAGTTGATACCAAGTAGTTTTTAAAAATTTTACAAAGTGGTGGAGATACAGGACTTTGAATTTTAAAGCTAATTGTTTTTTTAAATACTATAACTTTTGTTCCAATTGTTTGTTTTTAGTTTTTAAATTGTCAAATGTATTGTCATAAAATATACCTACTATCAAACTGTAAAAAAAAATTTATAACAAAAATTTTTTTTTAAATTTTTTAGAAGAAAACGTTTTGCGATTTTTGTTTTTGAAAATACGTGAATTTTTATTTGTTTTATTTTTTTGAAAAAAAGCTACAAGTGTAGTATAGAATTCCCGTAAGTTTTATCTTGGGACTGCCATTAGTTTTCGAAATAAGTTCTAAAACCGTTTGGGTGTATTTTTCAGCAGTTCTTTCGCCTTTCACAATGGGTCTTAAGTAACTTCAACCCAAAAATGCCAGCCCATGTCGGTTTTTTTTTATTTTCTTTCTGGCATGTCTTCTGATGATTTTAAGCTAAAAATGAAAAAATCCGTTGGTCCCTCTTTGAAAAAACCTACATTTGTGTTTTTTAAAGAATGCTTTATCAATTCAAGTCATTTAAAATGGGGCAGAAAATAGGTCCACAGTGTTGAAGATCTTGCAGTTATCTGTAACCTAGCAAACTTGATAAAAGACCGTAAAAATTTGGTATAAAATTTAGATTTTTGAATATTACTCCCTCCCAGTTCATATAAACTCAAGAGTATATGTGATCTGGACAGTGAAAAGTTGGTTTACGTGCTAAAAAAAGATTTCGAGAAAAACTATCTGAAAGTTAACAAGTTAATATTGATACTTTTCTACGCTTTAATGGCTTCAAACTTCTCACTCGGAGGTTCTTGGAGTCGCTGATTACGAATCCGGTGTTAGTTTTTGAAAATCCAAAATGACGGATCCAGTATGGCGGACAAAAAAATTAAAAACTTATCGGATTCGCTTATAACTAGCTACTCAGGGGTTTTCGGGGTCAATGATTACAAATCTAGCATAAGTTTTTTAAATTCAGAATAGCGGATCGAATATGTCGGACAAAAAAATTATGTACTTTTGGTGTAAAATATGTCTTTCTGGCATATATTAATGTTTATTTAATTTAAAAATCGATGTACATTCATTCCTTACATCAGACTTTAACAAAATTCAGATTTTTTTGTATTGGTACTTTTCTTTTTCTTCACTTTTAATAAACGTTTTAACAAATTATGACATTTTGGTATTTACCATGTAAAATAGCAACTCAATCTCTATCTAAGTCAACTTTAATACGCTTGCACGTTTATACGGCTTGAAACTCGTTACACAGTGGTTTTTGGGGTTCACATTTTGAAAAGACTTTAACATTGGATCCGCCTTTTTGAATTTTAAAAACCTGATGCTAGATTAATAATCAGCAACCCCAAAAACCCCCGAGTAGCCAGTTTTAAGAGAATCTAATAAGTTTTTAATTTTTTTATCCGCTATATTGGATTCGACATTTTGAATTTTAAATCCTGGTACTAGAATCATAATCAGCGACCCTGAAAACCCAATTTTCAAGTTACTAAACGAGTAGCAAATTTTAAGCGAATCCGATAAGTTTTTAGTTTTCTTGTCAGCTATATTGGATCCGCCATTTTAAATTTTTAAAAACTAACACCGGATTCGTAATCAGCGACCCCAAAAACTCCCGAGCAAGGAGTTTCAAGCGATTTCAATCAATTCTTTTTTCTTGTTTTAGATTTTTAAAAGACACAGTTGTTTTTCGCAAAAGTACTCTGCTTTAGTTTCAGTTTTAACAAACTTTTTGAAAAATCTGTCACAAACGTCAAAAAAGTGAAAAACGATTTTTTGACATGTAAGCCCCCTTTTCACTGTCCAGGTCACATATATAGAAAACTAATTGTACATAAAAATTGCAAAAAATTGAAAAATTAGAGTTCATTAGCTCTAAAAGTTTTCGAGATATAACCTTTTAAATTCAGATTTCAACAAAAGAATTTTTCTTCATCCCCTATCCGAAAAGTACGCTCTTTCCAATCAAAAATCGCTCCAGGAACAACGACTTTTGCGGCCTGCTCGAACTCTCGTGCGCTCTGATGGGCTAGGACATTTTGTGGCTCGGTATCTTAGCAAAGTTTATAATGGTCCCTGAGTTGTGAATTTCGACAGGAACTGTGTTTAACTTAATAACCGCAGAATATTCACAAAAAAGCCTAAAAACATTGTTAAGTCTTAATCATAACCTTTCAGGCAAGTATCATATCAGTCACTAAATTTTAATATTGCCTAAAATAACTAAAAATATATTTTAAATCATCAGTCAAAATGAAACAAAACAATAAATAAAAATTGTCATTGATATTTTGACAAATTAAATACCAAACAGCTTGTACAAAACCGCTCTTTTCCCCTCCATGCTTTATTAAAATTCAGAATTTGAAAAAATAAAGAATTTAACTATTCAGTTATGTTATGTGAACATCCTTCTAAAGGTGTCCTATGAGTTAGCTGACAAGCAAAAAAATGTTGTCTGAGTTATAGAAACTCAAAGTTGTGCTCAAAATAGACCCCATGATAAAGCTATTTTGTGCATCAAAGTTTGCTTATTTATAAAGTTGTGTAAAAAATTGTTTTGATCGTTTTTACTCGATGAAATATTATTTCTAGATATTCTAGAGTACAATAAAGAAAAGAAAAGTAAATAATACATATTTTTGAAGGAATTGTTTAACTAATTTGTAAGTAAAACACTGAAATTTCACAAAAATGGAGATTTACAAAATAAGTTATTCCTTTAAGAAAATTTTACTTAAAATTACACTTCTTGAGTTATTTAAGAGAAAAAGTTTCAAAATTCACTTGAATAGCATATAATTATTAATGTTACTTTTTTGAAGTTTTATGACACCGCGTGAAAAATTTAAATTTTATGCTTCTTTTTTTTCTAAAAAAAATAAGACAAAAATGTTTCAAAACGAAGTTCTAAAGTATTTTTTACTAAGTACAAATCAAATTTTTTAAAAATAATTGATTTTAAAGAATGCAGAAAATAACCCACCAACCCCTTGTTTTTTTGTTTTTTATACTTTTTTCTATAAATATGCAATAAAAAGTTAGCGCATGACAACATCACAACTAAATTGTTTAAAAGTAGAAGAGACCGGGATAAATCCGGTCACTTTTGGTCAGATGGGTAAAAATCTAGAAAATTATTCTCTAAATCAAAGTTAATTTATATTATTCGAAAGCTTATCATTTCTACTTTCAAAATAAAAAAAAGTTTTTGATTTATCTTTTTTAGTTTTACTTGTAGATCATTTAGAAACCAGATAGTTGAGTCTCTACCTGAATCGTCTTAAGAGTTGGCAGATTTGCAGTGTGCAATTCCGGGCACATCAAACTACGGAAATCAAGTCAATCTCAGCAACAGTTCTGCCCGTTGAAACACGTGTGTGTTTCCACGGTATTGTACGGAAGGGTAAGTGAAAGATAAAATTTTCTTATTATATACACTATTACAAAATATTCTGGAAATTTCTCACGAAACCCATTGATTTCATTTCAAAGCATATTCAGAAAATTTGTTTCACTTTATTCAAAATTCAAAACCATTGAATAATTTATAATTTGAATAGTTAATTTTCCACTTTTATTCGAAAATACAAAAATGTCGTAATTTTCATTTCATTCAAGAAGGTTTAATTTTATTCAAACCTAATGACATTTATAAATTTAAATTATTTAAATATTTCAGCTTTGTTTTTATAATAAAATATTCGTAACAAATAATTTGTCAATCTTTTAAATCTTATTCAAAAATTAAAAATCATTGAACCAATTACAATTCAATTAATTAATTTTCTACTTTTTTACTCAAATTACAAAATGTCGTAATTTTATTTTATTTTAAAAGGGTTTGATTTTATTCAAACCTAATGACACTTATAAATTTAACTTATTCGAATATTTAAGGTTTTGTTTTTATAACAAAATATTCGTAATAAATAATTTTCAATCTTTAAAATTTTATTCAAAAATTCAAAATCATTAAATAAATTAATATTCAATTTTTTAATTTTTTACTTTTTATTCAAAATAGAAAATGTCGTAATTTAATGACATTTATAAATTTAAGTTATTCGAATATTTAAGGTTTTGTTCTTATAACAAAGTATTCGTAATAAAGAATAGCTCAATACATCGAATTTATTCGATATTTAAAACACTTGTATACCCGCGATCCGATAAAATATTCGATTTTATTTAAAACATGCAATATAAGTAGTTAATAAACTACGCAAGAGATTTGAATTTTCTTAGGCTCTTAGATTGTGCACTGCTCAATCTACAAAGCATTGTGAATTGCACTAATGCAAAGGTTTTGGTTTGTTTCGAGATTAATTTACAATCTGATAAGAAAAAAGGTTTGATTTCTATTTTTTTTTTAATGCATGCAAAATTTATGACTGCCTTGAGGAATATCGACTCATGAAGGGAATTTAACGAAATAAACATCTCTTTTATTGGATAAAAGGAAGAACGTGTATGTTCTTCTAATTTTGTTAAGCGAATGGATAATGCATTTATAAAACTTTATTGGCAATTTTAATACATTTATAAAAGGTTAAATGTATAATTTTGTCTGTTTTGAAATTTACCTTGAAATTCCTTTAGGAGATAGAAATACTAGGTAATGTATTTGTAACGCGGTTTGGCAGATCGTAAAACGAGGTAAACGCTCCCATAACAATTTAAACGAGATTTAGACCTTCTCAATCTCGGCAGCTTGGACCCTCCGGCGAACAAAGGTTTAATAATTGATAATTAACAAAATTTATTTATTTATTTTTCTGATTCGTAACATCATCATTACTTTTTAATTTATTTATACCAGACCTTGGACAAAAGCTCAAATATTGTAAATTTCATAAGTATGCTGATGACTTTAAACTTTATCTCTCAGGTTCATTATCTTCGCTTGCTGATTTAATAAAAATGATTAAAATTGATATTAATGATGTTGTACAATGGGCACGCGAAAATGGACTAGTACTAAACTTAAATAAGACTCAGGCTATGGTGATTTCTGCAAATAATAATCCTTCAGCTAATTATTTGTCAAGTTTTCCCTCACTTCTTGTAGAGGGAATTCCCATTGTTTTTAGTGAAAAGGTGGAGGATCTTGGTTTAACACTTGATCGTACATTATCATGGAAAGAGCATGTTTTCACAATTTCACGTAAAACAGTTGTGGTTTATGATGATACCCGGTTGTAAATCCGTGTACAAGATCATCTACTGAACTTGCACATGATTCTGGATAAAATCATGCACAGGTGCATTGACTTGCTTTGTGCATGAACTTGCGAATGGTCAACACATGAATTTGGAACAACGAACGTGCAAAGGAACATGCACATGTTCATGAACGCTTCTAAAGGCAAATAATTTCATGTGCATGAACATGCACACCAACATGCACATGAATCTATACACGAAAATAAATAATTATTTATTAAACTTTAAACGTTGCGCATTAGTTATCTATGGGAGTGAAGGCTGCGCAGTAGATTTTAATGGCTATAAAAGGTAGAGGTTATTTTTGAAACTCACAATTTTCTGTAACTTAAAAAAACAACATTAAACAATAACATATGAAAGAGCATCATGCAAAATAAGTATAGATTGATTGACTGTACTTTTAGTTATTATTTACACATAATTTAAATTTAGTTATATATATAGTTTATTATATGTATTGAAAGCATATATATATATTTAAAATATGTTTAAACTCAGTATTAACAGATATTAATCGATTATGTTTAAATGTACAATAAAATGAATCTATTATGTAATTGTTCCTTGAAGAGCTCATTAGCTCTAGGAACTCTATCTTTTTTAAATAAATAAATAAATTACTTCTAAATCAGCCGTTGATAGGAGGGGGTTCTTACCCCCCCCCCCCACGATTCGTCGGCTAATCGATAACTCATGCTTTGTAACACACGGGGAGCGCCATCTTTAAATGATGCTTGCGTCATTCATTGTAAGGTGCTTCTTATGGTGCGTAAATGCATTTTCCAAACCTTACAGGAAAAAAAATAGGCAGGCGAAGTACCTTCGACGTAAATGTATAAACTGTAGGCATGCTACAAAAGCAAGATATTTCGCTCGGTGTATATTAACGTTTAGAGATTTAAGATCTATAAAATATTAGTAAACCCGCTGCAGAAGCTAATATTAGATTCATTTTTGAAAACTTACCCAACCTTAAGGGTAAGTTTGAAAAATGTCGAAGCATGTTTTCCTTAAAAATCGTCATTTTCAGGTAAAAAACATAATTTTGACTGATTTTTAAGGAAAACATGCTTCGACTTTGTTAGCCATATCACGGAAACTACTGAATATTTGTTAAGTTTTCTTAGCTTAAATTGAAGCTGACATTTGATATCCTAGAATATGGTGTTAATTAACCATTTTGCGTATAATTTTTGTAGATTTAGGCAACGAGCCGAACATATTAAACAATAACTAAAAAATTCGAGTATTTTTGTTTTTAACTTATCAAGTAAAATAATCATCTTAAAATGTCCAAAAAATTATCAATAAATCTTTTAACCCACATTTAGCTGGGAGTAAGGTACCCTTAAACCCTACATAATCGGTGTTTTAGCACACTTCAATTTTCAGGCCAAACAACTTTTTGTGCTCTTCTACGATTCAGAGGCTAAATCATATCTTCTAACAAATTAAACTGAAATTTTTAGGATCTTATAAATCCATTATTAAATAATCAGTATAGCGTATTCTTACCTTGCAATGTTGATTTGGTTTGTAAGTTTCAGAATTGGAATAATTGAATCTTAACCTATCAACAGCATCACCATAAATCTTATTTTGGTCTTGACGCACTAAAAAAGCTAAGTCAACAATTTGAGCTACAGTCTCATAAGCAAGGTAGCTTAATATAACGTAACCTCGTTTTGATATATTTACATCACCTAAAACAGATATTAGCAATTTAAAAATAATTTTTCATTTTTAACAAATTAATAGAAAACAAACTTTATAATTAACGACCTTATTAGAGACATTTCAGAAAAATTCTTTATTTCAAATATAAATTCTGACTTTAGATTCGGTTTGAGCGAAGAAAAATATGTATAAATATAATATAGTGTAGAGTCTTGGGCAAAATTTGTTTGTAGGATTCAGTACACCTTCGGTGTTTGGCGGAACCCTTATAGCGAGACTCTTGCATCCGTAGCCAAAAACCATTCCCACCTTAACTTCTAAACTATTTGACCTGGAGGACTGAAATTTGGTACACATAGAGTCAGTTGGGGTTTACATGAGTTGTGTTTTTTAACAGCCTCGACGAAGTAAAATTACGGCACCTTACGTAATATTACAACACATTGTGTATATTTATTAAATAATGTATATTAACTGTCGTTTGTTAAAATACACATCGGACATAGTGAAACTATTTTCCAACGTCGGATATTGTAATTTTACACAACACTTCTAAAATACTTTGTCGCAAATGATATTTTTACAGTATAATGCTGAATTACGCATTGGCACGTAGTAAACTTACGACGTCTAACGTGTATTTCAGCATGTAAAATAACATGTTACATGTTTTTATACGCTGATTTTTTTTAGAGTGTACGTATTAAGGGATGAAATAGCTTGAAAAAAATTCATAGTAGATATATGATACTTTAGAAAGTTGAATGATAATGTATCATATAAGTTTAAAAATCAACCATACCGTAAGTAGCAATGTAAAAAATTGAATATGTAACTTAAATAAATTCTAAGGGATTTATTTTAATTTGGTAAAAAAATATTTCTAGGATCGCTGCAAATTAATCTAAAATCAGGCATTTTAAATTAAAAATGGCGGATTCAATAGGACTCACAAGTCTAAAAGAATTCATAAAAATTGATCTAATTTGCTTCAATTTTGACGCCCAAGGGTTATCTAATACGAATTTGAAGTCTCTCTCTCTCACTCACTCAATCACTAACTTTTCTCTTAGATGTATTTACTTGTAGCGCGTTTTGTAGGTATCCTTTACGTATTTGCAGTAAGAACTATCTACTTTGCACTGTGAAATATTATATTATACCTAAATATTAAACTTAAACTTGAGAAAAGAATAATAAACATTTCTTTTGTAATTTTACACTGCAAAAATAGTGTGGTGGTAAAAAAATTCAAGTTTGTCATTCTGTTAATGAAACAAATTCATTTAAAATTCTGTCCCGAATTACCGCCAGTGTTGCCAAGCCAGTATATTTTATACTAAATCTAATATAATTTATACTACGCCTAGTGGCGAAATTTTGAATCTAGTGTCTAGTATATTGTCTAGTATAATTATAAAATCTCAAAAAATATTAATAATTTGAATCTTTTGAAACGTTAAGAAGGGTTTTAATCCGTTTTACACTAGAAAACTGCAAATTTATATAAAAAGAGCTGTTCTTAATAAGTGGAAAATAATTTATTTTTGTACTATAATTCACATAATAGTTGTTAAAAAGATCATTTTAAAAAAATGATTCCGCTTTATTGACTATAAACCCTACTACGACCCTCCACGTTGGGTTACCATTAGTAAACATGAACTTTCTTATTGATGTGTACAGTACTTTTCAAAATTTTGAGGTCTGGTATATTTCTAGTATAATCTGTAGTGCTGTCTAGTAGATTCATCAGAGCTCGAGTTGGCAACACTGATTGCCGCAGACTTGTCGAATTCTCGGGGTAATAAGGGTCAGGTTATTATTATTATTATTATATAAATTAGCCAAGAACAAAAAACCCAAGTCAATTTTAATTACAGCAATAATAACACATAAGAAAAATGTTTGTTTGATTTTTAGGATTGTTTTTTTTTTCAAATACGAGAAGAAATACTGAAAAAGTTTTGCTTTGATTATCAACTTTTTATCGATTAGGAATTATCTTCCTATACCTTGCTGACAATTGACAATCGAAAAATTGTCAAATATTCAGAACCTTTCGTACGTGATCTGAGGTTAAAATATTCATAACGTACTTACTTGAAAGTCTGCAAATTTAGTTTAAATATCGTTTCTATTGAATAACCCCAACTGAACCTATGTATTTCCACGAGTAGATTACACGAAAAATATAGTGAATATGATCTGGATTGATGGTCATAGCGTTGTCAAGGAGAAACTGCAAATTTTCACAAAAAAAATTTTTTCCTCTAACTTTGCCATTATTTGATATAAAAAATTATGTTTGGAATTGAAATTGAATATTATAAGGTCACAAAAAAATTCAAAAACTGACCAAAAACAGGGTTATGACCCCTATGCTAGAGCTCACCTTAATTGTCCTACAGTATCCCTCAAATCAATAAAAATTTTATTTGTATACTCAAAGTTTAAACTAAAGATATAAAATGTGATTGAATATTGATATCACTTTTTTTTCAAAATAATTGAAAAATTGCAAAGAAAATTTTTTTATAATTTTATACAAGGTTTGATAAAGCCTGTGCCCTTAAGCAAATGTTTTATTTACATACTTTAAGGTAGAAGTTTTCTTATAATTTGTACGTTCGAATCATTTTTCATAATCTGTACGTAAAAATATACAAATGTAGAAATGGCCGCCTCACGTCACATGTGTCTCTTCAGATATACGTGTGACGTATAGCGGACATTTTCTGTAGCAAATCTGTCAGTTTTATTTGCGTTTTCGTTTTTTCTGCTCTTGGAAACATCCAATCGTGGAAAAGTTATAATTTTTAAATTCCTTATTACCTACGATTTTGTCAATCAGAGCGATTTCGTGGAAAAAGTGATCGATTTTTTAAAATAAATTGTCAAAGTGCGAATTTTCACCAAAAGTGGGAAAAGTCTTTGACAAACACTGTCCGATTTGTCCATCGATCGTCCTTAAGCGGAAAGATCAATTTTTGATTGTGCGTCCGCCAAATTAAATTTACCATTTTGATTTTTACTATATTTCACCAGATAAGTTAGGGCCCATTTAAGTATTACGTAAGCATATTTTTAGAGGTTTTTGACCTCCCCCCCATCCCCATGTAAGCTTTTTTCAGAAGATAAAAAAAATTGTGTATGGAGAATAAGCATTTCGAAACCCCCTCGCCCCTGCTTGATGCTTACGTAGTCCTAAAAAACTCCCGATTAACAAGTTTCAAGAGGATCCGATCGACTTTTGATTTTGTGTACGCCATATTGGACCCGTAATTTTGAATTTCAAAATTGTGTCACCAGATTTGTTATCAGAAAACTCAAATATCCCCGAGTGAACAGGCGCGTGTCCAGACAAGGTTTTTGGGGGAGGTTATATATGAGAAAGAAAAAGATAACACTATAGCGCTATCTCTCTCACTCTCATATAAATTTAACATTTCTAGGGGGGGGGGGGGTCATGACCCCCTTGACCCCCACCTTCCTGAACACGCGCCTGCGAGTGAAATGTTTCTAGTAGATTTAATCGATTTTTGATTTTGTATTTGTCATATGTGACTGTCCATGAGAAAACGTGCCTTAGCTCTCAAACGTCAACTTTACAGGGTGAGCGTTTAAAGTTGCAGCAATGCATTGAAACTAATGTAAGGTTCCTACACTTCTTGATTAATAATTCTTTAAAACAATAATTTTTATTTTTGGAAATGGAAGAGCAAATAAAAATCTATCGATTGGCATCAAAAAATGAAAATTTATTTTTTGGAGCTAAGGCACGTTTTGTCATGGACAGTCACATATTGGATCCGATATTTTAAATTTTAAATATATTCCACCAGATTTGTTATCAGCGACCCTTAAAACCCTTCAGAAACAAGTTTCAAGCGAATTTAAGAAAATTTAAAAATTCGTCTGCTATATTGGATCTGCGATATTGAATTTTGAAAATTGGACTTCAGATTCGTAATCAGCAACCCCAAAAACTCCCTAGTAACAATTTTCAAGCGAATTTAAGGAATAAATTATATCCGGTGGTGGACTTTTGGCCAAGTTTTCGTGTCGTCTGGCCCACTGTGCAATGGGAGACATGGAAATGGAGTTTGAACCCTCACAGCTTTGAACCAGGCTGCGTCAGATGTAGGAATAATTTTAAAGTATACTTTAAAGTATAATTTAGTATATTAAAATGAATAATTATTCCTGTCTTACAGTTAATGTAATTTTCATTAATAAAATTGTATTTCCTAAAAAATAGATTTAATTAAAAAAAAACCAGGTAGTATATCATTTGTTAATTAATATTGTTTATATAATATTCTGGCACATGAATATGCACTGAATATAATTTTGTTAATCTTCATTTTTGTTCACGTAAAAGGAACAAAAATGACTTTTTTATTGCATCATTAAAAAATAAGAGAAGATAAGCATTTGTTAACTAATATTGTTATAAAATTATTATTAACTAATTATTTTACAACTACTTTGTTTCTGTTTTTAACAACAGTTGATTAAAACGTGCAACATGTGACAGGATATTTATTCTGGCGACTCAGCACTCCAATTTGTTTAACTTTTGTTATTATTTAAATGGAGATGCTGGGAAACTTGGGTCGACAGTTGCGACCCTGGGGGTCATGTGACGTTGCGCCTGCGTGCTCGTCTGATCAACGGGGACGCGGGTCGATAAGCCGGCAAGCATGGCATTCCTGGGTTGTAACGTGTACTGTACTGTAAATTTGAAGCGTCGACTCGAATTTATAGTAAATTGTGTGTGTCAGGATAATTACCCTGCAAGAAGCCTAGAAAAGAAAAGAATTAAATTTTTTTGTCATTTAGTCAAAATTGCGCGATATCTTTTCTATTTAATACTTAAATTTCCCTCAAAAACTTGACTCTAGAAATAGAAAAGAATATTGATAAAATTCATTCTTTTTCATTCCAAAATATTTTTTTATGTCCTAAAACGAAATATGTTTGAAATATTTTCAATTCCAAAAGTTGTAAATGTGCGGTATGATGTCGCTAAAAGTGTTTTCTGTTACTAAGAATATATTTCCAATTTATCTAATTCTATGTAATTCCTGGTAGAACAAATTGCTTTTCTAATTCCACATAATTCCTAGTAGAACTTAGGTAAAATATCCTGTAAACTTGGTAGACGCCATTTTAGTTATTGTCTCAGTCATTGTCGGATTAGATGATTTTGATGTTAAGTTCGCTCATGTTTACTAATTATATAAAGTGTAAATTATTATTTATTTGTTCACACACTTTTATAAAAGTGTGTTGTCTCCAATTCTGATTAAAACATAAGCAAGTCCGATTATGTATAAACGCGATATCAGTGATTGTGTCGATTCAACGTTAAAGTGGGCTCGAAGTCTCCCCATGTTTACACTCTGTGAATAATATACGATTTCTGAAAAAATGTGTTAGAGTTTGATAAAAACTTGTGAGGTTATATAAAATCAATTTTAGAATTTAGTTTATTATACAAATCAATAATATGATTTAGTAAATTATTTTAGATTTAGAAAAAAACTTTAAAGGTGGTTTAATATGTGTGAAATAAATAAGAATTCTTTTCATAAATAAAAAATAATCGATCTAAAAGATTGTTATTTTCTACAACATTGAAAAAGAAACTTTAAATGTTACAAAGTTGTTATTTTTTCCTTACTTTCTTCAAACTTATAATATTTTAAAGAAATAAAGACGGTTCAGAAGAATAAGCATTCAATTCTATCAATTCTATTTAATTTATTTCTACCTTTTTTCTTCACTGCATTGAATGGAAAACAATTTGTCTATTTCTTACTTCATAAGGAGGATCACAGAATGGAGGGAAATTCAAGTATTAAATAAAAAAGAATTTTTTAATTTTTTTACCCCCCTGATTTCTCTTGTTCTTCTTGAGTTAGTTCATTGTTTTTATTTATTAACATTTATATAAATATGTCAACCTTTAGTCGACAGGCGCTCTGATATTAATAAATAACGTACATTTAACTTGAACTCTCACAGCTTTGAACCCGGCCGCGTAAGGTGTAGAAATAATCTTAAAGTTAAAATATATAGTATAAAATAGTTTTTAATTTAATACTTATTCCTGTTTCAATTGGCGTTTAACGTGGGACTGTTGGGATTGTTTATTTAAATATTTTTATATAAAATTTGTGAAGCTTTGATTTTTTTTGAAAATTTTTAAGTTTATAAAAGTGTATTTCTGTTCTTAAACGGTAGACGATTAAGTCATTGGTTTATATTCTTTTGTAAACGACCGTCTAGTCATTTATTTACATGAGACTTGGCGAACACTTTTTAATGAAAATTATAGAAATTGTTGTAAATTCGAATTGTTGATAATGTTCCGATGAATGATTAACGGTCATTATTGGCATTTGAAAGTGTGCAATCCAGGAATCAAAAATTGTATTTAATGACAAAATTATTTTGTGTTTTATTTTAAATTGTCGTTAAAATGATATGTATCTTGCTACTATTAGTCGACGTGTATTTAAATAATTTTGTTGTTACAGAAGTCCAATTTGATATGTATCTTGCTACTGTTAATTGACAAACATTTTTGTTGAATTATTTTTTGGGACGCTTAAAACTATTTGTATCTGCTACAGTAGACGATGCACACTGGGGAAAAATGACACACGTTGTTTCAAAACTGTCTACAGGTCGTAAATATCCACCGATTTCCGTTTTTAAACGCTTAAATTAATCCTTATTAAATTTCAAAAAAATGGTGTAGGCTGATTTTTGAAAAAAAATTTTAATCAATGTTAATTGTTAATAAAAATGTAAACTTTTGCATTTTGCTATTCAATCAACATTGAAAAAGGGTTTTTAACCCTTTTTCCTTTAACCCAGCAATAATTTTGTTCACAAGGATGCAAAACCGAAAAAAAAATTAGCATTAACAATTAATTGTTATAAATAATGTTAATTAACTAATACCTAAGATACTAGTCCTTTGACTAATAAACGATATTTGGAGATTAAAAATTAATTTAGTTTATTGTAAACTCATTACTGGATTATAAAAAATTAACATTTGACAAATATTTAATAATTTTATAAACAAATTATTTAAACAAATTCGCGTTATATGCATCTGTGAGTGATGAATAGCAAAATGCAAAAGTTTACATTTTTATTAACAATTAACATTGTTTAAAATTTTTTTTTCAAAAATCGGCCTGCACCATTTTTTTGAAATTTAATAAGGATTAATTTAAGCGTTTAAAAACGGAAATTGGTTGATATTTACCACCTGTAGACAGTTTTGAAACAACGTGTGTCATTTTTCCCCAGTGTGCGACGTACTGAAAATTTATGTTTTGACAATGTTTAAAAAATGACTGGATGCATCTTGCTACAGCTTGTCATTAAGTTATGTGTTTAGTTTATTTATTTTATAATATTTGGACGTTGAATTGTTCATATCTTGCTACAACAATCGACATTTATTTTTAAATTTTGTAAAAATTCTTCTGTTGACGAACAATTGAAAATTCAAATTTTGAAGTTTTCTTGTCAGTATGGTAGTGTAAATCCATGCTTGCAAATTTTTGTCGTTTGGTAGTGTAAGTCCATTTTAACAAATAAACTCGCAGCTAATAAGCTGTGCAATTCTTTAAATAATCAACTGGTTTAGATCTTTCTCTGACCATGGGATTTTGATTTGAAAAGATTTGTTTTTGCGAATCTTTAATAGTCTCGATTGCCGGCGGTATTTCGGTGAATGATTAACGATCATTGCTTGCTTTTGTTTTGGTTCCCTAATAGCACTGAACGTTATTTAACTTCCAGGTAACGTTAATTTTTAACGTCCCTGAGGTTAAAAAGTAACGTTGCTGAAGGTCGATTTAACGTTTAAATGTCCACAGCCATTTAACGTTCGGCTGGAACGTTATAGAACGTTACTTTGGGACCTTCAATGGACATTCGAAAAATCGCAGTGCGGGTTGCGGAAAAATGTTGCGGAAAATCTGTAAATTTTTTTATTAATTATAATCAATGTTGATAATGTTATTGCTTCTTACGAACAGTGGTCGCTAAAATCAACTGCGCAGCTCTAGTTGTGATAGAAAACTACTGCGCACAGTATTAACGTTATTTAATTTTTAAACATTTTTGAATGTCCATTGAAGGTCTCAAAGTAACGTTCTATAACGTTCCAGACGAACGTTAAATGGCTGTGGACATTTTAACGTTAAATCGACCTTCAGCAACTGGAATAATCGACCTTCAGTTATCTGGAAGTTAAATAACGTTCAGTGCTATTAGGGTTAAGATCTTGCTCTGACCAACAAATTAAAGTTATTCAAATTAAACTTTCGCAGAATTTGATACGAAAGGTTTAACATTTTTAATATTGTATTTTGAAACTAAATTGTAGAAATTGTCGACTGGTTTAGAAGTTGCTCTGACCACAAGACAAAACGTTTTTTTTGCTGGTTCTAAGATCTTACTCTAGCGCCAAGCAGATATTTATGAAAATATTTAATTGTAAAATTATTTTGATAAATTGAAATTTTATTGAAGATTTATTATTTATTAAATGTTTATGTGCTTATTTGGTTTATTATTTATTGAATATTTAATGGTTATTAATTTATTTGTTATAGATTAATTATTTGTAAAAGCTGATTAATATTTTATATAATTAGCAAAAATTTACTAATTTTAAGTTGTTCACAGAATTTGATGCCTGTTGTAAAATTTTAGAAATTTCCTCATTAGTAGGGGAGTGTGTCCCAAGATGGACAGGGCCCTAAGATGGACATTTCGTATAAAATTTTTGTTTAAGGTGACAGCGCACAGTGGGCCAAACGACCCGAAAACTTGGCCAAAAGTCCACCACCGGATATTAAAAAAAGAATATATTAGTCGTGCACTACATATTTCAAGCTAACTGAAATTCAATTTTCATAAAATTATTAATAGTTTTTTACTATTTTTAGATGCTTTGAAATTGAAAATTTAAGCAAAATCAGTAGTTTACTTTTTAACACTATAACTTATTTATTTTTCTGTTATTAGGCAAAATTAATTTTCCCATGGCTGATTAATATATGTGCAATATTAATAAAAAAAATTGAAACTTAAAAAAAATTAGCTTTTTTTATTACATCAGCAGTTTTTTAGCGTGCAAATTATTAACTTTTTTGTCATGGACGATTTTGGTTTTCATCCACACCCAAATTTCACATCCAAATGAGACAAATGAGATGTCATTTTGTTCATTGGAATGTGCACTTTTGACTCAGCATACACAACTTTTCACTTTTTTAATAATTTTCTTAAATAGGATAGGTAAAATAAATAATTAATTGTTTAAGCAATTCGTATTTGTTAAACAAATTTTTCATCTTTAATTATAAATTAACATTATTTATACTTTGTTAGGGCTGCGCACGAGACCGAGACGATATCGAGACGATACCGCAAAAAAATTTCCGAGACGATACCGAGACGATACCACCAAAAAAGCGAATCTTGGCGAGACTCTCGCCGAGACCGCAATAGGGAAGTAACTATAATTATGAACTTCTTTACTACAGATAACAGATATAGATATCTATTTTTAAAAGCTATATAATGTATAATTCGACTAACCTTTTTTCAAAAATATTCAATTATAATTATAAAAAAATAATCATAACGGAAAATAAAAATGAAGATTACTGATCTTTTGTTAACAAGATTCTTCAACTGATGATTTTAACACCAAACATCATTTCTAAGATGCAAGTATAGAAGTCGAGGTTGTCGAAGAAGAATGTGAAGAATTGGTTTAAAAGTACTGTCTAACATTTCACTTATTGTTAATTTTGCTGCTTGTCAGAATCACATTTTAAACATCTTATTTTTAATCTTATTTAGCTGAGAATTTGTAAGCGATAGCGACACTATTAAATCAACAAGACCCAAAATGTTTTCAACAATTAACAGCTGATTTGCAAAACTTATCTTTTTACAATAAATAAGTTAACAATTGTATTCTGCAATTACTATGTTTTATTTTTTCGATGTTCTTAAGATCGAGACTAGACGAGACCACAATTATGAAGGCAATACCGAGTCGATACCAAGCGTGACGAGACCGAGACGAGACCACCAATTTTCCAATTTTTCGAGACCGAGACGAGACTCTGTAAAATATCGTATCGTATCGTATCGTGCGCAGCCCTATACTTTGTTAACTCTTTGCAGCACAGTGACACTCGAGAGTGTCACCTTTTCCGTTTTAATGATAGAAAGTGATTAAAACGTATAACAGAAGATTTCTTTCCCCAGCAAAGCAATAAATAAATGTTTATTGTTAACAAAATAAATGCTATAAACAAACGAACTTGAAAAGAAGCGATTCTTGAGAATAAATATAATTTTAATTAAACAACAATACATAGTAAATTAAGGATTATACCTAAAAAGTTTTTTGGGTCGCTGATTACGATTTTCGTATTGGTTTTTAAAAATTAAAAATGGCGAATTCAATGTGGCAGACGAATTTTTTGCAATTTCTTTAATTCGATTGAAACCTGTTACTCGGGGGACCCCGAAACTTTCGGGGTCGCTGATTACACTGTGCTAGAAAAAAGAAAAAACTAAATACACCTGACTAATGACATCGTGCAGGTTGTAAATTTGATCGAATAGAACTTAAAAATATTTTTCTTATATTTTTTGAATCCTCTAAATTTTATTTATTTTAAAAAAACTGTTTTTTTGGACTTTACATACGAATTTACTGATAACTCGGCCATTTTGTGATCGATTTTCAAAATTAAAAAAGATTTGGAAAGGGGATGAATATACCTTTTAAATAGTATACATATATTTATTTTTAGAACTAGCATGTTATGAGTTTTTATCGGGTAAGTCTGGAAAAAGTGCTTTTTCCCTTATTTTTTCAAATTTGACCATTGTTTATTGCAAAATTTAAATAAAAAATATTATTTGACTGCTAATATTCTAAAAGTTTCTTCATTGTGGAAGCGGTTTACTACTCGATTGATGAAATCAGACAAAAATTGTTGAAGTTGTGCAATTTTTTCTTAACTAAGAATCATGTATTTGGGTGTATATCGAGTTTCGAGTCCATTCACTGAAGTATGTAATTGACCGGTTTTGAAAATCTTAAAGATTATTTAATTGGTGGACAATTGAAAGTTGAAGTTGTCTGATAAACGTTGTTGACTGTTTTTTTGACATGTCAAATGTTTCGCAGAAGCCATAAAGATATTAGAAAATGTCAGTATGTCACATTGCGTTTCGTAATTATATTGTTATTTAATCAGTTTGTAAAGATGTGTGACAAACGGAATAATTTCTGTTACGTTTGTGGCTATTTTGTTGATAAGCACCATCGCCGCGAATTAAAAACAAATAATGCTGTGATTGAAGCATACAATCTTCGCTTTAAACGCGAGTATAACGGAAGTAGCTGGTATGAACCGGAATATATCTGTTCGACTTGCACAATTTCACTAAAAAAGTAGAAATCTAAACAGTGTGATCAAAATCGTTTACCATTTGCGAGCCCAATGATTTGGCATCGTCAGCTCATTCACAATCCAGAAGACTGCTACTTCTGCCAAACAAACCTTTCAGGTCACCGCTATAAAACACGTGACAGCATACAGTATCCTGATGTGCTGACTGTCACTAAACCATCTCTGAATGAAAACATAAACGATGAAGTTGAAGACGAAGAAGGAGAAAATGATTTTCCATTTAATGATAAAACTCCATCTTGTAGTGAAAATGGTGACCCCTTCATCCCACATGGATCAGCCTCGACAGAGAGGCACTTTATGTCAAATTATGATTTCCATGACCTAGTGCGTGATTTGGAACTCTCATGGAGACAAGCGGAAACTTTGGCTTCAAGGTTGAAACAGTGGAATCTTGTAGAGAGTAACTTCAAAATAACGTCCATGAGAAAAAATGTCGAGCGGACTATTTTCAAACAAAATTTCAAAGTTGATGAAGTTGACGAAAACCTCACGTATTGTATTGACATAGACGAATTATTTTATTGCTTGGATCATGAACATCAACCAAAAGATTGGCGATTATTCATCGATGGATCATGCAAAAGTATTTTATTAATTGTACTCTTAAAGCTGAAATAAGTTCTCTATAAACATAGGTCATATTGTATTTTATATTTGCGTTTCTTTAGGTTTGAAAGCTGTGTTATTACATAACGAGAATCAGCTGCCATCAGTACCCTTAGCATACGCTACCGATATGAAAGAAACATACCAAACTTTGGCGAAGATCCTTAAAGTAATTGATTACTCTAAACAACAGTGGCAAATCGTCTCTGACCTTAAAGTCTTAACGATTCTTTTTGGAATGCAAGGAGGTTACACCAAAAATCCCTGTTATCTCTGTGAGTGGGACAGTCGTGCCAAAGAGCATTATGATCGGAAAGAGTGTCCATCACGAAAATCATTTCAAATCGGGAAACGCAATGTTATAAATATTCCTTTGGTAGAAGCTTACAAAATCATCTTACCACCATTGCACCTAAAATTAGGTTACATGAAGCAGTTTGTTAAACAACTGGACAAAGGCAGTGAAGCTTTTTCACATCTGAAAATGACTTTCCCCAAGCTGAGTGACGCCAAAATCAAAGAAGGTATTGTACATTGCTTTAACATATACACATCAAAGTGTAATCAAAGTAAAATTTAATTAAGTATTAATGTGTTTAATTAATGTTGGATTTAATAAATAATTTAATTAAATAACTCCGTTGATTTTCAGGGATATTTGTTGGACCTTAAATTCGTAAAATCATGCGAGATGGGAATTTTATTCAGAAATTAAGTGCAGTAGAAAGAAGGGCATGGTTAAGTTTCATTTCTCTATGCGACAATCAATCAAAGTCCACTTTTTACATTCACATTTGGACTTTTTTCCAGAGAACGTTGGCAAATTAACTGATGAACAGGGCGAAAGATTTCATCAAGAGATGGCATCAATTGAAAAGCGCTTCCATGGAAAAAGTAAAACACAAATGTTAGCCGATTACTGCTGGTCGCTCAAACGCAAAACTAGTGATTCTTCCCTTAAACGACAAAGATCCGGCAAACACTTCTGAAACTTTGAAAATGAATCCGAATCCGAAGTAAAAATTACCAAATTAGCTAAATATTTTAAGATAATTTCGAAAATAATTTATTTCATAGAATTTCATCCGAATTTTATCATCAAAATATAGCATTTGTCTTTTAAACATATTCACCTTGAAAAGAACATATAAAAATGACACAACTGTTATTTTATTTAAAGTGCAATTTGAAAAATTTGAGCTAAATTAATTATAAATAATCATGATATCTATGGAATTTAGTAATTAAACTGCGTAATAGTTTTGGAAACCCGATATACATTCGCGGACATATTACTTACTTCAGAAAAAATTACATAACTTAAACAATTTTTGGCCAATTTTATCAACCGAGCAGTCAACCTCTTCAATAATAGAAGCACTTTTAGAATATCAGTAGTCATTTAATATTTTTTATTCAAATTTCGCAATAAACAATGGTCAAAGTTGAAAAAATAATGAGAAAAGCACTTTTTCCAGGCTTACCCGATAAAAACTCATAACATGCTAGTTCTAAAAATATATATATGTATACTATTTTACAGGTATATTCATTCACTTTCCAAATCTTTTTTAATTTTGAGTTATCAACAAATTCGTGTGTAGAGTCCAAAAATACAGTTTTTTTAAAAAAATAAAATTTGGAGGGTTCAAAAAAAAAAGAAAAATATTTTTAAGTTCTATTCGACCAAATTTACAACCTGCGCCATGTCGTTAGTCATGTGTATTTTCAGTGTCGCACCGTGTTTTGAATCTGAAGTTCGATTTTGAAAATTCAATATGACGAATCCAACATGGCGGACGAATAAATTCGTCTGCCATGTTGGACTTTCAAAATTTAAAATGGCAGATGCAATGTGGCGGAATAATTTTTTAAAATTTCTTGAATTCGCTTGAAACTTGATACTCGGGAGTTTTTAGTGGTCGCTGATTACAATTCTGAAGTCCGATTTTTAAAATTCAAAATGGCGGTTCCAATATGGCGGACGCGAAATAAAGTCTCTTGGATCCTCTTTAAACTTGTTTCTGAAGGGTTTTTGGGGTCGCTGATAACGGATCTGGTCGAATATGTTTAAAATTCAATCTGACGAGCACAAAATCAAAAGTCGTTTCAATGTACTGAAACATTCCTCTCGGGGATATTTGAAGTCTCTTATAACAAATCTGGTGAAATTTCTCGAGAAACAAGTTTCGAAAGAATCCGATCGATTTTTGACTTTGCGTACGCCATAATGGATCCGCCATTTTGAATTTTGAACTTCAGATTCGTAATCAGAGACCCCGAAAAAACCCGAGTACCAAGGTTCAAGCGAATTCAATAATTTCTTATATATTCCCACACAGCACCAGAAATTCCCTGAATTTCCCCTGAATATTGGTCCACATTTCCCGAATATTCGAACCTAATATTCAGGGAATAATATTCCCTGAATATTCTAGGAATATTAGATGCGGAAATTCCCTGAAAATTAGAAATACATTTTCAGGGAAATTTAGCGTCCAATATTCTTTATGGCGGACATTTTGATGCTTCCACGAAACTTCCCTGAATATTAGGTTCGAATATTCGGAAAATGTGGACCAATATTCAGGGGAAATTCAGGGAATTTCTGGTGCTGTGTGGGTTCGACCGTTATATTGGATCCGCTATATTAAATTTTGAAAATCGGACTTCAGATTCATAATATTCAACGACCCCAAAAACCCCTGTGCGACAAGTTTTAAGCGATTTCAATAAATTTTTATAAATTCGTTTGCCATATTGGATTCATCATTTTGAATTTTAAAAATCGGACTTCAGATTCATGACCAGCGAGCCCAAAAACCCCTGAATACCAAGTTTTATGCAAATCAATTGAATTTTAAATTTGTATGTCCGCCATATTGGAGACGCCATTTTTAATTTTTTAAATCTGACTTTAGATTCGCAATCAGTGATGTTAAAAACCCCTAAATACCAAGTTTTATGAAAATCTATTAATTTTCAAATTTTCTGTCAGCCATATTGGATCCGCCATTTTGAATTTTTTAAATCTGACTTTAGATTTGTTTTCAGCGACCCCAAAAACTCTAGATAACATAATTTATTGTAGGAAACTTTAGATATTCTAGGAATTATGACTTTTGGCCAACATTTCGGGTTATGTGGTCCACTGTGCAGCTCCTTATGCTTTTTGTCATTTTTGTTGTTTGTATAGACGAAGATTTTGATGTACATTTGAAGAAAAAAAAAACAGTTGGTTTTTCTTCTACACATACCACGTAATTTTATGTCTAAAAAAGTTTTGTAACAGTTTTTTCTCAAGTTGGTAATGTTATTTAAATCTATGATTTAGAATGAGTACTTAACGTTATAATATTCTTTATTTATTGTATAATAATATCTTAAAATGATTTTACCAATTCACTGTTCGTATATATATTTTTACTGGGGATTAAAAAATGGTGTCATGTACAATAAGATGGACAGTAGGGTGGCCCAAAAAAAAATTCGATTTTCATAAACCTTACCCCCGAATTTTGTTCTTTGGCGAAAAATATGCAATACGTATTTTTTTATTTTTTTATTTTTTAATATTAACCCGTGCAGCAAAGCCGTTAAAATTACCATTGAATTCCCTTAGGAAAAATGCACTTTTTCGTAAATTTGACATAAAATCGCGAAAAATTTACCTTTTTCTTTCTGTAAACGATATTTTTGTTCATGAATGCCCAAATAATAAAAATCTGTCGTATATTTATTAAATAAATTAATTTAACTATTTTTTATGTGACTGTAAAAAAAACCCATAAACGTAAAAAAAACTGGTATTTATTAAAAAAAATATTAATTATTATTTTAAATGCTTTTTCTTTATTCATTGATGTTATTATCAAAATATATATTAATGTTTATGTTTTACCATGTTACATAATTTGTTCAAACAATTTATTGTTGTTATTTCCCTACAAAATGACAAATAAATCGAGCGTTAATAAAAACATAAATTTATATATATTTTTGTTATATAAATATTTATTATCAAATTGAGACGCTAACAATTGTTTAAACAAATTATTGTTGTTATTAATGAACTTTTTCAGAATTGCTTAAAAAGAGTTGTAGTTTTTTCTTAATTTTGCAACTTGCTTTTCTTGAATCAACCACATTTTAATAAAATAAAAAAAAGTATTATTATAACAATTATTTAAACAAATTATTGTTGTTATTTATTAACTTTTTCAAAAATGCTTATAAAAAGTTATAGCTTTTTTTTAATTTTGCAAATTGATTTTCTTTAATCAACCACATGTTAATAAATTAAATAAAATTATTATAAAAACAATTATTTAAACAAATTATTGTTGTTATTTATCACTTTTTCAAAAATGCTTAAAAAAAGTTGCAGGTTTTTCTTAATTTTGCAAATTGCTTTTCTTGAATCAACCACATTTTAATAAAATAAATAAAAATTATTATTATAACAAATATTTAAACAAATTATTGTTGTTATTTATTAACTTTTTCAAAAATGTTTATAAAGAGTTCTAGTTTTTTCTCAATTTTGCAAATTGATTTTATTAAACCAACCACATATTAATAAAATTATTAAAATTATTATTATAACAATTAATTAACCACTTCGGCAGTATGACGCCAAAATTGGCGTCATGCGTGAAGTGGCCCAGAGCGGTAAAAATGAGCAAAATGGCGTCATGACTATTTCTGGATTATTAATGTCTGTCATCATTTTTTATGGATGTAAAAAAACTTATATTTATACACTCTTATGTTTATAATATACATATAAGAGTATATGAATATAAGTTGTTTAAAGAAAATAAACCGAACATCGAGGATAATAACTGAATAAACGTATGACGCCATTCACGAAAAATATTGAAAATCGTCAATATTCAACTTGCTAAAAAACAATTAAAACCTTAAAAAATTGAAGTTTTAGTATTATATTCCTGATCACCGAATCCTAAAATATAAGAATACTATGTTTACATCCATAAAAAATGATGACAGGCATTAATAATCAAGAAATAGTCATGACACCATTTTGCTCATTTTTACCGCTCTGGGCCACTTCACGTATGACGCCAATTTTGGCGTCATACCGCCGAAGTTGTTAAACAACTTATTGTTGTTATTTATTAACTTTTCTAAAAATGCATTAAAAGAGTTGTAGTTTATTCTTAATAAGTCACATAAAAAATAGTTAAAATAATTTATTTAATAAATAGGGTTAGTTTTGCCCATGTATTTTCGCCATATTGGAGCTTTGAAATGTTTTACGAAGCCTTGAAACTTTCATGAAACATTTCATTTGACCAAAGCTTCATGAAACTTTACAACCTTACATATGTGATCTTAGGAAGGTTAATAAAAAAAAAAAAATTCAAAAGAATTTTATTTTTTATATAAAGTAGCTACGTTTTGTTGGCTCAGGTTTGCCAAGCTCATTAGGCTAAAATTAAAAAAAAAAGTCAAGACTGAAATTATTACAAATATGGCGACTTTCAAAGGTAACGCACCGATGTCAATAGTTTTAAAAAGAGTCGTTGAACTCGAAGACGAAAATAATAATACAAAAAGAAATAAAGCTGATCATGAGTTTATATTTCTAAGTAAAGGGAAGAGCATTTTATTTATTGAAAAAAATTCTTCTTTTTTGTTTATAGTATTATTGTTTAAATTTACATGCATCATTTCCGCAATTCTCCTTTTTATACAGTTTTCTTCATAATCTAAAACCTGAACATTTTCCCAGTCAAACTAATGTCCCAATTCTACTCGATGATAACCAATAACAGAATTTATATTAGTATTTTTTCGGTGTTCGCCAACGCGTAATTTAGCCCACGTTTTTTTCTCCTATGTATGACATTGGACAACATTTGCAATCGAATTCATAAACAATATTTGTGCGGTTTGTTTTTTTTTTTGTTGTATCTTTACCTAATCTGATAACAGAATTCAAATTTTTATTAATTAACGGAATTTTTGAAATTTGATATTTATTCAGCATATTTATTTTATTTTATTTAAGAGTTACAAGATCCTAGGGCTAGGCAGCCCTTCAAGGAACCAATGATACACATAAATTAAAATGTATATCAACCAGTATATAGTATATGAAAATAGTAAAAATTTGACAATACTGAGTAGAATGTATTAACTAAAGAGCAAAAAGGAATAGACAAAATAACTAAAAAGCGTAATTGGGTTGTAGAATAGAAAAAATATAAATATCAAATTAATGTATATAATTATCATGGCAACAAAAAACAAGCAACAAGTGAGATAATTAAATAATAATTAAAGTTCGCCAAGATAACGATATAGCAGATCAAAAAAATTAGTAAAAAAGGGAAAATAAAACTACATGTCAGCTAGATAAGGCTAAAAAAATATCAGAAGTTACCAATAAGATATCTCAAATACATTGATTTTGCATTTAAATAAGAAATTGAAGAACAATCTTTTAAAAGCCAATTGTAAAGAAACGTTTCCAAGAGAAGAGGGAATCTTATTCCATAAACGAGCTCCTCTAATAATAAAGGATTTTTGAAGTTTGCAGGTCCTATGAACTGGCACCTTCAAAACCGATTGACTATTACGTAAACTAACCCGACAAGCACCATCAAACACTTTAAATTCAAAATAATCATACAGGTAAAGTGGAACTTCATTTTAAAATAAGGAAAAAAGTAGATTACCCATAAAAAACTGCCTTTTTGTAGACACATTTAGTAACCCAGCCCTTGCCCGGAACTCAGAAATATGTTGATATTTAGGTAGTTTGTAACAGAGAGTTTATTTATATATATAAATATGTCGACCTTAAGTCGACAGGCACTCTAATATTAATAAATAATGTAAAGTTAACATGAACTTTCACAGTTTTGAACCCGGCCGCGTGAGGTGAAGGAATAATCTTAAAGTTAAAATATAAAGTACAAATATAGTTTTTAATATAACAATTATTCCTGTTTCAAACACGTCGGTGAAAATTTGAGATTAACATTTTAAAAATAAATTCAAATCACTTTTCGTCTTTTTTTAAGTGATAGAGATCAACGTTTAAAACTATTTTAAACATTTCGTAAACACCCTTTGTTACTTGTTAACCGATAATTCCTTACTCTCTTTTACTATATCAGGATTTAAGTTTAATCGACTGCTTGATGATTTTTTTTATTCTGCTCATGAATAAGTATGCACCCAGATAGCACCGATATTTCCAGGAAGTTTCCTGAAAGTTACCAGTGCACAGTGGGACAGATTGCAAAACCCTGGCCAAAACCCCTAGATGTGCTTAAAACTGGCTAATATTTCTTATTTAGAGGTTTTTGGGGTCGCTGCTTGCGAATCCGATATTAGTTTTTCGAAATTTAAAATGGCGGATGCAAAAATAAAAAATGCATTGGATTGTCACAAATCTTCATACTAGGGGGTTTTGGGGTCGCTGATTGCAAATCCGATTTTATTTTTTCAAAATTCAGAATGGCGGATCCAAAATGACGGAAATACAAAAAAATTAACGGAATTTGATATAAATTGATAGTTAGGGGTTTTTCGGGTCGCTGGTTACAAATCTAAACTTAGCTTTTTAAAATTAATTTTTTTTTTTTTAAATTCTCAAATTTTAACATAAATTAGAATTTAGAGGTTTTTTACAGTCACTGATTAAGAAATGAAAGTCAGATTTTCTAAATAGTAAATTTATTATAACAGTTCAAATTTTAAATTATTTAAAAATTAAAACTAGAAATTGAGGAATTCCAATTCCAGCTTCTTTTATTTAAATTTAATCAAACTCGTCCTCCATGCCTGTTAATTCGTCGATTCATCTTTTCTCTTATAAATCCAAGTATATTTATCCTTATCTGTAACATAATAAAAAATTAATATAAATTTTTGTTATTTAACATTCCAATATTAAACAACTAAAAGTCCCTAATTTTAAAAATCTAAAGCTTTTCTTTTAACCTTAAGGGCGTGTGATAAAAAAACGCGTCTCTTTGACCAAAGTTTGTTTAAATTTTACATTAAAATTAATTGTTTTAATTTTCCGAAAAGCAGAAATTTTTTTAAAAATTAACTTTAAGGCAAAAGTTATACAAACTTGGGTCAGAAAAACCTTCTTAGTGATATTTTCAGTAATTCTATAAGTTTTGGTGTCAAAATATTTAGTTTTTTAAGATAAACATTACGGACAAATTTTGCTTATACCAGTGACCATCACATACCCTTAACCTAACAAAAGTATAATGATTACATGTAATTGTCTATATAATTTCTGAATACCCTGTATATATTTCTATATTAATATACAAAAGAGAAAGTGGTTACAGAGTATATAAATGGTTTCTAAGTACCTGGGGTGCTCCTCTATTGTATTGTATACATAGAGCTATTTTCGTGTTATATGACATTTTGCCCTTATTTTAGGTTATATCTCCTACATCTGGAAAGAGTTGGTTAATTTTTTTTGTATTTCTTTTTCTAGTATATTAATCTAAATATTTCAATTGACAATTTCATGGGATCTTCTGGGTTGTCTACTTTTATAATACTTTTTTCTAATTTCCAAGAAAAGTAATTTAAGAAAAGATAACCTTAAAATATGTAAAATTTCCGAAATACAATAATAATTATATTTAATTGGATTACAGAATATTAAAATACATACCTTTAGAAATATTTTCCATTTTGTCTCATGAAGATTGACTCACACATTTAAAATATATTCCTCCTGAAAGTAACTGCACGTTTTTCAGCACTGTTAGGTAGCGAACCAATTGAACGTGTAGGTCAACATTGAATTGACGTATCTTACTCCTTATGGACCCTGTGCTTCCTAATATTTCACTACAGTATGCAGAAATATGTCAGTTACTTTATTCAATAGTTCAAACCTTTAAATTAAAAAAAAAATTTGGGGGGTTTTGGCCAGATTTTTTGCAATCTGGCCCACTGCGCAGTGGCAAAATGGATAGTTACCCGTCGTAATTTCCTGAAAACTTCCCTAATAAACGGCAATGTCTGCGCTTGAAAACTAACCTTGGTAACTTCTTGGAAACTTCCCTAGAGAAGGAATTTCAAAAAATTCCGTTTGCCATATTAAATCCGCTATTATTAATTTGGAAAATCGGACTTAAGATTCGTAATCAGCGACCACAAAAACACCCTGACTAACAAGTAGCAAGCGAAATCAAGAAATTTCAAAAAATTCGTCCGCCATATTGGATCCGCCATTTTGAATTTTTAAAAACCAATACGGAAATCGTAAACAGCGACCCCAAAAACTTTTCAGGTATAATTCTCAGTTTACTATGTATTGTTGTTTAATTAGAATTACATTTATTCTAAGAAAATCGTTTTTTTCAAGTTCATTTGTTTATTTATTTTATTTAATTCTTCGTATACGGGCTTACAAAAATTTGCAATTTTGTACAAAGCACTAAGTAAAAAAAATAAAGAATAAAAGGAAGTTGGTATATAAATATTTAAACAAAAATAGATATATATATATATAATTTATGTACATATTGATTAACAAAATAATAGAATAGCATTAATAAACTATAAATCTCATGTTTAAAATACTGAATAATAATAACTGAAAAATAACAATAACCAATAATCAATCAATTGTTGATTATAACAATCAATTAATCAGTAGGCCGCATTAATCGAAATTAAATAATAAAACAAAGTTTGAGTTCAAATTTGATCTCAAAGATTGTCACTGCTCATTCTAAAAACATAAAAAATTGTGAAGTTACTGTTAACCTCTTCTCAGTGAAAAACGACTATGTTAGCAAAACAGAGTATGTTGCAACACGTGAAAACACAATACTCAAGACTCTTTGAGTCAGTTGATACACCGCTAACGCACTTACACACGTACAGTCATCGTCAGATATGCTTATACATATTTCTATAGGATTACGTGCTAAAATCTTAAAGCATATCTGACGATAGCTGTACACCTCTGAATTGGTGGGAAAATAAGGACAGCAGCAGCGGCATCACAAGATAAGGGGCCGTGTACAAATTACGTAAGGGTAATTTTTATCAAAATAAACCCCCCTTTCCCTATGTAAGGTCAAGTAAGATTTTATTAACCCCCCCCCCCCCTCTGCTTACGTAAGGTTCAAAGAATCTATGAATCAAATTTTATATATTTTATTCATGATAAATTTTTATAATGAGATTTAAAACAAAGTTAAACTTATTTAAACATTTTTGTATTCCTTATCTATTCCCAATTAGCTAATTGGGATTACTTGTAAGAATAAGAAAAATAACATTTTAAGAAAATATTGTTTTATTATTTTAATTTTCTGAAGAAAATGGATTCGTTATCCATTCTTTATGGGAATTTATGATAGTCACTGAAGATTCAACAAAATTAAAATCTTCTTTAGAAGTCTCATTTACTCCGGCATCTTGAACAGTAACGTCGTCTGACTCTACCCACTCTCCCAGGTGCGAATTTTCGGTCGGCCCGACTTTTGGCTCATAGGTCGGGCCAACCTGTTAGATGATCACCATGGCCGACGTTGGCTACCGACCGTCGGCTACCAAGGTTGGTCCAACTCTGGCTGCCGACCGTCGGCTAAAATGCGCTAAAATGGTTGGCCCAACTCTGGCTACCAAAGTTGGGCCAACCTTCTATCTCAAGTGCAACCTCACGGTTGGCCTAAGGTTAGGCCAACTTGAGACTACTTGTACCAAATTATTCTATTAATGAAGACACATATAATTACATAATTCACATGATATAAATTCAGTTACACAAATATAATCAGATGAGAATGTAAAGATTTAATATTAATGAAAACCTGAAACAGAAAAATTTCATTAGTCATGAAGATTCGAACCCGGGTTTTTCAGAGGCCAGTCCAGTAGGCTAACCACCAGCCCATAAGAGGTATGAGTGAACAATACCAAATAAACCTTATAGCCAGACAGTAGAGTAACACAGACCATTGGCCCAACTATTAGCCCCAGATTAGGCTGACCTTCTAGTGTTGGTTTTGATTTAGTTTTTATTTATATTATTATTTTATTATATTATTAAAGAGACAGAGTCTAGCTAACGGTCGGCCCAACTCTGGCCACTGTTGGGTCGACCGTCGGCATTTGGTTGACAAAGTTTAGTCGGCATGCTTGGTTGGCCCAAGTTAGGTATTTCTGGTCGGGCCAACTTTGGGTGCCGACCAAACTTGCCATTCAAGTGCCGACGGTCGGCCCAACTCTGGCCACAGTTAGGCCGACCGTCGGCACTTGGTTGGCAAGTTTGGTCGGTACCCAAAGTTGGCCCAACTTAGGTATTTTCAGTTGGGCCAACCTTGGGTGCCGACACTCTGACAGCCAGAGTTGGGCCAATCAGGGGCCGACCATTCAACTCTGGCAGCCGACCGCAATTCGAACACATACTCTGTCATTTTATTGGTCATTAACTGACGGACAATAATAGTCGTAAGGCATTTGCACAAATGGTTTATGAGAAATCGATAAATTTATTGCCAATCTTTGAAAAAGAGGAAGGACCTTTACTCTGTCATTAATTTTACTGCATTTTTGAGATTCTAAGCTACCGCTTTTATTTGTTACAGGACAGGGTGGAGGAAAAAATCCGCTTGATAGATTTCCCTTATATTACTCCTTAATGAGCTACAACAATCGATATCATTGCACTTGACAATCTAAAAAGTTTAACAAAAATGTAAAGTATAATTTTTATCTAAATTGAAAAAATTAATTTTAAAATTTGTTACTTGTAAAAAGTATTGGGATTCTCGAACATGAATAGCATACCATTCAGGTTTTGAATCATAGGCAGGTAATATTCTAATATTTGCTCTTCGTTAGGATTAATATATTCCGCGACAACAGGATAATTATCTATAATTAAATCATTCCAGATTTCCGTCAGTGATTGAACCGCATTTTCAAAGTTTTTTATCTCCAAATCTTGATCGATTGACCAGGAGCATTTGTAACGATGAATATGACATCTAATTTGTGGTCTTTAAAATGCTGAATGGCATAGGCTATATTTTTAGGAAACCTAAAGTATATGTACGTACATAAAATTAATTTTTTTTTCTCATGAAAAGAGACAACTTTGACTATATTTATATAGGCAAATATCCGATTAAATTTGAAACAAGCTGACATCCTTTTAGAAAAAAAATGATTTAAATATAGAGTTGTAAATTTAGAAAATACAATAATTTTACTTTGATAGAAATAAATTTAAAGTTTGATGCTATCATTATCTCCCACGTAATTCAAAATTTTAAACACTCTATAGTTCAATTTAATTCAATAAACATGTTCTGCAAATCTAATTCTAACCAACTCTTAGAAAACTGCGGCTATCTCTAAAAAAGAGTCAACAAAGTGGTCTCTTGTTATGAGAATATCCACTTTTACCTAACGAGGTGAAAGTAAATTAATCATTTTTCAACACCTACCAAGGATTTTCATCGGGACCTCCATCAACTAAAAAATTAGCACAGGTTTCACTGCATCATTTTTTTCATTATGAACTCAAAATTGTCCAATTTTAGAAGCCTGTTAAAATCATTTGCATGTGTAGATGCTGTTGAGGATGAGTGTTTGCCGCTACGAATAGCGACGTATGTATGGCCTGATCAAGTCACAGCTTCAGGAGATCCTAAACCATCTTCTTTTATTGTAATCCCAGCGTACACGGATGGAATTAACTTGTGACGCTCAGCAATAACCCAATCGTGATCTGGTAATTTAACACAATATTCAAGATGCATTAACAGCGGAGACTGTTTATTTGCCGCCGTTTTTCCTATAGGAACACGTGTTTTGTCATCTTGAGAGATGAAACATACTTGATTGGGGCCTAAAATGGAAGCTAATGATTCAACGTAACGAATTGAAACAGTAGACAACGGACCATCTTCATGATTTCTATGACTGTCAGTTTCGGCTTTGCATAATTTAACCGGGACCGTTGTTACGTGCCTTTTTCCGGACGCTGTGACGAAGTTTCTTGGCAAAAGTCGAAAATAAAGAGCACTTCCGGATAAATTAAATCCTAATTCTGTAAGTTCCTTGTGTAAATCATTAAGGGTTTTACAACTTCGAATTTCTTCTGTCCTTTTCCTATCATGGGCTGCGCTTCCAAACATAGCTAAAGATACAAAATTGTGTTTGATAATTCCAGTTGTTCGATTTCTAAACTAGGTCTTCCTATTGTGTGTGTCACGTTATTACTTTTATCTTTATCCCTTTCATTTAATTTTGACTTCACTTTTTCTCGATGCCTCTTTTGATTTTTAGAATTTAATTGTTTTGTTTTTAAATTTTGTTTCGCCTTCATGAGATTCAGTTTTGTCTTTTTAATATTTGCCTCGATATTTTCAGTTATTAAACCTGATTTTTTAACTAATGTTTCGCTATTCAACTTACTTTCCAGGGCATTTATTATTTTTAATTGATTGTCCTGGGCAGGAGTGAAATATTTGCTTTTTAAAATATTATCAGTTTCAAAGGTAGCTGAAGTACCAGCTTCAAGTTCAATATTAGTACTTAAAGTACTAGCTTCAGGTTCAATAATAGTACTAGAAGTACTAATTAACTGTTGATTACTAGACTGACTTTCATTAACTTCTACATTTTTCGTAGTACTGGAAGTCGTTTTTGTTCTTTATTTAATACAAACATTTTTTATTTAATGTACATTAGGGTGGTCCAAAAATACATGGGAATGCAAAAAAGTCGTTTTTTCAATGCTCTCACCCCCTAGGATTTTTCTATATCGCAAAAAAAATACCCCTATTTTTTTATTTATTTATTTTTTTAATATTTAGGGGTGCCTGAACGGGGTTGAAGTTTCCCATGTAAAATGCATGGGGAAAAAAGACTTTTTCGGAGAATTGGTATAGAATCCATGAAAATGAATATTTTTCAATCGGCCAACTATGTTTCTCTTCAGGAGACTTCAAAGAATGGTGCTACATTGTTTATTTAACAATTTTTTATAGGGTCCCCAAAAAACCCCATAAATCACAAAATTACGAAAAAATCGTTAAAAAATATTTTTTATTACTTTTATCAAAGTTTTTCTAATAATTTTAAATAAATAACATAAGTAATGATTTTTAATCATTATTCCATGTAAATCCTAATATGTTTAAACAAATTACATTGTTTATAAGTTGTTTATTCTCAAGATTTGCTAAAATTGAGCTACAGAGCTGCAACTTTTTCTTAATTTTACAACTTTTTCAGGCCATTGGAGCTAAACACGAACAAAAAAGTTAAAATAATTATTTTAACAATTGTTTAAACAAATTATATTGTTTATTATCAACTTTTTATTAAATAAAGCTACAGAGTTGCGACTTTTTCTCAATTTTGCAACTTCTCGAGCCCAGTGAAGTACTAACAACAAACTAAAAATAATTATTTTAACAATTGTTTAAACAAATTATATTGTTTATTATCAACTTTTTATTAAATAAAGCTACAGAGTTGCGACTTTTTCTCAATTTTGCAATTTGTTTTGTTGTTACCTGCCCTCCTAGGTTCTCACGTTTTGTACAGATATATTGAACGAGCTCATTTCGGATTCAATTTTTGTGGCATTAGGACGTAGCTTCTTAAAAATTATTAATTTGCACAGAAAAATAATGAAAAAGTTGAAACTGTAGATTTAACTTTTTCATTATAAAAAAACAAAAAAACAAAATTTTTCTGTGCAAATTAAAAAATTTTAAGAAGCTACGTCCTTATGCCACAAAAACTGAATCCGAAATAAGCTCGTTCAATATATCTGTACAAAACGTGAGACCCTAGGAGGGCAGGTAACAACAAAACAAATTGCAAAATTGAGGAAAAGTTGCAATTCTGTAGCTCTATTTAATAAAAAATTGATAGTAAACAATATAATTTGTTTAAACAATTGCTAAAATTATTATTTTTAGTTTGTTGTTAGTACATGGCTTCACTGGGCTCGAGAAGTTGCAAAATTGAGAAAAAGTCGCAACTCTGTAGCTTTATTTAATAAAAAGTTGATAATAAACAATATAATTTGTTTAAACAATTATCAAAATTATTATTTTTATTTTGTTGTTAGTACATGGCTTCACTGGGCTCGAGAAGTTGCAAAATTGAGAAAAAGTCGCAACTCTGTAGCTTTATTTAATAAAAAGTTGATAATAAACAATATAATTTGTTTAAACAATTGTTAAAATAATTATTTTTAGTTTGTTGTTAGTACTTCACTGGGCTCGAGAAGTTGCAAAATTGAGAAAAAGTCGCAACTCTGTAGCTTTATTTAATAAAAAGTTGATAATAAACAATATAATTTGTTTAAACAATTGTTAAAATAATTATTTTAACTTTTTTGTTCGTGTTTAGCTCCAATGGCCTGAAAAAGTTGTAAAATTAAGAAAAAGTTGCAGCTCTGTAGCTCAATTTTAGCAAATCTTGAGAATAAACAACTTATAAACAATGTAATTTGTTTAAACATATTAGGATTTACATGGAATAATGATTAAAAATCATTACTTATGTTATTTATTTAAAATTATTAGAAAAACTTTGATAAAAGTAATAAAAAATATTTTTTAACGATTTTTTCGTAATTTTGTGATTTATGGGGTTTTTTGGGGACCCTATAAAAAATTGTTAAATAAACAATGTAGCACCATTCTTTGAAGTCTCCTGAAGAGAAACATAGTTGGCCGATTGAAAAATATTCATTTTCATGGATTCTATACCAATTCTCCGAAAAAGTCTTTTTTCCCCATGCATTTTACATGGGAAACTTCAACCCCGTTCAGGCACCCCTAAATATTAAAAAAATAAATAAATAAAAAAATAGGGGTATTTTTTTTGCGATATAGAAAAATCCTAGGGGGTGAGAGCATTGAAAAAACGACTTTTTTGTTTTGGACCACCCTAATGTACATTCAATGCTCATTATGTTTTAAAAACAATTTACAATTTGTTAATATCATCTTAAAACACAAAACTATATTTCACGTTCAATTTAAAAATAACATGCAAGTTATTTATTTCGATGAGTTAAATTATTCATATTTATATTCATATTATTTCATACTTTTAAATTTCACTTTCAATAAAATTTCTAAAATCTTTGGCATCTTTAAATTCAGTTTTTGCGTTTTTCCAAATTTTATTTACATCACATTGTGCCTCTGAAACTTTTTTATCTGAGAAAGCATTTTTATAAACTTGGAAAAATCTTTGGTAAAGTTGATTAAAATCACCCATGATTTATATTAAAATAGCATAATACACTCTTCAATACTTTTTTATAATTTGAGCTTGAATTGGTGCCTCAAATAATAGTAGACGAAACTCTTTATTATTACGCTTATTTTATAAAATCAGATTTACTTTGAGCTGTCCAAATTTTTACGTCTAAAATATGAATACAATCGACAATAATAAAACTGTCAGTTCTGTTGGTACTTTTCTAAAGCTGCTATATTAGTCTATTTATCGCCCCTAGAGGTCAGTACTATTACTTCAGTTTTACCGACAGAACTGCCCGCGAATTTCAAAATGTTCAAAACACATGTACTTACGTAAAAGCGATTACTTTCCTACCCTCCCCCCACGTAAGAATCCGTAAGATTTTTGTATACACCTCCCCCCCCCTTGAAGCCCTTACGTAATTTGTACACGGCCCCTTACATAATAATTTTGAAGTAAAATTAAGAAGACATAAATTTCAAATTAAACGTAAATAAAATCTTACTTATTATGATTATTGTTTTAATTCAAAACATATAAGAAAAGCCGTAAATATATTTATTATTATATTATTAACATTTGTGTATAATCATGTAGACTTTATTTACACATAAAATAAAATTGATAACAAATTGTTAAACTTTAATTAAAAATAATTTCAAAATTATCATTGTGGACTTCTATTAATTTTACAAATATTAATAACAAAATTAACAATTTTGAAATAAGTTTATATTAAATTGCAAATTAAAATTGGGAAATTATATTTTAAAGAAAAATATTGTTATCAATTTTATTTTATGTGTAAATAATGTCTACATGATTATACACAAATGTTATGTTCTCGATAGAGAAAAGGTTATATTAAACACAACAAGGATCATTTAAACTGTTATTTATTAGAGCAAATGATAACCGGTGGAGAGTCACAGACTATACTGAAGTACACTTTAGTAAGCGACGACACAAGTAACAAAATCTCCCGACAGAGCGCGGCATAGTGAACACACGAAATTTGAATATCGTAAAAATAAACTCCAACACTTCCCCTCGATATATAAATTATATTTCATTTTACAAATAGTTATTTAAGCCCCAAGAGTTTAATACACTTTTCATGCTTGGGTTTGGATAACCCCTTCGTAAGAATATCGGCAGTCATGTCGTCAGTTGCAACATGTTCAAGTAGCAAATCTCCTTTCTCCAGAACTTCTCGAACAAAATGATGGCGCACATCGATGTGCTTCGTCCTTCCGTGTCAAATAGGATTCTTCGCTAGTTTTTGAGCACCATTATTGTCGTTGAACATCTTGACTTTGACTGGATGATTAAATCCCAATTCGTGAAGAAATCTCTTCAGATAAACAGCCTCTTTTGCAGCTTCAGACAAAGCCATATACTCTGCTTCCGTTGATGACAGAGTCACGGTTCTTTGTTTCCTGGATTCCCAAGAGATTGGACTTTTACATAAGATAAAAGCATATCCAGTATACGACCTCCTGTCATCTGTGCAGTTGGCCCAATCAGCGTCGGCAAAACCAATCAGCGATTTCGAACACTTTTCAAAGTGAAGACCTATGTCAGCTGATCCCTTTAAATAACGGAGAACCCGTTTCGCTGCAATCCAGTCAGTCACATTGTAACATGAGTTGTACTGACCCAAACGACTGACCACGTGTGCGATATCTGGCCGGGTGCACATAGCCAAATACGTTAAGGCACCAACCAATTCCCTATATGGTAGATTATTTGTCTTAACTTCAGATTGATCCTCATCCATGGACAATTTCGTTCCAAGATCCAGCGGAGTTGAAATTGAATTGGATTCTGACATTCCAAAACGTTGGAGAATGTCGTTCACATATCCCCTTTGATTCATGCTTATTCCATTTTTGTCTCGTGAAAATTCTATTCCAAGGCAGAATTTTACTTCTCCTAAATTTTTAATTTCGAATTTCTGCGATAGATGTTTCACAAGTCTAATGACAGCATCGTGATTTCGAGAAGCTACAATAATATCGTCTACATACACTGCAATCAATATAATTTCTTCCCCTTGTTGGAGACGATATACGCAGGAATCATACTTTGATTGAGTAGCGCCGAAATTCTTCATCTCCTCGTTTAATTTATCGTTCCAACTTCGTCCAGCTTGACGTAGACCATACAAAGCCTCTTTGAGAAAACAAACTTTGTTTCCATTTCTCAAATCATTAAGCATTTTCAAAGTTTTCTTTCCGATGTTCGAGTTTCTACCTTCTGTTTGAATAATCAGCTCTAGAATTTGTTCAGTAAGTTTTGGAATTTCTATGAAGATGTTTTCCTCGAGATCGCCATTTAAATAGGCTGTAGCAACATCGAGTTGATTTATTTTCAGATCATGTTGAGCTGCAAGTGCTGTTATCATGCGTATCGAACTGAGGCGTGCGACGGGTGCGAATGTTTCAACAAAGTCAATTCCAGGTCGTTGAGCGAACCCTTGAGCAACTATTCGAGCCTTTTTTCTTTCCACTGTACCATCAGGATTAAACTTATTTCTTAGCACAACTCTACTTCCAATCACTTGCTGATCAATAGGACGATCGACGAGATCCCAAGTGTCATTCTTTATTACAGACTTCATTTCAGTCGCCATGGCTTGAAACCATTCAGCAGCATCAGGACCATTTACAGCTTTTTGGAAGGGAACCTCTGTCAAAAACGCAAGTTCAGCGCTTTCATAAATGTCTTCTTCTTCGGTAATCTGAGCGGTTTTATATTCCTTTCTAGGTCGTCCTCTTTGTCCGGTTCTGAAGATTCTAGGTCTTCCAACACTTCTTCTTTGAAACCCTTCTGCAATTTCTTCTGATTCATCATTCGATTCCTGGTCGGCATCACTTTCAACATCATCATTGTTTGTTTCCAGTTCGTTGATATCTCCTTCCTCAGGTGGAATTGTTGAAATCAGGAATTCGACTTGACCAGGTTTTGAATTTTCCTTCATTTCTGGTAAAGGTTCATCAAAATCCTCTTTCAAAATAGCTTTATATCTATTTTTCTTTCCTCGGGAATCCATATTCTATAAGCCTTTGACTGCTCCGAGTAACCGACGAAAATTCCTCTTTTTGATCTTGATTCAAATTTATCCTTATTAGTTTCTCGTTTTAAAGTGAAGACCTCGCAGCCGAATTCTTTGAATTACTTAACAGTCGGTATTGATTCAGTCCATTTCTCAAATGAAGTTTTACCACCAATGCTGCTGGAAGGACATCTATTTCTGACATAATTAGCGGTGTTGATTGCCTCTCCCCAAAATGATGGAGATAATCCAGATTGAATCATCATGCACCTTGCAGTTTCAACTAAAGTCCGATTCTTTCTTTCCGCGACTCCGTTTTGCTGCGGTGTATGAGTTACTGTTAGTCTTCGTCGTATTCCGTTTTTACTTTAATAATTTTCGAAAGCTGCGTTAATATATTCAGTTCCGTTGTCTGTTTGTAGACATTTTATCTTTTTTCCGGTTTGTTTTTCGACATACGACTTAAAATTTATAAATGCTTCTAAGACATCACTCTTGTTTCTCAGCAATCGGATCTCACACCAACCTGAATAATCGTCAATGAAAGTTATAAAGTATCTTGCTCTTCCGTTCGACTCAACTCTCATTGGACCGCATACATCGAAGTGAACTATTTCCAGCATACTCGAACTCTTCTCACTTCTAGCTGGAAATGGCATTTTGGTCATTTTTCCTTGAATACAGACATCACATTCGAGATTTTTCTTTTCACCTAAAAAATCAATTCCTTTAATGCTCCCATTCGTACGCATTCAATAAGATCCCTGAAGTTTAAATGACCTAATTTTTGATGCCATGACTCCACACTACTGGGTTTAGGCAACTGATTTTCCGACGTTAAATTACACTTTTCATCACCTCGGCGTAAGAAGTATAAACCATTCAGACGATCGGCATGTAGCACTGGTTCTTCATTCTTGTCAATAACGGTGGCAGATTTCTTTTCAAAAATAACCTTGAATCCTTTATCGGTGATTTTTCCAACCGAAAGTAAATTAGTGCGCAAATCGGGAACATGCAATACGTCAGTTAATTTCACTATTTTCGATTCATTATTAATCTCAGCTGACAAAGACACGGTTCCTTTTCCTTCAATATTCGTTGAGGCACTGTTAGCTAAATTCAACTTTCCAGTTTTTTGTTCATTATTTGTTACAAAGTCACTTCGATTTTTGCACAAATGCGCGGAACACCCACTGTCTAAGCACCAGCTTTCACTTAGTCCCGAATTCACAACACTAAATGCATTTTGTTCAGAAGTATCCAAAGATGCGTATAACATTATATCCTCGACTTGTTTCGCGATATCTCTTTGTGGTTTTGTATTGCAATTCGCGGATTTGTGACCGATTTTATGACATCTATGACACTTAAACTTGAATGCACTATCACTTTGATTCGCACATCCACCGTTTTTGTTTTCTGTTTTCCACCGTTTTGCAAATTGTTTCTTTACAAACATGGCACTTGATTTTGTAACACGAATGTCATTTTTACGCGCAACACTTTCTTCCACTATTTTGATGCGCAGCGCTTCCGGACTCGGCAATTCGTCTCGAGATTCAATTGCGCACCGAAAGTTCTCGAAAGTCGACGGAAGACTATACAAAAGCATCACTGTCAGTAAATCGGGATTAATAGTCACTTCCATTTCTTCAAGTTTATCGACTGTGTCGAAAAACTTATGAATGTGGTCTCGCACGTCAGCATTTTCCTCCATACGGTGTAAGGTTAACTGCTTCAGCAAAGTCGCTTTCCTAGCAGGACCTTTTGACTGGTAAATCGTCTCCAATTTTAACCAAACTTGTCTTGACGTGTTGCATCCCTTTATCAATTTAAGCTCTGACGGACACATTGCCAGAATTATATCAGATTTCGCTTTTCTATCTTGAGCTTCCCACCTGTTTGCTGCTTGTAAAGATGCATTATCTGCCTGAACGATTAAAGGCTTCACATTATCTCCACTAACATATGCCCATAAGTCATTTTTGATTAACACTGCTTCCATTTGAATTTTCCACGTATCGAAATTTTCTTTATTCAACAATTCGATTCTTACCGAACTAGACGCGGCCATCTTTGTTCAGACTGTAGAGAACGTTCAAGACGCTTCCCGATTAATCAAACTTTTACACGTTTTTTACACCTTTTTTATCGATTATTTACGATGATCTGAGCCCATAACCTATTCGTACAAAATTCTCGATAGAGAAAAGGTTATATTAAACACAACAAGGATCATTTAAACTGTTATTTATTAGAGCAAATGATATCCGGTGGAGAGTCACAGACTATACTGAAGTACACTTTAATAAGCGACGACACAAGTAACAAAATCTCCCGACAGAGCGCGGCATAGTGAACACACGAAGTTTGAATATCGTAAAAATAAACTCCAACACTTCCTTATTTTACTTTAAAATTATTTTAAAATTATTATTCTCTTATTCTATTAATTTTACAAATAGTAATATTCACAATGAATAATAATAGTAATAATAATAATTTTGAAATAATTTTAAAGTACCTACACTTCAAATTTGTATTCTGAAAAAATTTAATTTAAAGTAAAAAGGAATTTCGAATTAATTGCATATACCTAATGTAAATAAATTTTGTAAATAAGTAAATAAATGCTACTTAATTAAAATAAATGATATTTGCTGCCTTTATTATATTAATTTTTCGAATAATTATTCTGAAATAATTGTCAATTAAATTTCAGATAGAAAACTTTTTAATAAAATAAATATATTAAAAATAATTTCATTTCATATGAATAAATCGTAACTAATTATAATAAATTTTATAAATATAATGAATTATATTTGCTGCTTTTTCTTAATGTTTCAAATTAAAATAATAATAATAAATCAAATTTAGTGTAGGTATTCTAAAATTTTTTATATTTCTTATTTTAATTTAAAATTATTTCTCGTACCTGTATATATTTTTCTTATTAATTTTAAAAGTAATAATAATAATTTTACTAATAATAATTTTAAAATAATTTTAAAATTTTAAAATTAAGAAATTGAAATTGTTGAACAAAAAAATATTTTTAAAATTTCTCTATGGTGGATTTCACGTGAAATGTCCAGTCCCAAAAATGAAATATGTCCAATCAATTGCAAATTTTTGTTATGAGTTGTCCTATGGGATAGTAATTTATCCTATAAATATTTTGGGATTTCTTCAAAAATTGGGGGTGTGGGAGGGGGTAAAAGATTTGAGTTGTTTAGTAACACGCTCTTTCTTTTATATTTATTCTGCTTTAATGAATAGATAAAAAAATTTTATGGGACATGATTTTTGTAGATTTTTGCTTAAACTTTCGATTAGCAATGTCCATTTTAGTTGTTTTTTATAATTTTACCTTGATTTTTCAAAATTAAAAACAAATTTGAGTTTTTCTCAAAGTTGGGTATTTTTAATTTTTTTAAAAATATTTTTAAACGAAAGCTGAGATTTTTTCCGATGAAAATCATAAGTTTCAAAAATGCGTTTTTTTTTGTTTTCGAGAAATTAAATGATGAACACCGCGCGAAGTCGCGCCGCATCGACTGGACGCCGCGTTGACGTAAGCCCTTACCGCGGTACAGCTTCAATCACCATTTTTTATTAGATGTTAGAGTATCTACTTTCAGAAACAATTTTTACCATTTTTTAATTTAACTTTTTTTTGCATTTTACAGGGTTGAGACTTTAATTAAAGTAAAAAAAAAACTTTTGATTTTTTTTATATTTGTTCAGTTTTTAAAACTGGAAAAATGTTTCTGCTCTTGAATTGTAAAAGGTATTTTCCTTATTTTCTTTTGTTTACGGATTTCCAATTTTTTATTTCTACCTCAAGTATTTATTTCTTGTACATATTTATTATGTTTATTTTTTGAACACATTGCTTCCTGATAGGAGGAAGCTTCATCGGGAAAACTAAAACGCAATAAACAAAACTGTTTTAAAAAAATAAAAAGAATAAAATATTTACATTATAACTTTAAAAAGAAAAATTGTGAAATTTCCCCAAAAAAAACGATTTTTTCCAAAACTTTAAAACGTGAATAAAAGATAGTTAGAACTGATCGATCGGGTTCAAACATATGTCAAAAATTTTCCCCTTGAGAAACCTTTAATTTCGTAAAATAAAAGACGCTTTTAGCTATTACGGTTTACGAGATTTTGGGCTAAACGTAATGTTAACACACGAACATTTTTTCTAAACATCATTTTCGACTGTCAAAAAATCGCAATCGAGGATTTGAGGGTAAAACAGTACTTTCTCTATAAGAAAGCAATATAGATTTTGTGGGTGAATAGTTTTTTTATTTTATTAAAAATGTAAATGGCTATTTTTATGATCAATAATCAATTATTTAATTATAAATAATAAGTTACTAATCTGTTTTTGTTGTTGTTATTTTATCCAAATGTTTTAAATATTCATTTTTTAAGCGTAAATTTTAAAGAAATGGAAACTGTGTGAACGAGTACAAAAATAAACCTAATTAGCACGTAACCTTGCTGCAATTTAGGGGCAATGTTGCCGTGCAAGATTTGCAGTATTGACATATAACATTGCGGCAAGGTGCAATCGTGTCAAATACTAAATCTTGCGGTGTAAGATTGCAGCAATATTGCACCGTAATACGAAAAATACCTTTTATAATTCAAGAACAGAAATTTTTTTTTTAGTATTAAAAACTAAACAAATATAAAAAAAAATTAAAAGTTTTTTTTTTACTTTAAGAAAGTCTTAACCCTATAACATGCAAAGAAAAGTTGAATAAAAAATGGTAAAAATTGTTTCTGAAAGTAGATACTCTAACATCTAATAAAAAATGGTGATTGAAGCTGTACCGCGGTAAGGGCTCACGTCGACGCGCCGTCCAGTCGATGCGGCGCGACTTCGCGCGGTGTTCATCATTTAATTTCTCGAAAACAAAAAAAAACGCATTTTTGAAACTTATGATTTTCATCGGAAAAAATCTCAGCTTTCGTTTAAAAATATTTTTAAAAAAATTAAAAATACCCAACTTTGAGAAAAACTCAAATTTGTTTTTAATTTTGAAAAATCAAGGTAAAATTATAAAAAACAACTAAAATGGACATTGCTAATCGAAAGTTTAAGCAAAAATCTACAAAAATCATGTCCCATAAAATTTTTTTATCTATTCATTAAAGCAGAATAAATATAAAAGAAAGAGCGTGTTACTAAACAACTCAAATCTTTTACCCCCTCCCACACCCCCAATTTTTGAAGAAATCCCAAAATATTTATAGGATAAATTACTATCCCATAGGACAACTCATAACAAAAATTTGCAATTGATTGGACATATTTCATTTTTGGGGCTGGACATTTCACGTGAAATCCACCCTATATATAATGATTGAATAAATTTTAATTAATCAATATAATTTTAATTATATTTGCTTTTTTTTCTATAAAATATATATTAAAAATGGATATTAATTGTTTAAACAAGTTTTTATATTTTTAAGAAAAAATCATTATTCGCGCGTTAAATTCAAACAGAGTTGGTAGGGTGGTAGCCATATGGAATCTACATAACCTAACAATTATTATTCTTTTTTATGAAATAGGCTATTCCCGTCATAGATCTAGGTTTTGTACAGTTTATTTATTAATTTGAATTCGTTTAGTTACCTGCTAAAACCATATTTCTTTCTTAAATACGTTAAATCAGTTTACCATATATCATATTACTCGAAACCATATACCACTTGAAAGAGCTCAAAAACCATATACCAGGTCGTCAAGTGATATATGGTTTCCCAGGACCTGTTATATTTTATTTTTTTCTGGGTAATTTTTGATTAATCTATAAAATGTTTATTTAAGATAATGTCAGAAATAAGTTTCTAAACCATTATAGTCTCTAATATATTTCACAATAAAAATTTTCAAAAAGTAGGGTGCTTCTGATTTAGTTGAAACATAATGGTTTTACCTCTATTAAAAAAAAATTAATAAAAATAAGAATTTACTTTTAATTTGTGTTACTTGCACTTTTAACTGGTAAAAATTAAGATAAATTATGAAATTTATATAAATAAATATTAGGTTGATTAAAATATTAATCAATTAAAAGTTAGATCTTTTTAATTTTGGATGAATTAAATTTAATGTTGATTGCGACATTGTAATATTTTAAGCTATTTAAATTTTGATAAATTAAAATTTAGATTAATTAAATTTCATTAAAAATAAATCTTTGGAAAACTGAAGATTATGTTTATAAAGCATATAAAAGATGTGAAAGGAACAAAATAGATGAAATATAAGATAAATTAACGAAAAAGATTAAATAGTTGAGTCCAAAATATGAAAAGTTGACAGTCTTAGTCGGTGACCACTGGAAATATATGTTTTATCAAGTTGCAAAAAATATATATAATATTATGCATACAATTTGTTGTTAATTAAACAGTGCTCCAAAATATGCGTACCGAAATGAAAGTCATATAAAACAGTTTATATTTTGACACTGCTGGGCACTAGAAAGTCTGCGCATCTTCGACACGCATCGGTTTCGAAGTCTGCGACTTGGTCGACTACATCTTATCTACTTCTTATAAACAGTGTTTTCGATTCTCTATTTCTAAATTCTAATACACAAGTAATTTAAAATTACGTCAATATCGCACAGTGGTCCGGGAAGGACCAAAAGTTAGCAAAAAACACTATTCAGAATTTCAAAAACATAATTAGTTGTCTTTAATAAAGACATATTAAACTGTTGAAAATTTGTTCACGTTGCGCACTAAGTTTCTATGGGTCCTACGACTGCGCAGTAGTTTTTTGTTGTAAATTTAATAGAGAGGAATACATTGAACGCAAAATCACAGTTCCAATGAAATTTGAAAAAAATGTGTTATTGTGCTTAAAAAATTATATTGCGCGAAAGAGTACTGGTTTCCCAGTACTTAACCCAGTACTTAACCCAGTACTGAACTCAGTGCTGAACCCAGTACTTCTTCCCAGTACTGAATCCAGTACTACTTTTCTATAAGGGTAAGTTAAATTTTTTTGTTTCAAGAACTAATCAATTTTTATTTCTCTATAATATAAAGTGTTTTATTGTTTTACCACAATTAATTATTTATTTATTTAATTCAATGTAAACGGGCCATATACAAAAAGACCCTTTAGTACATAAGTACTCAGATTACAAATAACGAATATAAGAAATAAAAAGAAAAATAACAATAATAGTAGTATAAGTAACAAAAATAGCTAGTTGAAGTATATACCCGGTAAAAAGAGGTTGATTAAAACGCATTAAAACGTTTCAATGCGCTTTGATTCCGTTTTTGTATGAATGCCTTCAAATGCCTAAAAACAAATCAGTAGCCATATTGCAAGGGAAAATTTAACATGTGATTGTTATGTTTTACTTTGATTATTGTCTTTGTCAGAATTTTACTTTTTAAGTTCAAATATGTTAATAGGTTAACTTCAGCTAAATAGTAGACCAAAATAGAATAAAATATTAGCACTAAATTTAACACTTAACGTCATTTTCGTATTTTGTCTTGCATGCAACAAAAAATGACAAAATGACTTTAAAACTTATGTTTGCGTTCACTCCTTCACTTTGTTTAGGTAAACTATTAGTATTAGACACAAAATCACTTTGTTTTTCACTTCAATAACTCGATTTAGTTAAAATAGATCGAACAACACAAAATAGAAAGATGCCACGACGACGCGCTGCAAAGAATGAACAAGTCAACGATAGCGTGATGGCGTCTTTTTAATCTGCTGTGATCTGCTGACATAGGCATAGAACGGCATTAAACTTCTTGAGGCATTGACTACGTTCAAAATTGTTTTCTTGAAGGGATTGAATGGCATTTAATTTGATACATTATCAGAAAGCATTTAATGGCATTTGGATCTAATTCGTGGTGTTTCGCTTGACGGTAAAGAAACGCATTCAATTTTTTTCATAAAATTTGTGAGCATTCAAAATGATTAAAATGAAACAAATATCAATCAAGAAAACGCGTTAAATGGCATTGAGGACAAAAACGGAATTAGTAGGCATCTGTCAGCATTCAAATGACTGTTTTTTTAAATGCCTATTTATGCGTTTTAATCAACCTCTTTTTACCGGGTACACAGGAGAATCAATAAGAATCAATAACAAAATCAAATAAGTTTTAGTCTCAGAAAGGGCTTTAATACTTAAAGTACAATAAGTTTAAAACACAAAAACATCTTCAAACTTTCTTAAGAACAGATACAATAGTACGAAAGAGACACGGAAAATAGAGTATGATGACGATATGCCCTTACTTCTTGGAGCGCGAAGGGCAGAAGAGGGGACAGTCTTATCGGTTTCTCCTTTTGGGCCACAGAATGGAAATGACACACTAATCGCTTTTACTTAGAACGGTTTAAAACTAATACTGGATCCCCTTCTCGAAAGACAAGACGAAGATTTTTCTCTTCTTCTAAACGACACTTTTGCAGTTCCAGTTTAAGCTCGGAAATTTCCTGAAGTTGTAGTTTTGTTCTGTCAGGAACCATCCAAATTTTTTCCTGTGTCTTTGTCAATTTCGCATCTCTTTTTTGTTTTAGAAAACTCATAAGAAAATTCGTCGCAGTTACTTCGTTGGGAAAAAGTACTTTTAGGGGTCTAGGGTTTTGTCGTCCCTGACATGAAGTAGTATAAGGAGCTTCCACTTAAATGTTACATTAAAAAATAATTGAGGTAAGTTTTTTGCATCCTTTTAACCGTGTAATGTTGAGAACCCGTAGCGCCTCCAACGGGAAAAACTGTACAACTGTTCGGGAAGTGAAATTATTTCTTGTAGGAATGACATCTAATTGGCCCATTTAAATTTTGTAAATTTAGCGGGCGACATTAAAAATTTAGCAGACGACATTAAAGGGAAAATCACGTGTTGCCACATTTTCTCGCCAGGTTCGTCATTGTTCCTACTGCTACAAAGGCCAAACAGAAAAGGAAAACTTGCCTCAAGTTTTTTGGGAAGTGGGAGCTCCTTATACTACTTCGTGGTCCCTGAACAAATGAGCCAAGCCTCGCAAACTTAATCGCGTCCACAGAAACAGGAGAATCAAAACCTGAGACAAGCTCTTTAATATTATTTAAATCAGAATCCCGATCACAAGCAGTGGAATCTTTAGATGCATTATTATTAGCTAAGCTTGTTTCTGGTAAACGAAAAATAATAAGGTTATTTTTGCGTGACAGTCAATCCTTTATTTCTGAAACACATTTACGAGACATAGAGCTGACATCCGGTAAAGTAGATAATCGGGCAGCAGTATTGCCAATAGATTCCTCGATGACGTGAACTCTTGAGGGAAGATTTTCATCCGTGACAGCAGACAATGAGGTTTTCACACTATCGACACGGGAAGATAGCTCATTGACTATCCTATCGGTATTGTCCATCCTTGTCTTAACCTCATTTAATTCTGAAGTTAAATTTTCAATTACAGTAGTAAGAGAATTAAAAGAATTATAGTAAAGTGACTATGAAGTCCTTTTACGGCTGCCTTGATAGTCTCGCTGACAATCCGCTCCACTTCAGTTGCAAAAGTCGTACTGGAAGGTGTTGCCGCCAAATTGGCGGGAGACAGGCCACGAGATTTACAACATTTTGAGTACAGACCGTTTTGCAATTTGTATTTCGCTGCACAACTAGGATGATACGGCGAATTACATCCCGAACAAAATGTTGCCTTGTCTAAATTGCAGGTTGATTTGCACCCAGTACAGGGTTGCTGACCAGTTAAAGATTTGTTCTTTGTTGGATCATCAGACATCATGGATCTAGAGTCACACAATAGAGTCCACTAAACCAACAACAACTCAGAAGAAACAGTTCTAATATTAAGTCTCATACAAAAAGTTCAATCAAAAAGACTTCGTGAACAAACCGACACAAAAAAGTCTGTTTTACAATTTACACAGAACGAATTTTAAGTAAAAGTAAAGAGAGCGGCATAAAGCACGTGAACTTAGATGTCAGCCATTTTATGAATGTTTATGAATTATGTTATGTAAGTCTAAAATAATAGTTCACCATTTTCAAAATAGTCGTAAATGTATTTTTTGTTATTATATTTTCCAAAACTAACTTGATTTGAATATTGCACATATTTTCAAATTGTGGTTCCCCTACATTCCACTAGATATTGAGTTTTAATTAACGTGGTTTTATTCTCTCAAATATACTCTTTAAGAAAAATTTGCGCCTTTTTGCGCTTTCTATTATTTACGTGAGAAATCAAACAAAACGTGTGCGCGCAGCACTTGTTAGATGAAGCGCACATTGTGGAACTACTGATGCATAGCGCGATGACTTTTTTTTATTTTTGCGATAAAAGTACTTTATCATACATCAACATTTTTGTTATGAAGTCTACTTTTTAATACCGTCAGGTGTTTCACAAAAATCGTTAAACATAACCTTAAAATGACGGTTCAATTAGGAGAAAACACAAAAAAATACATTTTTACCACAAAAAGTCCTATAAAAAATATATATCTTGACCAGGATAGCATACATTATGGTATTTTAACTTACTGAATCCAAATACACTGTCAGTTTAGAAATACAAATGGCAAATCCAATATGGCGGGCACAAAAGTTAAAAAATATCGTATTTGGTTAAAACTAGTTACATGGGAATTTTTGGGATCGCTGATAACGAATATAATGTCGATTTTTAGACATTCAAAATGGCGGATCCAATATAGCAGACAGGTAAAGTTCCAAAATAGTTGAAAAAATTAGGGGAAATATTTTAGAATATTCCCCTCATGCGTGCGATTTTTCTTCTTTAATATAAATGTTGTATATGGTGGATTTCACGTGAAATGTCCAGCCCCAAAAATGAAATATGTCCAATCAATTGCAAATTTTTGTTATGAGTTGTCCTATGGGATAGTAATTTATCCTATAAATATTTTGGGATTTCTTCAAAAATTGGGGGTGTGGGAGGGGGTAAAAGATTTGAGTTGTTTAGTAACACGCTCTTTCTTTTATATTTATTCTGCTTTAATGAATAGATAAAAAAATTTTATGGGACATGATTTTTGTAGATTTTTGCTTAAACTTTCGATTAGCAATGTCCATTTTAGTTGTTTTTTATAATTTTACCTTGATTTTTCAAAATTAAAAACAAATTTGAGTTTTTCTCAAAGTTGGGTATTTTTAATTTTTTTAAAAATATTTTTAAACGAAAGCTGAGATTTTTTCCGATGAAAATCATAAGTTTCAAAAATGCGTTTTTTTTTGTTTTCGAGAAATTAAATGATGAACACCGCGCGAAGTCGCGCCGCATCGACTGGACGGCGCGTCGACGTGAGCCCTTACCGCGGTACAGCTTCAATCACCATTTTTTATTAGATGTTAGAGTATCTACTTTCAGAAACAATTTTTACCATTTTTTATTCAACTTTTCTTTGCATGTTATAGGGTTAAGACTTTCTTAAAGTAAAAAAAAAACTTTTAATTTTTTTTTATATTTGTTTAGTTTTTAATACTAAAAAAAAAATTTCTGTTCTTGAATTATAAAAGGTATTTTTCGTATTACGGTGCAATATTGCTGCAATCTTACACCGCAAGATTTAGTATTTGACACGATTGCACCTTGCCGCAATGTTATATGTCAATACTGCAAATCTTGCACGGCAACATTGCCCCTAAATTGCAGCAAGGTTACGTGCTAATTAGGTTTATTTTTGTACTCGTTCACACAGTTTCCATTTCTTTAAAATTTACGCTTAAAAAATGAATATTTAAAACATTTGGATAAAATAACAACAACAAAAACAGATTAGTAACTTATTATTTATAATTAAATAATTGATTATTGATCATAAAAATAGCCATTTACATTTTTAATAAAATAAAAAAACTATTCACCCACAAAATCTATATTGCTTTCTTATAGAGAAAGTACTGTTTTACCCTCAAATCCTCGATTGCGATTTTTTGACAGTCGAAAATGATGTTTAGAAAAAATGTTCGTGTGTTAACATTACGTTTAGCCCAAAATCTCGTAAACCGTAATAGCTAAAAGCGTCTTTTATTTTACGAAATTAAAGGTTTCTCAAGGGGAAAATTTTTGACATATGTTTGAACCCGATCGATCAGTTCTAACTATCTTTTATTCACGTTTTAAAGTTTTGGAAAAAATCGTTTTTTTTGGGGAAATTTCACAATTTTTCTTTTTAAAGTTATAATGTAAATATTTTATTCTTTTTATTTTTTTAAAACAGTTTTGTTTATTGCGTTTTAGTTTTCCCGATGAAGCTTCCTCCTATCAGGAAGCAATGTGTTCAAAAAATAAACATAATAAATATGTACAAGAAATAAATACTTGAGGTAGAAATAAAAAATTGGAAATCCGTAAACAAAAGAAAATAAGGAAAATACCTTTTACAATTCAAGAGCAGAAACATTTTTCCAGTTTTAAAAACTGAACAAATATAAAAAAAATCAAAAGTTTTTTTTTTACTTTAATTAAAGTCTCAACCCTGTAAAATGCAAAAAAAAGTTAAATTAAAAAATGGTAAAAATTGTTTCTGAAAGTAGATACTCTAACATCTAATAAAAAATGGTGATTGAAGCTGTACCGCGGTAAGGGCTTACGTCAACGCGGCGTCCAGTCGATGCGGCGCGACTTCGCGCGGTGTTCATCATTTAATTTCTCGAAAACAAAAAAAAACGCATTTTTGAAACTTATGATTTTCATCGGAAAAAATCTCAGCTTTCGTTTAAAAATATTTTTAAAAAAATTAAAAATACCCAACTTTGAGAAAAACTCAAATTTGTTTTTAATTTTGAAAAATCAAGGTAAAATTATAAAAAACAACTAAAATGGACATTGCTAATCGAAAGTTTAAGCAAAAATCTACAAAAATCATGTCCCATAAAATTTTTTTATCTATTCATTAAAGCAGAATAAATATAAAAGAAAGAGCGTGTTACTAAACAACTCAAATCTTTTACCCCCTCCCACACCCCCAATTTTTGAAGAAATCCCAAAATATTTATAGGATAAATTACTATCCCATAGGACAACTCATAACAAAAATTTGCAATTGATTGGACATATTTCATTTTTGGGACTGGACATTTCACGTGAAATCCACCATATATTCGTTGTAATAAATGTAAGAATATTTGTGTAATATCAAGTTCCAAACATTGTTTAAAAATGACTTAAACAATAAAAAAAAATTTTTTGTTGCTTTTCCGACTAATTCCGGATGATGCTGGACTAAATCCGGATTACAAAAAAAGTTTAACCAGATTAGTTCCGGACTCTACCGGACTACATCCGGATTTAACCAACACTTAGGACCGGATTTTTTCCGGACTGTACCATACTTCATTCGGATTTAAACAACGCTCCGGACCAGATTTGTTCTGGACTGTACCGGACTACTTTCGGATTTAAACAACACTTCGGACCAGATTTGTTCCGGACTGTACCGGACTATATCCGGATTGTATACAGCCGGACTTATTTCTGATAAGACCGGACTAAATTCCGTGCCAAAAACCTACGTTAAATCGGACACTTTCGGACTAATTCCAGATCTGGAATTAATCCGGACTTGTTCGGAATTTTGTCTGGAATTCGTCCGGAATTCATCCGGATTTCGTCCGGATATTTAGTAGGGTAACTTATGGCAACAGAGATAAAATTTTATTTTGAACATAAACATTTTTTTAAAGCATTTTTTCTAATTGTTAAGATTTTCGGTCTAAAAAAAAGTGTTCCCAAGATGGACACCTTCTTTAAAGTCTCTGGAAAATGTAGTAAATAAAAAATGAACATCGTGTAACAATTTTTAAACTAATTTTTAATCATTTTACGGAATTTATCAAGAAATAACATTTCTAAAAACTTCAATTTAATAGCTTAACAGTAAAAAGTAATAAAATATCGAAAAATATCGATATATCATTTTCTCTAACGGTAACATCACATTTTATGGTGGAAAATAAAAAATTATAATTAATTTGCTCAAAAAATTATTGAAAAAAGTGTAAAATCGAAAATATGCAAATAAATACATGAAAGTTTGAGGCCTGTTAATCTTAGGGTACATGACACCATTTTTTAATCCCCAGTAAAAATATATATGGGGTAAATTTTCTCAGGTGTCCAGCGTCAAAATTAAAAGTTGTTGAATCGGACTAATATTTACACAAACTTTAGTGCTATGGGTAAGTACTATAACCACCAAATATTATGCAATTTAATTTAAAATTGTAGAGGGAGGAGGAGGGGGTTGAAGATTTGGGTAAAGTAAGAACATTGAGTTTTTCAAAAAATCGTAGCCGCTAAATAACAAAATGAAAAAAATGTTCACCTATACAGTGCCGCTCAAAAGGATTTGCCCACCCTACGGCATGCAAGGGCTTTACAAAAAGTTTTGTATCTTCATTAATAATAAAGATAAATCCTTCATCAAATATTTATTTTAAAGTTTAAGTATTTGACTTGAAACGACACCTAAACAAAATTAAAAAAAAAAAATTTTATTGTTTAATTGCTTAAATAAAAAAAAAAAAATTTCACTTTTTTTAAAAAATTTTAAATTGATACAATTTTTTAAGAAATCATTACATTTTAATTTTACAAATGTCATTTGAAAGCATTTTTTGTCACCTTAAAAACGATTTTTTTAGAAATTGCTCTACGATAATTTTTAAGGAAGATATGATCATTTGTTTATAAAAAAGCCTCTTTTTAGGGTTCCGTACACAAAGTGTCCAAACGGAACCCTTATGTTTTCACTCGTTTGTCCGTCGCCCAAAATCATTACCCCCCCCCCCCCCCCCTAGCGGCCAAACTATTTGAGATAGAGAGTTGAAATTTAATACACTTATGTATTTTCACGTGTAGATTACAGGAAAAATATAGCGAACATGATTGAACGTGATGTTCATAGCGTTGTCAAGGAAATAACAAGATTTTTTTCAAAAAATGCATTAAAATGCCTATTTCCCCCCCCCCCTTATCTCCTAAACTATTTGACCTAGAGTATTGAAATTTGGTATACATATGTATTTTCGCGAGTAGAGTTCAGGAAAAATATAGAGAACATGATTGGAGGTGATGGTCATAGCGTTGTCAAGGAAAAACTTTTTTTTTTAAAAAAAACGTGCCCCCCCCCCTTATCTTCCAAACCATTTGACCTAGAGGTTTGAAATTTGGTATACCTAGGTATTTTTACGTGTAGTTTACAGGAAAAATATAGCGAACGTTGCTGGACTTAATTTTCAAAAGTTATTAATGAAAAGTTGAAAAATGACAAAAAACCCCTATGCTAGCGCTCAGCGTATTTATCCTGAAAGGTTAAAAATTGGTTAAAAATGTGTAATTTTATGCAGAATTTTTTATAAAACCATAAAAATTGTGGTTTAAATTTATTATCATAACATTTTTTCCAAAAAAACTGAAATTTTACCAAAAAAAATTTTTTTCTTCTAAACAGCTACAATATTTTATAGTTTCAGATTATTTTTTTTGTACAAAATGTTTATTTTTATGTTTAAATTACTTTAATAGTTAAAAAATTAAAAAAAATTAAAAAAAAATTCTTTTGGCTTTAAAATTTAAAATTATATAAAAAAGTTTAGTCTATTTAATTGGAAATTTTTAATCTTATAAAAATCATTAAGTTTATACTTAAATTTCTTTAAAAATAAAAAAAATTATTTTAATTTATCATTATTTAAATTATTATTCAAATAATCTCTGACTCATATAATTGAAAAGAATTAGAGCGGTACGGAACCCTTCGACTTGGTACGAGTGTAACTCGTACTTGCCCGATATTTTTTCAATTGTTGGTAACTTGAGAACAACTGACTTTTGGAAAAAATTGTTCAGGAAAAAAATGTGCCTTTTTGTGCGTAGAATTAAGAAAAAAATATCTGATCATTAAAAAAAAAAAAATTATTCCATTTTTCCTACTGTATAATATATTTTAAGACGGACAAAATATACCTACATGCCAATACATATCGATAAAAAAAAATTTTTTTTTTAATGTTGAAATAGTTTTTTCCTAATTCTACGCACAAAAAGGCACCTTTTTTTTGCTTAACAATTTTTTCCAAAAGTCAGTTGTTCTCAAGTTACCAACAATTGGAGAAAGAGGCTATTTTTATAAACAAATGATCATATCTTCCTTAAAAATTATCGTAGAGCAATTTCTAAAAAATCGTTTTTAAGGTGACAAAAAATGCTTTCAAATGACATTTGTAGAATTAAAATGTGATGATTTCTTCAAAAATTGTATCAATTTAAATTTTTTTAAAAAAAGTGCAAATTTTTTTTTAATTTAAGCAATTAAACAATAAAAAATATTTTTTTTTATTTTGTTTAGGTGTTGTTTCAAGTCAAATACTTAAACTTTAAAATAAATATTTGATGAAGGATTTATCTTTATTATTAATGAAGATACAAAACATTTTGTAAAGCCCTTGCATGCAGTAGGGTGGGCAAATCCTTATGAGCGGCACTGTACGTTTTCGAAAGGTTTTTTCCTGCTCTTTCACATGGTGAAATTTTTTTTTTTTTAAATCAAAATTTAATCCTTTTCTTTGAAAATTAAAATTTTTTTTGACTTTTTTTTTAAAAAAAAATATACGCGCATGCGTTAGGTTTGTGAAAACGTGCTTTGTCCGTGGCTTCCATAAATTTGCATTTTTTATTCAATTTGTGAACGAACATTAAACTTTGAATTGTCTAAATCAAGACTTAATAATTCGCTTTTCGATTCTTTGTTGAAAATTCCCAGTGAGGAGTTTTTTTGGATTTTCTATTCTCGATACACTGTTTCCTAACCTAGCATTGATTTATTCTGTTCTATTTTAACTATTCGTGTATGAACCTTGAATCTTGTGCTGTTTAAACCAACAATTGACATTTTGTTCTTTGCACCCTTGCTAAATAATCTTTTTTCTTTTAAACAAACACTAAGTGCGGTGTTGTTTGTGCTTTTAATTGATAAGCTGTTCCTAACCTAAAAATGCCGGATAACAACGTGTTGTTGATTCCCGATACCGATAAAATTTGTCGCGGTTGCAATGCGAAGATTGCAAGAGATGTGTTTCGGTGTGAGTCATGCAACGCCCCGTTTCACCCGGGTTGTGCCATGAATAAAAAAAAGTGTTGTGGTGCGTCACGATCTTCATCACCTTCTACGAGACTGTTGACGAAGGACGATCTCTCTGCCATTTTATCAGAACATCTCAAGTCGATTAGTGATTCAATCGTTGGGAAAATCGACGGGAAAATCGATAAGAAATTTGCCCCGTTAAAGGCATCCTTGGACAACGTCTCAGAAAGATTGAACAGCATAGAAAATTCTATCTCGGGCACAATGGTTCGTGTTGACAAGCTAGAAAACGATGTCGCAGGTATTAAAGCTGAAGTTGACACTTTAAAGTCAAAATTGGTTGAAGGGACGAAAGACATTATGTCTAATTGCATGCGCGAGATTTCTGACCGCAAAAATAGATAGTCTAATATAATATTGTTTAACTTGTCAGAGTCTGATGTCAATAAGACTTCCAAAGATATTTCTGCTTCAAACGACAATTCCAACCCAGATTTAATTTTGACTTTAAAAATTTTAAAAACTTTATTTCCACTGGACACACCGACTGTAAAATCAATAAACCGTCTTGGTAATCGTTCACAGGCACCACAAACACAAGCACGTCCTCTGCGTGTCACTCTGACAGAAGAGTCGGCCGTCAAAAGGATTATCTCTGCCTTCTTGATTTTCAAATCAAATCAACCAGCACTGTCGGACCACCTTCCACCGAATTTCTCAATGTCCTGGGACAGGCCGCCAATACAATCGGAGGCATTCAGGAGTGCGAGGATTCTACTGAAGGAGAGACTAGCGAAAGGAGAAACTGGTCTGCATATAGTATATGTAAACGGAGAACCGAAGATTCTATCTTCAATGAAGCAGACTATTCCCACTCCTTCAGGCGCGAGCAGTTCAACCTCAGCACCGCCCAGGACTTCGTAGAATCGCATTCTCATGATGACTCAGTCCCTTATCTTGCTCATTCATCGAGGCTGAACACAAACTTTTCTGGGAATACTACTCATATTAAAGCGTATTACCAGAATGTTAAAGGTTTGCGTACCAAATTGCATTGCCTTCGTGAATCCATTCCTATATTTTCATATGATGTACTAGCATTTACTGAGACGTGGCTTCACCATGGAATTGCTACTTCTGAACTCGGCATGGAAAACTACAGTGTCTTTCATTTCGACAGAAATACTGACTCAAGTAACAATCATCGTGGAGGTGGTGTTTTGATTGCAATAAAATCAAATTTCAAAAGTACTATTATTAGTTCGGGTGTAGTATTTTTGGAACACATTTTGGTAAAGTTCACCTTTAACTCGACAGCTTTTATCTTATGTTTATTTTATATACCACCAAATTCTGATTATAATTTATATTGTCAACTATGTAAACTAATTGAAGAGGTTTCTGCAGCGTACCCTTCAGCTAATTTTTGTATACTGGGTGACTTCAATGTCCCTTTTATCACATGGTCCCGTGATGCCGATGATCGACAACTTTGTGTGGCTAGTCAGTACTCCTCGCGTAATCAAATAAAAATTGCTAGCGCTTTCTCCGATACAATTGATTTTCTTACTTTAACGCAAATTAATTCTTTTTTTAATGCAAACGGGTCGCTTCTTGATTTAATATTCTTAAATTTTATAAAATATTTTCTTGACCAGCCTACTGACTCGATTCTACCTGTTGACGATCATCACCCCCCACTTTTACTCAGCATATTTTCTGTGGATAATTGTAATTTATTCAACGTTTCACCAAATTGTGAATTTAAATATGATTTTAAAAATGCAAATCTGGCCGGTTTGATTTCCTTCTTATCGGGCGTCATTTGGGAGCTGGTTTTGCAGTCATCAGATATAAACGTTTCAGTTAATAATTTTTACACGCACATTTACACAGCTTTTGATTTTTTCGTTCCCCTTAAAGTCATCCGAAAAACTAATTTTCCTCCGTGGTTTACACATGACCTGAAGAGAATTACCTTTCTCAAAAAGCTGGCACATAGTAGATTTAAACGTACTAATAATTCTCGTAATTACGAGATTTTTTCAAATTTACGTGCTGACTGCAAAAAGCTCTCGAGTGACTGTTACAAAATTTACATTTCAAAGGTTGAAAGTTCTGTAATAAATGACCCAAAACAATTTTGGAATTATGTAAACACTTTGCGAAGTGAAAATCGTTTACCAAATGTCATGTATTACAATAATCAATCGGCTGACACTAACATTGACATAGCTAATATGTTTGCTTCTTATTTTGAAAGTATATATATACCTAACTCAAATCAACCTTTATGCTCTACCGAGAGCACTCACAATTTGGTTCAATTACATAGGTTTTACATAGACAAAAAGTCTGTTTTGAATAAATTTAAGAAGATGAATGCAAATAAGGGTGCTGGTCCGGATGACATACCTCCTTCTATCTTGAAAACTTGTCATATGCTGTTCTTGGAACCCTTGTATATCTTATTTAATTTATCTTTGTCGTCGAGCACATTTTCTACAGAATGGAAAAAAGGGATCATTATCCCAATATTCAAAGATGGCTCTAAATCACAGATTACTAATTATAGACCTATCACCATTCTTAGCGCCATTCCTAAAATATTCGAAAGCCTAGTATTGGATGTAATTTATTCGCACGCGTCAATTTTAAAATTTCAATCTGACATTGATCGTTTATACTCTTGGTCTATTTCCAACAAGCTGCTGCTGAACATTAATAAATGTTCAGTAATAACGTTTACTCGTTCCTTGTCAATGTTGTTTATTGAGTATACCCTGGGCGGTGAGGCTTTGGAAAGAGTTTATAGGGTTCGAGACCTCGGGGTTATACTTCAATCTGACTTCGGTTTTAATGAACACATATCTACTGTATCAAATAAGTCGCTTAGAACTCTCAGCTTTGTCACCAGAAATGCATCCATGTTTAATAATATTACTGCCATTAAAAGTCTCTTCCTTCCCATCGTTAGACCCTTGTTACTTTTCGCTTCAGTTATTTGGCACCCTTATCATGACATTCACCTTATGAGACTTGAGCGAATTCAAAATCGATTTTTACGTTCTGCTGCCTGGAGAATGAGATTGGTACTAAATAGAACCATCATTCCTTGTCTTTACTGCTTCATTAAAACTCGCGATCTTTAATGAAAATTCCTAAACCTTACGCTTTTTTCTTTCATTTCTCTCATGTATTTTTTTTCCTTATATTATTAACTAGTTTTACTTGTTGTTAAGTACTTCTGTACAAAAGGGCTTTGAGCCCGTAAATCTGTATAAATAAATAAATAAATAAATAAAAATGAACCCTTTTTTTTCTTTTTTTTTTGTCTGAAAAGAATGCTCAACTTGTGTACTTTAAACATACCAAAAGAACAAAATGACGTTTTTTGTTGTTTTCGAATTATTAATTAATTAATTAATAAAAATTTATAAAAATTGAAATAATTTACAAAAAAATTAAGTTACCGCAATTCTGAATACACCACTTTGAAGCTTATCAGAATCCGCATCCAACGAGCCCTATATGAAGTATTTTGGATAATTTTATGATTTGTAAATAAATATTTATAAAAAATTAATTAACAAATAAATATAATCCATAAAAATAAAGGTAGAGTGTTAAATTTTTTTTATTAGAAAGGTTTTACAATCCTGCATTGAATAATATCTAGCGAAAGTATCTCCAACCAATGAAAATTTAAATAAGACATTTTTACATCCACATCTTCATGCATGCGCCGCGTCGCGCTGCACAACTTCGTTAAAGCTACTTGTGTAACCACCAAGCCTAATATTTTTATGTAATTTATTACAGAACAGTTATTATTCATTTTTTCATAATTAAATATTATATTTTTTCATAATAATTTGTATAATTTAATTTTATATATATTGTTTTAAAAATTACAAAACTTTAAATTTTTTTATAATAATAATTAAAATTTTTTGATCCAAATATTTAATATTATGTGCATCATTCTTAAAACTCGATTTAATTATTTTCTGCTTCCTCTTGGAGAATATATTTAACATTTTTTCATCCAAACTTAATTTATAGATGTTTGAATTTTAGTGCGCGTTTAATGTAGTGTTATGAATTTTGATATAAAAATGTCTTATTTAAATTTTCAATGGTTGGAAATACTATAGCTACATATTATTTAATGTAGGATTGTAAAACCTTCCTAATAAAAAAAATTTAACTCTCTACCATTATTTTGATGGATTATATTTATTTGTTAATTAATTTTTTATAAATATTTATTTATAAATCATAAAATTATCCAAAATACTTCATATACGGCTCGTTGGATGCGCATTTTGATAAGCTTCATAGTAGTGTATTCAGAATTGCCGTAACTTAATTTTTTTTGTAAATTATTTCAATTTTTATAAATTTTTATTAATTAATTAATTAATAATTCGAAAAGAGCAAAAAACGTCATTTTGTTCTTTTGCTATGTTTAAAGTACACAAGTTAAGGTTTCTTTTAAGACAAAAAAAAGAAAAAAAAGGGTCCATTTTGAAAAAAAAGTAAAAAAAAATTTTAATTTTCAAAAAAAAGGGTTTAATTTTGATTTTTTAAAAAAAAATTTTCACAATGTGAAAGAGCAGGAAAAAACCTTTCGAAAACGTGTAGGTGAAAATTTTTTTCATTTTGTTATTTAGCGGCTACGATTTTTTGAAAAACTCAATGTTCTTACTTTACCCAAATCTTCAACCCCCTCCCCCCTCTACAATTTTAAATTAAATTGCATAATATTTGGTGGTTAAAGTACTTACTTATAGCACTAAAGTTTGTGTAAATATTAGTCCGATTTAACAACTTTTAATTTTGACGCTGGACACTTGAGAAAATTTGCCCCATATACGAACACTGAATTAGTAAAATCATTTTAGGATATTATTATACGATAGATAAAGAATATTATAACGTTAAGTACTGATTCCAAATCATAAATTTAAATAACTTTACCAACTTGAGAAAAATCTGTTACAAAACTTTTTTTAGGCACAAAATTACGTGGTATGTGTAGAAAAAAAAACAACTGGTTTTTTTTCTTCAAATGTGCATCAAAATCTTCGTTTATTCAAACAACAAACATGACAGAAACCATAAGGGGCTGTCACCTTAAACAAAAATTTTATACGAAATGTCCATCTTGGGGTTCTGTCCATCTTGGGACCCACTCCCCTATGTATGTATGTCACAGAACCTTTGTTCGCACATCACATTGAAACGGCTTAACCGTTTGAAACGAAGTTTGGCAGAGTGTGAGGTCCTGACCTAAGTTAGGTTGATAAATTTACAGATTTGAAAAAGATTAATAAGAACGGGAGATTGACCATTTTTTCAAAAAAATCAGAAAATCGAAAATTTTCAAATTATGCATTTTTTTGTGGACTGCTGATAAACTTTCTATAATTGAGTATTACATGTTATTTTGTCATATTTTAGAATAATTTTGCAAAAAATATTATCTTAAAACTAAGATATATTAGATATTGACTCAAGTTTAGGTTTATAATCTTGAAAAATTAAAAATTTTGATTCAACTCAAAATTTCAAAAAAATGGAAAAACCTGCATTTTTTTAGATTACTGAATTTTTGGTAGATGGCTTCTAATCCTTTTGCATTAATTTTTGTATGCTCCTTACAACATATTTTGCTATAAATTTTTAGAAATACATTAATAAACTTAATTTTAGATTAATTTTAGGTGACACAATAAGTACCTACAATTTTTTGTAAACGGACCCTGGCGGTTTCTAAAAATTGCCTTTGAACCAAATTTAATCAAGTTTTGATCAAGTTTGATTAGACGTTGAATTTTGCTGCTAATCAATAAAATGTGATAAAAGAAACCATTGATAATAAAAAAATATTAATGTTATAGTTATTTTTTGCAAAAATTGAGTTAAATTATGTTTTAATTACTATTGAATTACTATTTAATTACTATTTTATTAAAGCATAATTTAACTCGATTCTTCAAATTAGATAGGTAGGGGAGAGTAGTCAGAGTTAGACAGTGGTCAGAGTTGAATCATCGCGTTTATTTTGTTTTATTACAGTAGATCCATATGTCTTTGTGTGTAAATACTTGTTAGCAATGCCAGCAAACTTTTTACATGGATTGCAGTGAAGTGTGCGAACTATATAGACGTATTAAGCGAGTCCGTGTTATACGCTAAACAAAAAATGTTTTTGTAGTTTTAAAATTAGATAATTAAATGTAGCAGAAATATGCCAAAGACAAATTAAGTTGACTAAAATTGTTCATTAAGATGTTATACAAAAATGTGGAACGTAATTTGGTGTTTGTATAAAGCGTTCATGGTGTGTGTGTGATATGAAGCTAAACGACGCTTGAGTCAAGGTTGGTACACCCAAAATTTTGCAATTCTGAAGCATGTTTGCAATGAAAATGAATTTGTAAACTTAAAAAGGTGTCAAAAACTTCATTTCTATTGGAAACAAAGAAAATTCAAATTTTTCGTAATACTCTTTTCACTTTTAGATCAATTTCGCGATACAAGAGGAAATATGATTTATTCCAGTTTCATGTTTCCTTTTGTCATTTCCAAATGTATTTGAGTGTCATTCTATCATGCGAAGGCAAAGATATTGTAATTTCAATCATTTATCTTCATATTTCATTGATTTTCTACAGTGACCCAACTCTGACTACCATGTTCAACTTTGACTACCTTTTTTTTTTTTTTAATTGCCTATAACTCCGAAACTTTTGGTACAAATTTTTTGCAATGTTTAGCAAAAACATTGCATTTTAGTAGAACTTTCAAATAATATAAGAGACATTGCAAAAGTCGGCTTACAGGAGAAGTTATAGAGAAAAGTCAAAACTATATCCAACTCTGACTACTCTCCCCTAATATCTAATAATTTTTCATGATCGTTGACACGTTTTTGAATTATTTTATAAAACTATCAAGTTTTTGTAAAAAGTGTATAAAACATGAAAGATGTATTTTTATAAGATCTAAAATATCTTTTATTAAATTCCAAACCGAAAAAAAATATTCTCACATGTATAGGAATATTCCACTTGTTCTGTGACTCAAGATGGTTCCTGTAATAAATAATAGGATTTTTTGGAAAGAAAATTACTTTTTTAATCACATGTTTACTCTTTTTTTAAGTTAACTCTAATTTAAACGAATAAAGAGGGGGTTGGGGTGCTATAATAAATGAAATTTTTTATACGAATTTTTGTAAAAAGTATATGTATATATATATATAAAACACCTAATATTTACAACTTTTGTGAAAAATATTTTTCAAAATTTCTTTTCAAAATTATTTTATGAGATAATAGCAAACATCTGTTAATTATTATAATAATTTTTAAAGGTTTTTACAATGATAATCAAATTTGCGCTAATTTTAACTATCATTTTCATAATCAGCGCATCAAGTTACCTAGGTATATCAAGTTTCATTATAATCTTAGGTTGGTCGTTTTCTGAAGTATACACTTTACTTTTTGGTGATATTTTATAATAATTTGTGCCTGTAATTGTGCAAAAATGGATATTTTATTTTGGGCCCAAAAGTGAACCGCTATATTTTTATTTACAAACTTTCTTATATTTTAACAGATTTTCTGAACAGAAGTGTACAAAACCACATTTTTTTATTTTGGATTTTAAGGTCCAATTTTTCTTCGTGATAACCTAACTTAAGTCAATACCTAATATACCACCAAACTTTATTAAAATCGGTTCAGTTGTTTCAATGTGATTGTCGTAATTATAAAAGTTTATCAGCAGTCCATAAAAAATGTATTATAATCACTAAATACATTTTTTAATAAATATAAAGAATATTAACCATAATAAACTAATTATAGTTTATAGAAAAATTGTTAGAAATTGAAGGAAGAATAAGAGATTTTTTTTATTAAAAAAATTTAAATAATAATTAATGGAATTGATAATTCACAAATATAATTATTAATAAATACGAATAATAATATTAACGAATTAATTTTAAAATATCTTAAAATTGTAAGAAATTGAAGTAAAAATAAGTTGTTTTGTTTATTGAAAAAAATAAATAAGTAAAATAATAATTTATGGAATTGATAATTAATAATTGAAAAAATGCAAAAAATTATGGATGAAATTAATTGTTAACAAATAAATAAATACATAAAAAAATATAAACTTTTTTTAACAATAAATTAATTTTTCCATTTTACACTAATAATAGTGTTTCTTTTTTCTTAATTCGTTGTTTTTATCAAGTACATCACGTAGGGGAGACCGGGGCTATTCGGCTCACTTTTGGTCAGACAGGAAAAAAGTTAGGAAATTATTTTTTAAATCCAAACATGGATATATCATTTAGTAGCCTATCATTTGCACTTTCAAATTTGCAAGGACTTTTTGATTTATCTTTTATAGTTTTAGCTCTAGATAATTTTGAATGCAGATATACCAAATTCTCAAACTGCAAATTTGGCAGGTAAATCGGCTCACCCTGTGGGGCAATTCGGCGACTTTTATTTTTTACGAAAAATGAAAAAGTTCAATAACCATTATTTTGTAAATATGAAAAGTAACTATATTCTTATTATAATTATGCAGTGATGGATCAAGGTCAAAATTTGGGGGGGGGGGGACTGGGGCCCCTAAAATTAAAGAAAATTCATTAGACCTTACTTTTTTTTATTTTTTATAAAAAAATAAAAAAGTTAGTACACTCATTATTGGTAATTATTAAAAGTAGTCATATTCTTATCATAATTAAGCAGGGGCGGATCAAGACAAAGTATTTTTGGATAAGATGATTAACCGTCGCGTGAGCCCATTTACCCCACCCTGACTTTTGGCACTTTAAAACAAATACAAGTCACATTTGATACATATAAATAAAATAGCATAGGTGTATCGAAAGAGCACACCTGAGAGCATAAAAAAAACTTACCCAAAAAAATTAGGCTCGTAAATTAATGTACTAAAAACGTAAAAGTTTGTAAGTAAAAAGTGTACGCGCGACGCATAAAAACATAATACTCTACCTGACACGAGGCTGAATCAATAGAATTACACTAAATTTCGTTTACCTAACTAAAATGTTGAGACCTATATTCTATAGCGACCTTTCCCTCCTAGATTCTAATTAAGGCGTGAAATCGGTAATGAGCCGAATTACCCGCCGGTTCGGATTGCCCCGCTCTCCCCTATATTGAGAACAATAATTTCGAAACTGACAAGGTAAATGAGATGGAAGTTACTTTTAAAGTAATAATTCTTTATATTGAAAAATATATAATTTTTTTAAACAATAAATTATGTTTTCATTTTACATTAATAATAGAATTTTCTTTTTTTAATTCGTTGTTTTTATTAATTACATCACATTATTAAAAACAATAATACTTAAAACTGACTATGTGAGTTAAAAATTTGAATTTAAAATATTAAACTAAAATATAAGTTAAATGGGATCGACGTTAATTTTAAATCACATCTTTATTTTTAAAACTTAATTTTAAGAGAACAAGTAGAAGAAAATTAAAGATTTTTTTAAAGAGATCTTTGTAAACTTTGTAGTTTTCTCTATTAGTTTTTTAGATTTTATTATTTTTGTTTTCTTAATTTTTAATTTAAAGTTGTGAAAATCAAAATGAGATTTTTTAAATAAATCAAGCTTTCTATTGGCCTTAGGCATATTTTAAAGTCATATTAGGTTCAGATTCTAATGAACAAAAAGTGTCATTTTATCAACTTTGAAGTTAGGTCCAAAAGCAGACCCACTGGACCAATTCTGTTGGCGGATTCGGATTCAGCACATCAAAATACATAGGAAAATATCGTTCTCATACCTACTATCGGTTCAGAAAGTAAAGACATCTGTCTTTGAAGGCTTATTATAGATGTAAAAAAAATCGCACAATATTGAGACCACTTGGAATCAATAGCGACATCATTTCTACGCTACTGTATAAAATTGCAAAAAACAAAAAAAAATTCTTTTGGTAGTTATGAATTTTTAAAGAGAAAAAGAGCACGATTTTGAGCATCATTTTTACGTGGTGCAACTTTGACATTTTTTCACACGTTCAAAAAAAGTCCCACCAATATCCCGAATTTTTTCTACATTCCTTGAACCTTTCTAAACAATATTATTAAAAAAGAACGTAATTATTGTTACAATTTTTTGAGATTATTTAACGAAACTGCAGTGATACTATCTTCGTTTCAAGGATTGATATAAACCTGGGACAAAGTGCAAATTGTGCAAAATACTGCATCGATGCTGATGAGCTAAAGACAATTTGCCAAAAAAATTATTCTACTGAATTATTTGCAAAAAGATTTCCGGTTTTTTGCTTTATTACAGTATTAGCAGTCAGGTGTAGACCGTCATAAGCCTTTTTGTTATAGGCTAAAAATTGAGGACTACTCCCTTTTTTTCTTCAATATTTTTTTATGGATGAACCTGATGTATGATTTTAAAGATCATATTCCGAAGGACAGGCAAAGGCGTAGGTATAAAAATATCAAAGGTTTGCTAAAGAAAATTCAAAATTATGTTTTAGTTTGGGTAAACGCAACTTGATGATATTTTAGAACAGTATGTTAGTTACACTATTATCAATGTTTGATAATGGACAAATTACTAAATCAAAAAGACTAAATTAAAAAATGAATTTCTTAATTTTGCACTTCTATTTATTCATATTTTTTAGTCAATGAATTTTAGATTGCCGTCAATTAATGTTCATTTTTTTAAAATGTACTGTAAAATAGTTTTTTGCAATAAGAAATATCTATGTGAAAGAATTATTGATGCTTTTGTAACATAATTTGTATATTCTATACCTATTATCAACATTTTAATTATGAATAAAGAAAGGAGTTAAACTGATAATAATAATTTACTAGGATTATCTTTATTGAAAAAATGCATTTTTACTAAGTTTTAATAAATTATAAATTAACAATTTTACAATAAATAATAAATTATTATTTTTTAATAATAAATAATATAATCGGATGAAATTACAATCATGTAAATGGGTGATTCTCCGCGTAGTGCATAACTTGTTAAAAGCAATTGTCAAATTTTGTTTCATCTATATCATAAACAAAAATTCGAAAATTGATTTTGGTAATATATGAAAATTTATACGGTAATTTATGAAACTTTATACGGTAATTTGTGGAAATTTATACCGTAATTTATGGAAATTTTCGAGGTGATTTATAAAAATTTTGCGGTAATTTATAAAAATGTGTAAGCATCACACCATAATATAACATTTTTATTTCGGTAATTTATAAAAAAAATTGTAAAGCACAAATAACAGTTTAAATTTTTTATTTTGGTACTTTATTGAAATTTTCGGGGTAATTTATAAAAAAATCTAGCAGTAATTTATCGGTAAATTATTTGGTAATATAAGAGGAAGGCAAAGCAGGTAGGTCCTAAGTACCCAAATTGTTATTATTTTCACATTTACCCTCTTAAAGTTAGTCTGCTTCTAACAGTCTTTCGTGTCACTTCATAACATATTTAGTAAACGATTTTGATTCTGATTTGAAAATTACTCAAAAAATTTAAAAAACCTATTTTAAATTATAGGGGAGGGTGGTCCCAAACCGACCCCCTAAAAGGCAGAAGCCAAAAACGTGCCAAAAACTTGTTTGATTGCTGAGGTCAAATTTTTTTCAGTAAAGAAATCATTTTTCCATGTTTCCACTGGTTGCCGAGGCTCTGGATCTCATTAAGTGGGAGATACAGAGAGAAAATGAAACCGACCCCCTATTTTTATTGCAGGAAATAGCTAAAGCAAACAAAATTTTCAACTTGTATTGTAATTTCAATTAAAAAACAACAAACTAGAATAAACTTAAATTACTTTTACTTTATTTAAATAGATTATTTAAAGCCTTTTTTAGAATAAGAGTAAAAAAATTATCATTACAATAAAAAATGAGTGTTTTCAGTTTGATCTTAATTACAAGCTATATTATCTTAGCTGAATTATTGTTATTTTATTAAAATACATTTGTAGGTATTATTTGGTAATTACAAAGAATTTAGTTACTATTACAATGCAAGAAAAGGGGGGAGGTCGGTTTCGGACCACCCTCACTATTTTCACATAATGTCTTGCCGATCATTCATGTCAATGAAAGCGTTTGAATTTGAATATTGTGTATTAAAGTTGAGGCCATAAGCAACCAAAAAAACTTATACTTAAATTTTTCTAAACTGAATTCAACACTTTTAACTTAAATTCAAGATAGGTCAAAAACAAAAAATATTATTGCAAAAAACTAATTTTACGTAAAATTCCGAGATACAATATTACCAAGAGATTATTACCTATGGTCAAAATGTCACAGTTATGAAAGTGATCTTTTGATGGTATTCACGATTTGTCTAGTAACACGATCTCTGAGAAACAGAGGGGGGTCGGTATGGTACGAGGGGTCGGTATGGTACCACCCTCCCCTAAATAATTCGAAATAGTGTATGTGTAATTGAGTGTATAATGGAAAGTAAATTGAAAATTGAAGATAAGGAATTTTATGTGACTGAAGGTGATTGTCTATTTTTGTGCCTTAGAACGTTTCTTAATCAGCGTAGTGGTTACGTGGTACGCCAAAAAATTGTAAGCTATGTCATCGAACACTGGAAAGAATACTGTGAAGAAGCAAAGTTCGGTTTGAATATGAATTTTCCATACATTTATAGAGAAAAAATGGGAAATAAAAAGACTTATGGTTCCATGTTAGAATGTCGAGCTGCAACAAATCTCTTTAACATAAATGTTATTGTCTATCGGAAAACAGAAGACAATGCATTTTTGGTTTTTCCGTTTATAAAGAAAGAGGCTGTCAGAACAGTGCACTTACTAATTACAGGTCAACATAAAGAAGAAAATATAGACGGACATTTTACTATTTTTACTGAGTCCGGTAGTAATAACAATAATAACAGTTTAAACATTAGTGCCGATTTAAGCCTAAATATCAATCATGATACACAGTGGAAACTTAATGAGATTGCAGACAACTTAAATTTAGATGTACTAAATGCGTTAAATGATGACACTTTTGATGCCACGTTGTTCGAGACTCTAAACAATCAGAATGAAAATATGCAAAATATTCCAATACTTTCAAATGTTTATAAAAAGAGACGAAAGTCTGAGAGTTTATGCCAAGATACCAGTGACGAAAAATATACTGTATATACAAATATATATATACAGATACTCACAAAAAATAATAATTTTGATTTCAGTGAGAACAAATATTTTGCAAAACATTATTTTTTAGAACAGGAAAAGAAGTTTGTAATATGTGCAAGAGAATATTTCGAAAATGAAAAGAAATTAGGACCTGGTGATACATCCTAGGTTGTAAAACGAACAGCAAATTGCTTGCAGATTTCCCCCGCAAGTGTTTGTCGTATTACAAAACAATGGAATAAAACTGGGAAATTGGACATTAGACCAAAAAGCGGAAGACCTCTTATTCCTTGTAATGAATTTTTGCAAGGAATAATTCGAAGAAAAATCCATAACTTTTATTGTAATCGAGAATTTCTTACTACTGAAGCATTATATGAACAATTGCTTAATGATGTTCCTGATCTTCCAGAATTTAAAATATAGACTCTTAGAAAATGGATGAAGGAACTGAATTTAGAATATGTAAAATTAAATAAAAAACCTGTGTGGATGGAAAGTACTAAAATAGCTGCCCAACGGGATTCTTTTCTTCTTACAATTAAAAATTACAGAAACAATGGTTTTAACCTTTTTTTCGCGGACGAAACTTGGTGCGGTGCTAATAATTCGAGAAAATATGGCTGGGTTGAAAATTTTGTTACTCCAGAAAACAATAATTTCGGTTACTACCGTGAACACGTTCATGAAGTTTACGGTCAACGTGGAGGATTTGTCATCTAGATCAGGAAAAAGAGTCATTATTTTACACATTGGTGGGAATGATGGCGTTCAGGGTTTAAAATGTTTTATTGGACAAAAAGGCACAGCATTACGAAGTGTGGTTCCGTCACGTTTTGACAATCCTTCCAAGGAAATCGGTTATTGTTTTGGATCAAGCTCCTTACCATACAATGCTTGATCCAGAATTTCGAAATCCCACGACTCAATGGCTAAAAATTAGAATTGTCGAATGGCTTGTGAAACGTAACGTACCTGTACCTGATCTTGTAGAATGCTTCAGTGATTTAACTAAAGAATCATTGTTACAATTAGCGCGAAGTTATCATTACCCTAAACAATATTTATTACAAAAAATAACAAAAGATATTCGTGTTGATAATGTAAAATTATTGTGGTTACTTGTGGCACACTGCGAGTACAATCCCATAGAGCTTATATGGGCTTATGTAAAAAATGCTGTTGCAAAACGTTATAAAACTTTTAAAATAAAGGATGTTCAGAACTTGCTGAAGCTCTTACTGCGGTATTGCAGAATAAGGCGGAAGTGTCCGCCCTAATTAACAAAAAAACCGTCGAGATCCGAGATCTCGACGAGACAACCACGGAAGAGAACGTTGTTACTGCTCTAAGGGCTAAGCTTGAGAACGCTCATCTGGACCTGACGTGTCGCCTTATCTCGCGTTTTGGCGGAATGAAGATGGCATTGGTCCGCCTACCAGAAGGAGAGTGTGATACTCTCCTGAAGATAGGCAAAGTCCGGGTTGGCTGGATTAATGCAGCAATTAGGCAACACGTCGAAGTCCCGAGGTGCCAAAAGTGCTTAGGATACGGACAAGGGACCCGCGCATGCAAAGGCCCCGACAGGGTTAAAAACTGTCGGAGATGCGGCGGCGCGGGTCACCTCGCCAAGGCCTGTAGCGTAAACGAGCCAAAGTGTATAACGTGCTCGGACTTGGGAAAATCCGACCTCGGACATTGGACTGGTAGCAACGCCTGCCCGGTGTACAAGCAGGAACTACAAAAGCTTAAAAAGGCAAAAGCCTAAAGTTTTTGCAGGTTAACCTGCACACAGCGAAGAAAGCCCAGGACCTGATGCTGGTGACAGCCAGTCAGGATGGGATCGACGTTCTGTTCTGTAGTGAGCAGAACAAAAGAAACGATCTCGCCTGCTGGTACCAGGATTCATCGGGTAGGGCAGCCATTCAGGTCTACAATCCCGATTTGAGGGTAGACAAGTTCCTGGAGACGAGCAGTGGGTTCGTGTGGGTGGAAATTTCAGGTATACGCATGTATAGCTGCTACTTCTCACCCAACGACCCACTGACAACCTTCGAAGCGGAGATAGACGAACTCGAGTCGAGCCTGCGAGAATCCAGGCTGGATGTTCTCGTCACAGGCGAATTCAATGCGAAGTCGCCAGACTGGGGCGAGACAAGGCTCGACAATAAAGGAATTCTAATCGCAGAAATGGTCTCCAGGAACAATCTGATGGTTGTTAACCAGGGCCATAAATGGACGTTTAGGAGAGACCATAATATCGGATCAATTATCGATCTAACGATAACAACATCTCTCCTAAACAAGCGCATTACAGACTGGCACGTCTCTGAGGATCATACCGAAAGTGATCACCAGTATATTAAGTTTTCAGTCTCAGGAGGAGACACACCTAGAGCAAACAAGCAGGTTGCTTCCTGTAAGAAAGGCCCTAGGTGGAACATTAAGAAACTAGACGTCGAAAAGTTCGGTCGGTCCCTTGAAGAATTCCGCCTCATTGAGGAACTTGGATGGGTGAAGAGACCGAACAATCTGGATGGGGAGGTGCGGCCAGTGATGAACATGATAATCGCCGCATGCGACGCGTCAATGCCGCGTCGTAGAAGTACCACTCCCAGAAGACGTAATGTATACTGGTGGTCAGAGGAGCTGGCCTCTTTGCGAAAAGCATGCGTCAGAGCAAGAAGGATATACACACGCTCTAAGGGAGATCCTATGCTAAAGGACATATATATCCTATGCATATATAGAGGCCAAGAGGATCCTCAGAAAGGAAATTCGAGCTTCACAGCGAAGGTGTTGGAAGACCCTGATCGAGGATGTCGAGAAGGACCCATGGGGTCTGGGCTATAAAATCGTCACCAAGAAATTGGTAACGAAGCAAAAGACCCCCGGCCTGGACAATCCCGATTGGGTGCGTCAAATAATCAGGGCCTTGTTTCCACCAGCAGAACCATGGCCTAGGATGGACTGGAGTGACTGTCAAGTCCGTGATGAGGAACTCTTCACTCTTGCAGAGCTCCACCAAGCCGGCAGAAGATTGAAGCCAGGCAAAGCGCCTGGAATCGATGGGATAAGTAACGAGATACTTAAACAAGTGATCGTTACTTCACCCCAGATTCTCTTAGATTGCTTCAACAATTGCCTAAGAAGAGGAGAGTTCTTCCGGGACTGGAAACGACAGATGCTGGTCCTCCTAAGAAAAGGTAACAAACCTCTAGATAATGTCTCATCTTACAGGCCAATATGCCTGTTAGATACGATGGGCAAACTTCTGGAGGACATGGTTCTGCAGAGGATGCAGCTCCACTTAAATGGAGAGAATAGTCTATCCGACTACCAATTTGGTTTCCGTAAAGGCCTGTCCACAGTAGATGCCATACAAAAGGCAGTGGACCTAGCCAAGGAAGGAAAGGACAAATTGGGTCCGGGGAAGAAGAAGAGCTTCTGCGCTTTAGTAGCTATAGATATACGCAACGCGTTTAATACCGCTAAATGGGAAGATCTCATCAAGTCGATGAGAAACAAAGGAATACCGCCCTACCTGTTGCGGATAATGAATAATTATCTTAGCGACAGGTGGGTAATATACGAGGGGGACACCTGCACTCTGAAGGAAGAGATGCAAAGAAGTGCCCCTCAAGGCTCGAGGATAGGACCATTCGTATGGAACGTCTCGTACGATGACTTCTTGCGAATGGGTCTACCCGAAGGTGCGGTGATCATCGGCTTCGCGGACGACGCGTTGATCGTATGCTCTGCCGAAACTGCAGAAGAGCTCGAAATCTTGGTGAACGAATGTCTGCGACGAACAAAGAGCTGGCTGGATGCCAGAGGCCTTCAAATGGCCCTGGACAAAACTGAAACGCTCATGGTCACAGACAGACGTGGTTACGAACTTCCCCGGATCGAAGTAGACGGATTCGAGGTCAAGTGGAGCACGCATATAAAGTATCTTGGTGTACAACTCGACAAGTTTTTTAATTTTAAGCACCACATTGCTGTGGCTTCCCACAAAGCTGCAGAATGTACACTAAATTTAGCCCGTATAATGCCGAACGTCGGTGGGCCTTTTGAAAAGAAAAGGAGATTGGTGGCGAGTGTGTTCCACTCAAAGCTGCTTTATGCAGCACCAGTGTGGGCTCCCCCCCTGCGAACAGACAGAAGCAAGACCATCTTGGAGAAGATACTGTCCGTGCAAAGGATTATAACCAAGCGTATAATCTCTGCCTATAGGTCAGTATCTGCGAGTGCTGCTCAGGTCCTTGCCAGCGTCCCGCCGGCAGATCTTTTGGCGCAAGAAAGGGAGGAAATTTTCCTCCTTTTCAAAGATAGGATGTCCACCCGTTATACGGATGACAATAGACCCAGCAAGGACCAAATTCGCCGAGATGCGAGAAGCAGACTCGTCGAAAGATGGCAAGCAAGATGGAGCGGGGATGAGAAGGGTCGATGGATACATCGGCTCATACCTACACTCGCCACCTGGATAGATCGAAAACATGGAGTAGTCTCATACTACCTCACCCAAGCGCTCTCAGGTCACGGGTGTTTTAACTCGTACCTAGAGCGCTTCAAAAGACGACAAAGTTCAGAGTGTGCGTACTGCAAATCCCCAAAGGATGACGGAGAGCACACACTCTTTACATGCACACGATGGAACGACGAAAGACGGGTTATGTTCGCCGGTGTAAACTGCGAAGTTACACCGGAGAACATGGTCCTGTTAATGACTCGATCCAAAGAGAATTGGCGGCACATCGAGACCTTCATCCAACATGTTATGAGGGTTAAGGATCTCGATGTCCGCCAACAAAGGTAGTTCCTGTAGGTCGAGGAATGATATCGTTTAGGCGATAGAGGTGGGATATAAGACCACTCCTGAAGGCGATACGTCAGTAAACTGGCTCTACCTGGGAGTGGTCTTAAGGTCCCAAATAAGGGTGTGTTTTTAGCGGGTCGGCAGAACATCGCCACCCCCGCATAACCCTGTAGTACGGGCTACAGGGTACCTGAAGGCAGGTTTTCATATCCTACGCAAAAAAAAAAAGTATAAAAAACGAAATTTATTTAAAATTTCTCGAACTTTCGATATGTGCAATAAAAAATAATTAATATGAAGAGAAAATACCTCAAAAATTAATATTAAACTTAAAAGGTGTTTTTTCTCAAAGAAAGACGTTATAGATTTTTTTATTTTTTTGTTTCGAAATAATCTTCTATAAGTAAGGAAGTTTTTCCGTATAATATTGGGCATTCTTTCTCGATTCAACCACCCCCCTGCGCATTTTAATTAATTAGTAAAATTAGTTAATGAAATCTAATAATATTTTAATTTTCAAAATAAAAGGCGTTACTTTAGTTTAAAATTTTCGTCAAAACATTAATTTTTTTATGTCGTATAGTGTTTTTTATTTCTAGCTAAGGGCTGCAAAATATCATGCTTATACGCTTAAAACCTCCAAAAAATATAAAAATTGTGCGAAAAATAAACGAAAAACTAAAAATTATAGGACTAAATAACTACGAGATTTACATAAATTATTTAATCGCATTAAAAAAAAAACCTGAACAAGCATTATAATAAGAAAAAATACCCTCAAAATCATCCACTAAACATGAATTTTCAAAAATTAATAAAAATTCTTAAACAAGTAGACAAAAACATTCTTTAGAGAATTCACAAAATTTAAATATTACTAAGAATAAGAGTTCTATGAAACTTGCCCCTTCAGCATCGAAAACCACCCTTAAAAATCTTCTCTTAATCTTTAATCCAAAAAATTGACAATTTTTTATTGAACATATAAACTAAAACAATTTTGAGAGTATTCTCCGGCTTTAAAAATTGCTCAGAATCTATTCCTATGTAAGGTAAAAAAGAATAAATTTTGAGCGGTTTTTTTTGGTCAATTTCTTTATTTCAGATTAAGGGATGATTTTCAAGTGTGTTTTTCGATGCTGAAGGGGATAAGGTAGATAAGAATACATTCAAAGCAAGGTTTTAAGTAATTAAGGGATGATTCTAAAGGGTGGTTTTCGATGCTAATAGAGGTAAATTTTATAAGTTTTTACTCTTATTGAATTTCAAAGTTTGTGAATCCTCTAAAGATTGTTTTTTGTTTACTTGTTTAAGAATATTTGTTATTTTTTTAATTCGTGTTTAGGGGACGACTACACAGCCACTCAAAAAAAAAGTTCCCTGGCCTGGGTATGAGACCCATATTTTCCTATGTATTTTGATGCGCTGAAACCTAATCCGCCATCAGAATTGGTCCAGCGGGTTTGATTTTCGACCTAACCTCAAAATTATTAAAATTACACTTTTTGTTCTTTAGAATCTGAACCAGATTTAACTTTAATACATTACTAGAACCAATAGAAAGCTTGATTTATGACCTTTAAAACGCTTTTTTAAAAATTGTTCTACGATGATTTTTAACGAAGATTTGATGTTTTACATAAAATAATTTTTTTTCATTAGTTACTATATTCACGCATTTTTAACATTTTAAAAAATCATATGTTAAGTAAAACATCATATCTTCGATAAAAATCAACGTAGAACAATCTTTAAAAAACGTTTTAAAGGTCATAAATGAAGCTTTCTATTGGCTTTAGTCATGTATTAAAGTTAAATCTGGTTCAGATTCTAAAGAACAAAAAGTGGCATTTTATTAATTTTGAGGTTAGGTTCAAGATCAAACCCGCTGAACTAATTCTGATGGCCAATTCGGATTTAGCGCATCAAAATACATAGGAAAATATGGGTCCCATACCCAGGCCATGGAACTTTATTTTTTTTGTGTGGGTGTGTTATGAAAGGTTTTTCCTTATTATAATGCTTGGTAAGGTTCGATTATTTCTTTAAATGCGATTAAGTATTTTATTTAAATCTCCTAGTTATTTAGACTATAAATTTTATTTTTTCGTTTATTTTCCGCATAATTTTTATACTTTCTGTGGGTTTTTTTGGACTTTATGCATGATAATTTTCAACCCTTAGGTGGAAATCAAAAACACCATACGACATCAAAAAGTTGATGTTTTGGCAAAAATTTTAAGCTACAATAAAGTCTTCTATCTTGGAAATTAAAATGCACAGAGGGGTTGCCTGATTGAGAAAGAATGTCCCATATAGGAAAAAATAAAGAATATAAAACGGACTTTTAATTTAAATGAACGAGGAATTTGCAATAAACAGTCTGTAAACTTATTGTTTAAATGCCTTCAGTATTTTAAGTAATTTTTATAGTTATTCAAAGTCACGTGATAATCGAGGGGGGGTCCCAGAGAACATCACGGTTCATCACGTGGGGGGAGTGGGGGGTCTAAAATTGGCATAAAACCTATCACGTGATTTATGGATGACCCCCTACTCTCTGAAAATACGTCGCTGTACACGACGTATATTACGACGTCGTATACGACGTGGTTTCCGACATAAGACTATACATAGCATTTGATGTAATTTACGACATCCTTCACTACGTCGTTTACTACGTCGTTTACTACGTCAACTTTTTCAATAGGGTTTAAAATTATTCTAACATAATTTGTACTTCAAAAAAGTTATACATTTTTAGATATTAAATAATAATGTTTAATAAGTCTAAAAAATTAAATCTTAAACAATTTCTATTAATAAGTGCGTTATTTATTTAAAGGGTTATTGTAATATTTTATTATTAATTAAATACATTAATAAATCATATAATTTATTAATCTTTGAATAAAGAAAGCCTATATTTTTTTCGAAGCTCTGCACCAGTAATGGCAATCACGCAATCAGTAATAAATTTCGACATCATCCAAAGAATATGTCACCTTTGGCTCCAATATTGCTATTATTTCTAATATTAGTATGATTATTAATATATTTTATTTCATAAGTACATTATATAACTTCATATACAAACAAAAAATCAGACATTTAACAGTTACACTAAGAAATTGAAGTCAAGCAATCAAAATACCGAAAAATAAAAACCTTTTAAATAAATTTCAAAAAGTGTTAACTGAATTTTAATAATTGGTCGAGTCCATACCAAGTGATCATATTAATTTCAGTCACATTAATTAATATTTATGAAATTGATGATTTGGGTTCCTTTAGTGGTTAAAAAAATAAATTTTAAGTATTTTTAAAAAATTCAAAATATTTTTGAAAATATTCAAATTCAAAATTTTGAGTATTATTTTTTTTGTTTAATCATAACTTCCGTAATTTTCAAGCAATTTAGATCAATTTTTTTTAAATTACTCGAATTTGAATGCTCTTTTAAGAAAAATTATAACAAATAAAAAATTGTTTATGATTCAATTTTTATTAACAAAAAAAAAATTATTTATCTAAAAAAAAATCAAAATCATATCTTCGATTTTTTTCAAAAAATTCATAAACATAGCCTATAATGTGCTTAAAAATTTTAGTCAAAGATTATAATTCAGCACACAGTACAATCCAAAAAGTACGATAAAAAGACGATTATTGTTATTGAAATTCTGAAATCGTTATGGATTTTAGTTGATTAAACTTAATATATATCCATGTACTAAGAAAAAATCAGTAAGATTTATTCAAGCCTATAATTTAAACACAATACTGTAACTATATTCATTTTAAATAATGATATACATCGTGGAGACACCAGTCTGCGCTAGCGTAACTTAATAATTTTTTTCTCGAAAACTATAAGACATACCATCCTGTTCTTTGACTTAAATTTTTAAGCACATTATAGGCTATGTTTATGAATTTTTTGAAAAAAATCGAAGATATGATTTTGATTTTTTTTTAGATAAATAATTTTTTTTTTTTAATAAAAATTTAATTATAAACAATTTTTTATTTGTTATAATTTTTCTTAAAAGAACATTCAAATTCGAGTAATTTAAAAAAAAATTGATCTAAATTGCTTGAAAATTACGGAAGTTATGATTAAACAAAAAAAATAATACTCAAAAATTTGAATTTGAATATTTTCAAAAATATTTTGAATTTTTTAAAAATACTTAAAATTTCTTTTTTTAACCACTAAAGGAACCCAAATCATCAATTTCATAAATATTAATTAATGTGACTGAAATTAGTATGATCACTTGGTATGGACTCGACCAATTGTATGAATGACGGAACATTTTACAGCAAATTTTGTTTTCAAGCAATGAATTTCATTTTTATAATTATTAAAAACATTAATATTAATAAATTATTTTTTTTAATATAATAATCTATTCAGTGTTCAGATTCTCATAAATAAAAAGTATTATTTCATTAATTTTGAGGTTAGGTCCAAAATCAGACCCACTGGACCAAATCTGATGTCGGATTCGGATTCAGCGCATCAAAATACATAGGAAAATGTGGGTCTCATACCCAGGCCAGGGAACTTTATTTTTTGTGTGGCTGTGTAATTACTAAATAAATTTTTTAATAAATATAAAGAATATTAACCTTAGTAAATTAATTTTAATTTATAAAAAAATTTGAATAATAATTAACGGAATTAATCATTTATAAATACAATTACACAGCCACACAAAAAAAATAAAGTTCCCTGGCCTACTATCGGTTCAAAAAGTAAAGACATCTGTCTTTGAAGGCTTATTATAGATGTAAAAAAATCGCACAATATTGAGACCACTTGGAATCAATAGCGACATCATTTCTACGCTACTGTATAAAATTGCAAAAAACAAAAAAAAATTCTTTTGGTAGTTATGAATTTTTAAAGAGAAAAAGAGCATCATTTTGAGCATCATTTTTATGTGGTGCAACTTTGACATTTTTTTACACGTTCAAAAAAAGTCCCATCAATATCCCGAATTTTTTCTACATTCCTTGAACCTTTCTAAACAATATTATTAAAAAAGAACGTAATTATTGTTACAATTTTTTGAGATTATTTAACGAAACTGCAGTGATACTATCTTCGTTTCAAGGTTTGATATAAACCTGGGACAAAGTGCAGATTGTGCAAAATACTGCATCGATGCTGATGAGCTAAAGACAATTTGCCAAATAAATTATTCTACTGAATTATTTGCAAAAAGATTTCCGGTTTTTTGCTTTATTACAGTATTAGCAGTCTGGTCCCTATTGAAAAAAATGGCCACATTTGTGCCCTCATTTGTGCCCACATTTGAGGCCTCAAATGTGGCCACAAATGTGGTAGCGGATTTGAAACAGCATATGCGCCCACAAATGAGGCCTCAAATGTGGGCACAAATGTGGCCTCAAATGTGGCCTCAAATGTAGGCACAAATGTGGGCACAAATGTGGGCGCAAATGTGGGCACAAATGAGGCCTCAAATGAGGCAGAAAAATATCCACATTGAAAAAAATATAAAATAAAAAAAATATTATTAATCTTGATTTACACTATATTATTTACAAGCAGTTGCCTTAATTAACTTTAGAAACTTATCATTACGAATATAATTTTGAAAATAAATTTGGGGGTATGGGGATTCGAACCCGGGTTCGACGCACGCAAACTAACTACCGAACCACTGAGCTACATAGGCGACTGCCAATAGAAAGGATAATCTTTCTCTTGAGGTGCAAGTGATTTTATTGGCTGACAAAACGGCGGGTTTATTTAAAAACGTTTTCACCACATTCTTCAAGTATTGAAAAATTTGTCATAAAACATTTGCTTTTATAACAGTTAATTCTTATTTAAAAATTTATTCCTAATTTATTACATTATTATTTGAGGTTTCTTTGATTAATTCACTATTTTTTTACCTATTCGGTTGTAAAATACACATATTAAGTCTGTTAGTGGGGAAAATTGGAACAAAGTTCCTTGATACTTTGTTACATAAATTATAAACTTCTGTTATTTTATAATTTTAAATTTTTACCAAAGATTATCTTGAAGCCAATTATGAAATATTTCGAAAATCCTTATAGCATTTTTTGAACTTGTGAAAATTACATTTTCTCTGGAAGAAAAAATGAAAATTATAAATTTTATTAATTTTTGAGTTTAGATACTTGACAAAAATTTTAAAAAAACGGGAAAATTATTTTGAAAATTCAATTAATATTTTGTAATTTTTCAACTATTATTCAAATTTTCGAACATTTAATACCTACTGTGACAGAAAAAATCAATTAAAGTTGCTTAAAATTTTGTTAGTTAACGATTTTAAATACTTCTCTATTGCAGTAGGGACAATTTGGTTTTTGAATCTTTAAATAAGAGTAGGAGAATTACGAAGTATTAAAGAATTTATTTTTAAAGTCAATCCAATTTCATAATTAAAAAGTTCACAAGTATTTTAAATCACATACAAACAAAGCTTTTGATTTTCATAATATGTAATTGATTTTTTTTGGTTAGAAGGAGGGCATGAATTTTAAAACTTGATAAAGTTTTAGGAAGTTTAAAAATTTTTAATTATTCTTAATCATAAATTAACAAACTTGTAAACTTTAAAATTCTTATTTTAAATTTTAATACATTTTTAAAAATCACAAGTTTTGTTCTTTCGTGATTTTAAATGTTTAAAAAAAGCTTAAGGAAAATAGATTTTATGGATTTTAAAAACAGATTTTCGAATAAATAAATTATTGGAAATTTCAGTCAGCTAGTGCTGGTAAAAATCAGGATTTTTTTTAAAGAAATCAAAAAAATCAGATTTTTTTATTTAAATCAAAAATGGTTGTTTTAATTGCAATCAGTATATAAAATCTCTCCAAATGTTTATTTTTAGTAGTTTATTTTTTAAACTGAAAACATTTAATAAGAAATAATGAATAATAAAACATTTAATCAAAATCAAATAAATTATGTCAAATAAATAAGAAAATTTCAAAAAAAAATTCTTCAAATTCATATGATCACAAAATTAATAAAATTAGGTAAAAGCAACCAAAAAAAATAAATTAAAAAAAAGCAAAAACGTAAAAAGATAAGAAAAAAATCTATTAAAATAATGTTAAAATTCTTTTAAATAAAAAATGTCATGCTTATTATTAAATAGGAATATAATTCCTAATCCATAAAAATTTGACAATCAAGTTATCACTGTTTCAGTATTTTGCCTTATATTCAAACAAACAAAAATCAAACAACAATTTCTTATTATTTTTTATTAATTCGATTTGTTTTGAAGATACTTTATATTTTGAGTAATATATATTGGTGAAGGCAAAATTTGCGTTTATAAACTTTTTCTTCAAATATTGAATATTTTATCACGAAACTTTGTAAAATTGTTTAAAATTTAATATCATTAAACAGGTTAATTTTTTTTAAAGAAATCAAAAAAATCAGTTTTTTTATTTAAATCAAAAATGGTTGTTTTAATTGCAATCAGTATATAAAATCTCTCCAAATGTTTATTTTTAGTAGTTTATTTTTTAAACTGAAAACATTTAATAAGAAATAATGAAATAAAATAATAAATTACAAATAAATTATGTCAAATAAATAAGAAAATGTCAAAAAAAATTTCTTCAAATTCATATGATCACAAAATTAAGAAAATTAGGTAAAAGCAACGATAAAATAATAAATTAAAAAAAAAGCAAGAACGTAAAAAGATAAGAAAGCAATCTATTAAAATAATGATAAAATTCTTTTAAATAAAAAATGTCATGCTTATTATTAAAGAAATGAAGAAAAATTAAAAAAAACAACTCAGTAATGAAACAGTAACATAAAAATTTGTGTATAAAAAAGTAGGAACACTTTTCAAAATTTTAAACTATTTACGGACGTTTTTTTAATTAAAAAAATAAATAAGAAGATAGTTTAAATATATTAAAATACATTATTAAAGAGGAAAAAAAATTTTAAATTTGAGAAATTGGTTCACAAAATAAAATTAATAAAATTTTGTTAATTGGAAAAAATTTTAGACGTAGAAAATTCTATAAAATAGAAGAACGGTGTTAATATGAAAATATTTAGTCTAAGCTTAAATTTACAAAATATAAAATAAAAGATTTGTGACGACTTATCGCGGGATTTTAATTAAATTTAATATTCATGTAAGCAAAAGAGACAAGAAAAGGGGTTCGACCCGCGACCGGTCTCACAATGTACGCACAAAACTTACCACGTTTATTACAGGTTGTCCACCCAGTATTCAGGCGAGAAAATCGAGAGAAAGCGATCAAATAAACATTTCACAACCAGATGAGAACCAAGGCGAACTTACCGATCTGTAGACGGATGAAAATGATTCAAACAATAGTAGGCGCTCGACGAGCGAACAAGAAAATCCCAAATGTGCCGCGTAACGGCGAACAATAATTGGCACAACACAAGGGTTATATAATCCAATAAAAATCACTACAATTTGGTTAAATACCGCTCTATATTCTAATTTGAAATAAACAACAATAATAAAAGGAATTCTTTACAACAGAATATGTCCGCTGACATGCGACGCTCGCATCAATCTGGCGCGGTTGCCGGCAACAGGTGACGGCGTCGTCTGCTGCGCTAACGCTCGACGCGCCACCTGAAACTAGAAACCGCGCAGATTTGAATATTTATAGTGGCACTTATGCCACAATTAAATAAGAAGAGCGAACTGGGAGGGAGACAACGATTTAATAATTTCAATAACGACTTGGATCGTTACACTCCCCCCTTCTAGATCGCTGTTACCCTCCAGGTTCGATCCCGTTCGCCCCTTTTTGGCATTTGAAGGTTTCACCTGGTTTAGGCACTGCGAAAGTGAGAGGAATAATATTAAAATAGAAATGAATATAAAGAGAAACTTTAACTTGGATTAATGCTGAAAACAAGTGGATAAAAATAATTAATTAAATCGCACTTTCAATGTATAAAATGTTGATCACTTTCTCTCTCTTTATGTTAATAAATCAGTTTTTACTCCTTAGTTGCGTAACGCAGGGAGTAAGATGACTAAGGAAGAATATCGGATGTCAATTACATAATCTTTATTAATAATTAAAGGTATCAAAAAGTACAAAATTATAATATATTTTTCGAGTCATTTGGTCTCGAGAGGTAGCGTTGAATATAACGAACTAGTAACTTAAAAGCTATAATAAAAAAAAGAAACAAAAATGAGAAAAGGCTCTTTGGCACGCATAAGCGTTATAATGTATTTTGTACTAGCTTTCTCAAAAATAAAAGGAGGTAGCGCCTCTTGGGCAATCACAAAACGCGGTAACAAACTTATATCGTAAATAGAATAATAAACTAAACAATATGTGGATCACATGAGAAAAATAAAACGTTTACTCTCCTTTTTTTTTTTTTTAATTTTTATTTACGAATCTTGGGCTGCTTGTCCTAATTGGCCGATCTCTGCTGAATCCGAAGAGGTGCCAGTTGTTCCCTGTTCAGTCACAGTCAACTGTTCTGGGGCGGCGAACAGTGACTCGTCTCTCGTTGATGGGTCCAAATCTGCTGTGTCGAGCCCAAGCGGTTGGTTGGAGTTCGGTAGACTCTCGATAGCTTCTCGCTTGACGGCCGAACCGTTTGATCCGGAATCTCTCCTAGTTGATATTGATTCTAGGAGGGAACTACTTGCGAGTGGCCGACTGCCAAACCGGAGTCCGGCAACTCCAGGAGCCTTGCTAACGATCGTGGCGCTTGGTCGGTCAGTTGGTTTAGTAACTTCAGACGTCTGAGGCGTAGCTTGATCCAATAGTTGTTGGGCTAAAGCGTTGCGTTTAATGAGTCCCTCGCGGAGCATCCGTTTGCGACAAGTCACGCAATTCGGATCTGGTAGATTGCGCGGGCGTTTACATCCACTGCATCTTAGGCTCTCCGGGAAGTGATATCGGATCATGGCGCTATGTGGCCACGGACAGTCTTCACCATTGAAGTCAGGAGAATCACATTTCCTGCAGAACTTGCCATTGTAGGGCTTTGGACAATTTCTATGGCCATGGCCCTTAGCAGAGCAGTTTAAGCACCCCTCAGGAGCCTTCATTCGTAAGCGTGGCTCTCTCATCTCTACCTGGGCACGATATACTTCGGCGATCGTCTTGCCGAACAAGTCGTGTATACGTTTGTAGAGGTCCTCCCTGTAGCGATAGTCCACCAGTAAGGCATCGTAATCGGCACGATATGCGTTTACGTCAGCTTGAAGCTTGTCTGCCTTTTCTTTATGTTCGGCGGCTTCTTCCTTCAATTTAGCCGCTTGAACCGTAAGGTCACGCCTCTCCTGGTTAAGGTCTGCCAACATTTGATAGGGGAAACTGGGGGCTGATGGAGCAGGGGCCACCGGCTTCTTCTTCAACTCTTCGAGCTTCTTGCGAAGTTCGTCGTTTGTCCTTCTCTCCTCGAATAGTTGGGTGGCTAGGACGTGGCGAGTATTAATAAGGCTTTCTAAGTCTGCTTTTCTGAGCGTCACCGTGTTGTTAGGCTCTTCTGCGAATTCCAGATTATGAAAAGGGTCGAGCTGTTCCGTTGGGCTCGTTAGCAGGTGTAAAACCCGAACTTCGGGGAAGTTCAGCGGTGTGGCACTTGAATTGGCGGAGGCATCCATGGCGTTGTCTAACCTGCAAAAATATTTACAACGTAGTATCGAGTCTACGACTCCGCCTAGCTACTTTTAAATCACCTACGTGGTATTTGCCAACCTTTTTCCCATGCGTATCGCTAATGACGACTACCATGGGTGACAATTTTTCCGAAATTACGGCTGGGCCCTTGTAACGTGGCGCCAACTTTGAATTATAACCACGTACCGCGCTAGATAAGGTGTTATTAGGGTAGAAAACCAGGTCACCGATTTCAAACATAATGTTATTCTTACGATTCTTATTATACGTTTTACTCTGCTTCTTGCTGGCTTTTAACATTTCTGACTGCACTTTTTCACGGAGTGCGTCTATGCGCTTAATACGTTCTAACCAGTCATTCGTAGAACCGGGGGTAGTATCGTCAGTGACATCTACGTCAGTTATCGGTCTACCTGTCCGTCGTGGTTCACGAGTAAAATTGAGGAAGGCAGGAGTAACGCCTAGGGAGGAGTGAACCGAAGTATTATACGCAAATTGGATCTCATCGAGTAGGATATCCCATTCACGATGATCGTTACCGAGGAGACTTGCGATCATTGTTTTTAAATTACGATTTACGCGCTCCACGGGGTTCGACTGCGGGTGGTACACGGGCGTCGTGCGCTGTATGGAACCTACCTTATCCATGAACTTTGCGATAACTCGGTTAACAAATTCCGTCCCGTTATCAGTGATAAATATTCTCGGAGTTCCCCATTTGTTTACTAATACGTTTAGGCACTTAGATATCTTCGGATCGTCCGCTTTCGAGAGGGCATAACATTCGATGTAGCGTGTGAACGTATCTTCGCATACTAGAATATAGCTTTTTCCGGATTTGGATCTCGGAAGGGGACCTACTATATCTAGCGAGACGGTGTCCCAAGGTTCGACGAACTTGCGAGGATACATCAAGCCTTGAGGCGCAGAGTTATCCGGCTTGCATTTGAGACACACATCGCAGCGATTGACGTAAAGCTTCACATCTTCACGCATACCGGGCCAATAATAGTGTCCGAGGATTGCGTAGTATGTTTTATTGATACCCTGATGCGCAGATTGTGGGGTATCATGGTACTTCGATATCGTGGAAATTCTTTCTTCCTCTTTTAAGACTTTCTTCCAGGCGTTGTTATCACCAAGACTTTCCTTAATCAGGTTTGGCTTGTAATAATACAATTCGCCATTGGAATCGAGCTTATAGCGCTCGTTGAATTGAGGATTTACCCGTGTGCGCTCTACTATGGATTCGTACCAAGGCTTGTTACGAATAAGGTTTAAGTCTAGAGGGGGTGTGTCTGGAGGGGAATCCTCATACAAACGCGAGAGCGTGTCAGGCGCCTCATTGGTGGTACCTTTTCGGTGCACAATATGCGCTTTGTTGGCTGACAGCTCTAGGGCCCATCTAGCGAGCCTACCTCTAGGGTCTTGTACACCCTGTAACCAAGTTAAACTCGAGTGATCGGTAATTACCGTGAACTCGGTGGCTTCGAGGAAACAACGTAACTTCTTAATTGCAAAGATCACGGCTAAGCATTCCTTCTCTAGTTGCGTCAGGATTGCGCCAAGACCAGTGTCGCTCGCATCGGTATAAAGGATGAACGGCAAATTTGGCTTGGGCGCTACTAGGGTCAGGGCGCTCCTGAGCGACTCCTTGACTTCCTGGAACGCGGTTTCATGCTCTTCAGTCCACCGCCATGGCACTCTGGGACTTGCTAATTTATTTAGCGGGCCCTGTACTCGCGCGATATTGCGCAGATGCCTATGGTACCAGTTAACGGAACCGTTAAACTGGCGCAACTCTTTACGGTTGCGTGGACTGGGGCGTTCTAAAATTGGCTCTATCCGTTTCGGATTGGGTTTGAGGCCATCCTTGTCGAGAAGGAATCCTAAGTATTCGACCGATGATTTGGCGAAATGGGATTTATCCCTATTAATGGATAGACCTGCGTTTCGCAGTATCGTGAATACGATATCTAGAAGCAAGATATGTTCTTCGAACGTTTTGGATATAATTATCCAATCCTCCAAGTAAGCGGGGACCTGATCGATGAAACGTTCTGGTAACTTATTTTTTCGGACATAGTCGACGAATTTATCTTTAAGCCTATCCGTGAGGGCTTGAAAAGTGGCCGGCGCATTTGTGAGGCCGAAAGGCATTCGAATCCACTCGAATTGTCCACGACCGGGGACTACGAAAGCAGTGTATTCACGTGACTTGGGGTCGACCGGTATGTGGTGAAATGCGTCGGTAAGATCAATGGTGCTAATAATATTAGCTTCTGATAAAGCATCTAGTATGCTGTCCATGCGCGGCAGGGGGTATGCAGATTTTTTCGTTATTTTATTTAGCTGACGATAATCGATGCAAACCCTCGGCCTGCCATCTTTACGATACGTAAGCACGACGGGACTAGCATAACGGCCATTGCTCGGAACAATAAATTTCTTTTCTAAATAAGAATCAATTTGAGCATTTATAATTTTATTGGCCTCCATGCTTCTACGATAAGGCTTTAATTTTATTGGCGTCGGGTCGGTCAATTCGATGACGTGAGTTGTCAGATCGGTTACACCGGTGCCCGAGGCGAAATTTGATAGCTTGTCATTAATAAAATTGTCTAGGGTTTTCCGTTGTTCCAGCGTTAGCTCGATCAATTGCATTGAATTGAGCACGTTTCTCGTGTTATTTTTCGAGCGTAAAGGGAGCCGAATTTTTGACCCTTGGATAAACCAATAATCATTGATTGCATCTATGACAACTTTCCATGCGAATATAAAATCTAACCCGAGAATAATGGGCTTTGTGAGCCCGTCGAAGATTGTGAACCACAATTCGCCATAACAATCGTTAATTTGAGTGTTAAATTTAGCAGAATAACGGGGCGAGGCGATGTGATCTCGGTGTGCGAGTTGTACTCCACCGCGTGTTATCGCATCTTCTAAGGGTTCGTCATTCGCTAGATTTTTAATTTTATCGAATAGCTCTCCTGACATGTAGGTGCGATCGCTACCTGTTCGAGGAGGGCTGTGATTTTATTATCGCCAATTATTAATAACACGTCGATCGTGATCCGCTTTTGCGACGGTAAGGGCGGTGCTGGCCCTTTGTCCACTAAGTACCTAAGCTGATCCACTGCTGCTATTATGCAGGTAGTTGGGGTAGCTAAAGGCAATGACGTGACGGAAGATATGCCCGGTCCTACTGAGCGCATTGGTTCAGTGGAGGGGAGCGCTTCGTCAGAGTCGGGATATTCCGTCTCGGATTGTGAGTAGATAGCATCGTCGTGGTCGCTTTCGGAATCACTAGTGTTGTCTCTACTGGCATACGCTTGATTGAGCGTTGATGCATTTTGAGAGACACACGTTGAGTCCTGAGCGTCATGACTGCAACTCGGAATTGCACGGTCGTCGGTGTTATAATTTTTATTAAAATATGAATTTTTTAAATCAATAGCCGTATTTGAATTTTCGATAAAATTTGTTTTCAATTCGCCAGGGAGATCTAGTCTCTCCTGGCGTCTCTGGCGTTTTTTGACTGATCCGGCTGTCCAGCGTTCGGACGCTGATCGTGGTACTGGCTACCGTAAGGGTTTGGCCAGGGGTGCGAGTGCTGAGCAGGTGGCGCTTGTGGTGGCCAAGGTGGCTGCGCTTGAGGCGGCCAAGATGGCTGTGTTGGTGCGCTTACCTTGCACTGACAGTCTAAGTGGCAACTTGGTGGGGGTGTAGAGGATTGGTTTTGGTAATTGTAATTATTACCGTAATTACGGCCGTAACCGTTCCAATTACCTCTGTTATTTCCACCACGGTTATTGTTAAAACGATTGTTGCCTCTAAAACCGTTGTCGCGCCCTCTATTACCTTGATTTCGATTATCGGTACCGCGATTGGACTGCGCGTTCCATTCACTATCCCCTCCCCCCTTCTGCGACGAAGCAGGGGCTAAGGAGTGCTGAAACTCCTACCGGAGGGGAGGGGGGCTGGGTTGCGCCGTGCGCAGCCTGAGCGTATGTACTTTCGTTCCGGCTTCCGGTGCCGTGTATTTTCTTTTGTAAAACGTCCATCTGGCGTTTATAAATTTCAATTTTATTAAGATTAGTTTCCGGTTCACCGCTTATTTGTTTTTTTCCGTTATTATTTTTATTTTTCGATTTCAATTCTGGTTTTGATTCGTTAATAGGTGGTTCGGAAGGGTATTTGTGAATTTTGTGAATTTTCACGATTAGTTCGTCGTAAGACGAAAACGTATCTCGATCAAATTGCGCAATCAAGTTGGAATGCAAACCCGAGTAAATTTTGTCGAGCTGACTTTTTTCCGGAACTTTACATTGTAGTTTATTGTAAAGTGCGCCTATACGAATTATAAATTCGATCCCTGATTCATTTGCCGATTGAATTGCTCGTTGGATTTTATTCGTAATTTGCTGGTCGTCGTTGGTGTCGCCGAAGGTTGTGCGGAATTTTGTTGCAAATTCGGGCCAAGTAGTCCAGGTACTACGAAAAGCCATAAGCCATGTGTAAGCAGAACCGGAAAGAATTTGTGTAAGCGCTGAGAGCGCGTCATCAGGACTGATCGATGAGGCATTCATTTTGGATTCGAATTCATCGATGAATTCGTGTGCATCAAGTTTTCCAGGGAATTTTAATTCCCAGGATTTGATGATTTTATGAATATTAGCAGTCCGATTCTGTGTGTTGGGGAGCGGTTTTGCTATTGGATTCGGGATAGAATTTGGTACCGTGAATTGAATTAAATTTTGTGATTCGGATTCGTTACTGAAATTTTGTGGCGCTGCGTAAAAACTTGGAGCGTCATTAAATTGAAGAGTACGAGCAGGAGGGGGTATTCTTACCGACGGTGTCAAGAATGAGAGGGGGGGTGGTGCGCTTGAAGCGTTTATTCCCGTGCTCCACGCAGTGCTCGTTTGTGCACTCGTAGTTGTTACCGTAGTGGTAGCTAGAGTGGGGGGTAACGAGGTGGGCTGTGTTAAGTGTACATCGTTTGTGTACGCATGATCGATGGATTCCCATCGTGAGTCATGCCAAGGCGATTGCGCTTGCTTTATTTGCAATTCTGTGACTTTCCGTGTAAGGATCTGAATCTCCTGATTTGTCTCAACTTGATAATTGTTCATCGCAGAAACCATTTTATTTTCTAAAGAATGAATATTTTTAACAGTTTCGGCCCTAAGTGTGTCTATATGTCGAGCGTTATCCGTGACTATTTGATTAATAATGTACCGTGTTTCTTTTAGGTGATTGTCAAGTAAGTTGGTAATTGTTTTTTGAAAATTTGCGTTATTTGCCGTTTGTTCTTGCATAAGGTTTTGCATATGGGACATAGTTCTCTTAATTCTGCCCGATGTTAAGGGTGTTTCTAAATGCTTTAGTATTCGATGTGAATTATGATGCTTTAGAATTGTTATTTTTGGAATTCTTCTGCGCGGACTACCCGTAGCGTTGTCCGGAACGCTTTGCGTTTCGTCAGGGATTTTTTGTTCTTCTTGGGGAATATTTTGTTCCTGATTTGGAGCGCTTTGCGTTCCTGGGCCAGCGCTTTGCGTTCCCGGCCCAGCGCTTTGCGTTCCTGGGCCAGCGCTTTGCGTTGTTACGGGAGGGGGCAGTGTACCGCCCTGAGTGAAGGGTGTTTCACTGGCTGTTGTAACTACTGGTGGGGGGGGGGGGCTGGTTGCCGGGTGGGGGTGATCGAGGAATCATACCCGAGCGTTTGAATACGTTCTGTTGAGTTCTTGCTTCTTGAGATTCTGCCTTTTCCGCAGAATTCCTGTTTTTATTGTGATTTCTAGTCATTTGAAAAAATTGAATAATCGATTAGTCATTAGCTAATTATTTGATTGAAAATTTTTGCAAATAATGCGTAGTCGAATCAAAAAATCTCGAAAGTGTAATCAATTGATTTCGCTAATTTTCGAAAAAGCAAGAAAAGAAAGATTTTTGATTTTTAATTTTAATTTATTTTTAATTAATCAATTAATTAAATTTATTCAATTTGTTGGTTAATTAAATTCATTTGGTTTTTAATTCGATTAATTCATCGAAATGTCGCATTATGCGTGATATCGGAATAAAAAAAATATTTCCGAAGCGTGACTGTCGATTAAACAATTTGTTAAAATTAAAATCTTTATTTAATCAAAAGGTGAAAATAAAAATTGAAAGAAAGGAAGAGAAAGTAAGAAAAAATTTTTTTCCACAATTTAGAGAAAAGAGCAATTTGTAATTTATTTTTAGTGATTTCGAATCGAGTATTTTGGTAAACGGGTTTGACAGAATTTAATTTTATTTTCCTAATGCGAAAAATATTTCGAATTTCGATTTTATTTTAATTTGGAAGTAACCGGCAAGAAGCAAAGATAACGCCTAGTTGTAAACACTGGCGTGTTTACGTTTGGTGACCTCGTGCAAAGGACCTGGTGTTCTACCGTGGCGAAAGAAAAATGTGGCCACTTAAAATTTCATAATTTTGTAACGATTAAATATTGTCACTCATGGTTTTTGTTAATAAATTATTTTACATATTTTGTTAAATTTTTACAAATTTTGAAGCAACTCTGCGTGATACAAAAGAAATTTAATTTTTTTTCAAATATGCACAAGTATGGTATACTATTTTATTAGTAATTAAGCGAGAAGAAAAAAATAACTACAAGCAGAATCTAGAAAATGTTAATTTTTAAGTTTACGGAAAAAGTGATCTATTTTGTTATTTTTGTGGCACACATATTAAGTTTTCAAGCTTGAAATACAGAAATTAGAATTCGTAAGCGAATTAGAAATGGCTGTGAACCGAGAATAGATTTTGAGATTGATGCGAGTTTATTAAAAGTAGATAAAAGTTTTGACGCATGAAATGCGTGGCAGTCTTGTGCGTTTTACAAGTATTCTACGAGAAAATGTTAATAGAAAATTTGAAATGCTAATGAAAGGATTTCCGTAATGCATTTGCAATTAATTTCGATGTAAAAATAGTTCAGAAAAGCGATTTTCTTTTCGGTAATACACCACGTGGCGACGCCATTTTGCCACCGGCAATCGGAATATTCCGTCAAGAAAATCGTGTAAGAACTTTTAAATTTTAGTAAAAAACTAAAATAACGAGTTGGGCGCCATAAATGTGACGACTTATCGCGGGATTTTAATTAAATTTAATATTCATGTAAGCAAAAGAGACAAGAAAAGGGGTTCGACCCGCGACCGGTCTCACAATGTACGCACAAAACTTACCACGTTTATTACAGGTTGTCTACCCAGTATTCAGGCGAGAAAATCGAGAGAAAGCGATCAAATAAACATTTCACAACCAGATGAGAACCAAGGCGAACTTACCGATCTGTAGACGGATGAAAATGATTCAAACAATAGTAGGCGCTCGTCGAGCGAACAAGAAAATCCCAAATGTGCCGCGTAACGGCGAACAATAATTGGCACAACACAAGGGTTATATAATCCAATAAAAATCACTACAATTTGGTTAAATACCGCTCTATATTCTAATTTGAAATAAACAACAATAATAAAAGGAATTCTTTACAACAGAATATGTCCGCTGACATGCGACGCTCGCATCAATCTGGCGCGGTTGCCGGCAACAGGTGACGGCGTCGTCTGCTGCGCTAACGCTCGACGCGCCACCTGAAACTAGAAACCGCGCAGATTTGAATATTTATAGTGGCACTTATGCCACAATTAAATAAGAAGAGCGAACTGGGAGGGAGACAACGATTTAATAATTTCAATAACGACTTGGATCGTTACAGATTACAAGGCTGCCAAAGAAGACAAAAATTTAAAAATTTTTAAAATGATAAATCAATCAAACAAATATTTTCAATAATTTTTAATTACAAAATAAAACTGAAAAATTTAAATAAAGGATTAATATTTTTATAAGAAAAATGATGGCTAAAATTATAAAGAATTAATTAAAACGCAAGAAAGGACTAAAAAAATAATATTACATCAATAATAGGTGAAAATTATGTCCATTGCATGGACATTTCACTTCCAAGTAAGCAAAATAATTTTCCTTCTCATAGAGGAAGCAATAAATTAATAATATAAAATTTAATTGGAGAATTTATTCAAAAAATAATTTTAAATGCAAAAAAAATATATAAACATGAATTATTTTACGAACTTTTGATTAATTATAAAACTTATATAGGTCAATCGATTTGTTTTGAGATAAGGAATATGATTTTTGTATTGCTTAAGTTGTATTTTAAGCATAAAAAAAATTTTTGTCAAAAAACAAAATTTTTTAATAGAAAAAGGTGCTAAAGAAAATTTGAATAGGTATTTTAAAACATCCCTGTGACCAAATTTAGATATTCATAAGCTTAATAAGTCATCCAAATTTTATTGAAATCCGTTGAAGGGTTCTCAAGATATCCTTGCGACAAAAAGCGCTATGACATTTGCTTGAAAATGAAAATTTACGCTTTTTAGATGAAAAAGAGTCGATTTAGAGTATTTTTGGAAAACCGAAAATCTTAACGACCACAAAGCTTCCTCTATAAGGAAGCAAAATTAAATAAATAGGAAGAAAATGGAGAAATGTTTATTTCCCTAATTTAACAAACTGTAAAGAAATATAGAAAGTAAAAAAAAGTAATAAAATTTGGGAATAATCTACTGAAGAATTAGAATTAATAAAAATAGAATACAATATGGAAAGATAAATAAAAAGGGCAAAAAGGAAATTTAAAAATCTTTTAAAAACAAAAAAGTTTAGGTAAATTAAACCCAAATTTTTTTTATAATATTACACTTAAATCAAGTCCAACAATATATATAAAGAATAAAAAAATCTAAAAATTTTAAGAAAGAATAAATAAGTTCACAAAAAAGCTGGCAAAAAATCGGCAAATCACAAGATGTAAAAACAAATTAAATAAATTTACAAACAAATGATCGTATTTATTTTTAAACATATGGAAATACATAATTATGAAAATCAACGGAATATAAAGTTTAGTGAATATTATAATAACAAAATTGTGTAAAATAATATTAAATAATTTACATATAAGAAGAAGATAATTAAAAAAAATCCAAAAATAAAAAGACACATGTACAAAAAAAATCAAAAGTAAACAGAGACAAAATCTTAGAATTTTGTAAAAATAAGAAATTAAACAGTTTTAAAAAAGTGAAATTTCTTAGAAAAATTGTAAGAATTAAAAATAAGATTATTGTGAATATGAAAAATAAGATTATTGTGAATATGAAAAATAATTAATATCATTGAATTATTTTGCATTAATTCTGCCGTACATTTGAAGAAAGTCACTATCTGCATTTGAAGTCAAACGGAGATATTTAAGGAAAAGCGTTTGCATGAGAATCCTTTAATATATAATACTTTTTGAAAAGACAACTATCATTTCTTAGTAAAATGGACTCGATCTGTCGATTGGTGCAAAAAAAATTATAAATTTTAATTGTTTATATGCAAAACTGCAGATAGGCCCATTTTACATGCATAAAATTACTTGAAATACATTTGGCCGGGGTCCTATGTACATAGGACCTCGCTCTAGAGTCGTGAAAGCGCTGAGATACATTTGAAGAAAGTCACTATCCAACAACCGCTGTGTGTTTAATACTTATTTGTTGGATAGGACCTAATTTTAGACTTCAACTGGGTTCCAATACATTCGAAGGAAGTCACTATGTACATAGGTTTTCTTCCTTCGGTCATTTCTAGCGAATTTACATTTAGTACTATGTACATAGGCCCAGAAAAATGTATTTGTATACCGTCCGACACCCACTTTATATTTTTCCCTGTTGGATAGGCCCGCCGTTCTGCAGATAGTGACTTTCTTCAAATGTATTTCACCAAAATCGCTGTAGATAGGCCAATTAGGGTCTAATCATCTTCGAAACTAATTAATATTTTTAATCGTGGATTGCACAGATAAATTTATTTTTTTATTACGAATCCAACGACATAAAAAACTCATTTTTCGAAAAAATGCAGATAGTGACTTTCTTCAAATGTACGTCAGAATTAATGTGAATTTAAGTTTCAATTAATTCAAATTTAAAAGTTTAAACAAATTAAAATATAAGTTAATTGACGATTGGAATTTATTTAATTTATAAGGACTTAAGGATATAAAAATGTAATACTATTTTTGGCTATCTTAATACCAAAAATTTTTATTTCTAAGTTATTATGATAATCGGTATTAGCACAATTTTTAAAATTTTATATTGAATAAAATATTAAATTAAAAGGTTTATATATCGAAAAACTTGTTGCTTTTTTATAGCTTGCGATATTTTACATGCAGAATTAGACAACCGGAGAAGAATCATATATTTATAAATTTATTTTATTATTTATATTTTAATATTTTTTAAACTATCTTCTTATTTATTTTTTTAATTAAAAAAACGTCCGTAAATAGTTTAAAATTTTGAAAAGTGTTCCTACTTTTTTATACACAAATTTTTATGTTACTGTTTCATTACTGAGTTGTTTTTTTTAATTTTTCTTCATTTCTTTAATAATAAGCATGACATTTTTTATTTAAAAGAATTTTATCATTATTTTAATAGATTGCTTTCTTATCTTTTTACGTTCTTGCTTTTTTTTTAATTTATTATTTTATCGTTGCTTTTACCTAATTTTCTTAATTTTGTGATCATATGAATTTGAAGAAATTTTTTTTGACATTTTCTTATTTATTTGACATAATTTATTTGTAATTTATTATTTTATTTCATTATTTCTTATTAAATGTTTTCAGTTTAAAAAATAAACTACTAAAAATAAACATTTGGAGAGATTTTATATACTGATTGCAATTAAAACAACCATTTTTGATTTAAATAAAAAAACTGATTTTTTTGATTTCTTTAAAAAAAATTAACCTGTTTAATGATATTAAATTTTAAACAATTTTACAAAGTTTCGTGATAAAATATTCAATATTTGAAGAAAAAGTTTATAAACGCAAATTTTGCCTTCACCAATATATATTACTCAAAATATAAAGTATCTTCAAAACAAATCGAATTAATAAAAAATAATAAGAAATTGTTGTTTGATTTTTGTTTGTTTGAATATAAGGCAAAATACTGAAACAGTGATAACTTGATTGTCAAATTTTTATGGATTAGGAATTATATTCCTATTTAATAATAAGCATGACATTTTTTATTTAAAAGAATTTTAACATTATTTTAATAGATTTTTTTCTTATCTTTTTACGTTTTTGCTTTTTTTTAATTTATTTTTTTTGGTTGCTTTTACCTAATTTTATTAATTTTGTGATCATATGAATTTGAAGAATTTTTTTTTGAAATTTTCTTATTTATTTGACATAATTTATTTGATTTTGATTAAATGTTTTATTATTCATTATTTCTTATTAAATGTTTTCAGTTTAAAAAATAAACTACTAAAAATAAACATTTGGAGAGATTTTATATACTGATTGCAATTAAAACAACCATTTTTGATTTAAATAAAAAAATCTGATTTTTTTGATTTCTTTAAAAAAAATCCTGATTTTTACCAGCACTAGCTGACTGAAATTTCCAATAATTTATTTATTCGAAAATCTGTTTTTAAAATCCATAAAATCTATTTTCCTTAAGCTTTTTTTAAACATTTAAAATCACGAAAGAACAAAACTTGTGATTTTTAAAAATGTATTAAAATTTAAAATAAGAATTTTAAAGTTTACAAGTTTGTTAATTTATGATTAAGAATAATTAAAAATTTTTAAACTTCCTAAAACTTTATCAAGTTTTAAAATTCATGCCCTCCTTCTAACCAAAAAAAAATCAATTACATATTATGAAAATCAAAAGCTTTGTTTGTATGTGATTTAAAATACTTGTGAACTTTTTAATTATGAAATTGGATTGACTTTAAAAATAAATTCTTTAATACTTCGTAATTCTCCTACTCTTATTTAAAGATTCAAAAACCAAATTGTCCCTACTGCAATAGAGAAGTATTTAAAATCGTTAACTAACAAAATTTTAAGCAACTTTAATTGATTTTTTCTGTCACAGTAGGTATTAAATGTTCGAAAATTTGAATAATAGTTGAAAAATTACAAAATATTAATTGAATTTTCAAAATAATTTTCCCGTTTTTTTAAAATTTTTGTCAAGTATCTAAACTCAAAAATTAATAAAATTTATAATTTTCATTTTTTCTTCCAGAGAAAATGTAATTTTCACAAGTTCAAAAAATGCTATAAGGATTTTCGAAATATTTCATAATTGGCTTCAAGATAATCTTTGGTAAAAATTTAAAATTATAAAATAACAGAAGTTTATAATTTATATAACAAAGTATCAAGGAACTTTGTTCCAATTTTCCCCACTAACAGACTTAATATGTGTATTTTACAACCGAATAGGTAAAAAAATAGTGAATTAATCAAAGAAACCTCAAATAATAATGTAATAAATTAGGAATAAATTTTTAAATAAGAATTAACTGTTATAAAAGCAAATGTTTTATGACAAATTTTTCAATACTTGAAGAATGTGGTGAAAACGTTTTTAAATAAACCCGCCGTTTTGTCAGCCAATAAAATCACTTGCACCTCAAGAGAAAGATTATCCTTTCTATTGGCAGTCGCCTATGTAGCTCAGTGGTTCGGTAGTTAGTTTGCGTGCGTCGAACCCGGGTTCGAATCCCCATACCCCCAAATTTATTTTCAAAATTATATTCGTAATGCTAAGTTTCTAAAGTTAATTAAGGCAACTGCTTGTAAATAATATAGTGTAAATCAAGATTAATAATATTTTTTTTTTTTTTTTTTTCAATGTGGATATTTTTCTGCCTCATTTGAGGCCTCATTTGTGCCCACATTTGCGCCCACATTTGTGCCCACATTTGTGCCTACATTTGAGGCCACATTTGAGGCCACATTTGTGCCCACATTTGAGGCCTCATTTGTGGGCGCATATGCTGTTTCAAATCCGCTACCACATTTGTGGCCACATTTGAGGCCTCAAATGTGGGCACAAGTGAGGGCACAAATGTGGCCATTTTTTTCAATAGGGACCAGACTGCTAATACTGTAATAAAGCAAAAAACCGGAAATCTTTTTGCAAATAATTCAGTAGAATAATTTATTTGGCAAATTGTCTTTAGCTCATCAGCATCGATGCAGTATTTTGCACAATCTGCACTTTGTCCCAGGTTTATATCAAACCTTGAAACGAAGATAGTATCACTGCAGTTTCGTTAAATAATCTCAAAAAATTGTAACAATAATTACGTTCTTTTTTAATAATATTGTTTAGAAAGGTTCAAGGAATGTAGAAAAAATTCGGGATATTGATGGGACTTTTTTTGAACGTGTAAAAAAATGTCAAAGTTGCACCACATAAAAATGATGTTCAAAATGATGCTCTTTTTCTCTTTAAAAATTCATAACTACCAAAAGAATTTTTTTTTGTTTTTTGCAATTTTATACAGTAGCGTAGAAATGATGTCGCTATTGATTCTAAGTGGTCTCAATATTGTGCGATTTTTTTTACATCTATAATAAGCCTTCAAAGACAGATGTCTTTACTTTTTGAACCGATAGTAGGCCAGGGAACTTTATTTTTTTTGTGTGGCTGTGTAATTGTATTTATAAATGATTAATTCCGTTAATTATTATTCAAATTTTTTTATAAATTAAAATTAATTTACTAAGGTTAATATTCTTTATATTTATTAAAAAATTTATTTAGTAATTACACAGCCACACAAAAAATAAAGTTCCCTGGCCTGGGTATGAGACCCACATTTTCCTATGTATTTTGATGCGCTGAATCCGAATCCGACATCAGATTTGGTCCAGTGGGTCTGATTTTGGACCTAACCTCAAAATTAATGAAATAATACTTTTTATTTATGAGAATCTGAACCCGATTTAACTTTCATACATGCCTTGGGCCAATAGAAAGCTTGATTTATGACCTTTACAACGCTTTTTTAAAAATTGTTCTACGATGGTTTTTAACAAAGTTTTGATGTTTTACTTAAAATATGACTTTTTCAAATGTTAAAAACACATTAATTACTGATGTGTTATGGTGTGATGGAAAAAAATGGTTTTAAGCAAAACATCATAACTTCGTTAAAAATCATTGTAGAACAATTTTTAAGAAAGCGTTTTAAAGGTCATAAATCAAGCTTTCTATTAATCCTAGACACCTTTACAAATTTTAGGTTGGGTTCAGATTCTATCTAACAAAATGTATATTTTATTTTTAAATTAAATTATAATGCTTCTCAGGGTGTTCTATTTATAATTAAAATTATGTATAAGTTAATGACTATTAAAGCACCATTTTTAATAAGAATAAATCGTAAATAAGCACATTTCAATTACGTATAAAGTAAAAATGAAAATCACTGTTGACTAATAAATATTTTAAAAATTGACCGCCAATAAAAATAATTAGAATGACTACGTGACTCAGTTAAGCAATGTGACTAGCTCTGATAACCTTTTCCTGTCAAAATCCAGTGGCGTCTATCAGCTGACAATACCCTCGACACCGTGGAATCTTGGGAAATCAGTTTTATCATTTAACTTTCCTTCTTCAATGAAAATATGTTATCTAATGTAATACTAGTGTTCCTTATTTTTTAATAGTAGTACATAATATACATTTGTGCTATTTAGTGTGTCCTTTCTCTCATTTTTTGTAGGAAATATATCCCGATTAATTGGAACTTAAGTTCTAATCAACAAATTAAGCAATTCTTTAATTTGAACTTTCCAAGGTCTAATTACAAAACATGGAGTTTTAATAAATCCTTATTTACAGGGTGGTTTTCCCTACTGATAAAATTTCTATAAATTACCAAAGTTTACCCGTCAGCGGTCGCGCTGTGAAAAAAGGCTTACACTAATTTTGAAATTAAAAATTTATAATGTTAAAATCAGGGATGTGTCCAACACTAGCAGTTTCGTTTCGTTTCACGATACAGAAACGAAAGTCGATGGGACTTTCGTTCCGTTACTCTATAACATATTACTTATAATTAATTTTTAAAATTATAAATTTAATGTTATTAAATTTAAACTCATTTTATTTTCTTTCTTGTTTTCCCAACTACTTACTTTCCAAATTTGCAAAGGGGAATTCCGTCAGGAAGCCAACGATGAATTCTATGGAGAACGACACGAATAATTAGAATTCTTACTCACCACTTAGACGACAAGATTTTTCAGCTACCTCTGCTCGACTTCCACCTGATATCCCCTAGGAGGACAGGATAAATAAAAAAGGAGAACACACTCCTGTTCAATTATTTCACTTTTAGAATTTATTCAGAAGGAAACTCCGGCAATACACTGCCTGACCTTACACAACTTTATGTACGTCGATTCACACCACAAAAATAATTGCTATATTTTCTCACCGGCACGCACGTGTGTCATTCACCCTCGGTCCTAGGACTACTACCGCCAATGACGACCACGCGGTACCTCCAAAATTCCGTCAAAGGTTGAAGGCTCCGCCCCTTCCGCAGACTCTCTCTCCGTCTCTTCTGTGCTTCTTCGTCCTCGGTCTTTTTCACTTCTACCTGAACAACTGAAACAAGGGAAAAGATGTCGCCCCGGTAAAGTGAGGGAAAATGCAGAAAATAGCGCGAAACAATTTCTCAGCGCTTTGATTTGTGCTCTTACCCCACGTGAACCAAAAAGGGGTATCCGAGGGGACTGCGACGAAGCGGAAACAGCGCTAGTCAGGGCCGTAAATAAAATGGGACCTGTGTTGCTTGTTTTTCCCTTAACATGAAAATAAACTAACATATCCAACAATAATAAAATAGAACAACTCGTTCGTGACGAAACGCTTCGTCTCAATCCCCTCCCCTAGGCCGATACTACTCTTCTAGTATCGCCTTCACCAAAATAAACTAATCAACAAACAAAACAACAACAAAAAAACAACAAAATATCCTCGAGTCTTACTTACCCCGCAAAAACAATGCTCTCCACGATCCCCTCAAAATGTCACGTTCTTAACGTGGCCAACCGTGGTCACCATCTCGACGCCGGCGATCCTCTAACAGTTGAGCAACCGCTTCATCTAATATATGTTGAGGGGAATTCCTCAACATCCAATTGAGACGGAGGATATCCCGCAATAATTCGGGTTGGCCCTCCAACGCCTCCCTTGGTAACTCTCTCCGACTCTCTTCTTCTCTGGGGGGTAACGTCACAGCCCCCTCATTCTCTCTCGCCTCTTCTGGTCTCCCCTCAGAACATCGTGCCCTTTTATTCCCTCTTTCACTGCGTTGATCATCTTGATCCTCATCCCGCGAGGAATTGGATCGGCGTCCACGATTTAGCACATCTCGCTCATACTGATAGCGCATATACGCGATTTCACATCGCGGACACCGATTCACTCGCATCCTTTTTCTCCAACAGTTCATACAAAAATCCTGCCACTGGGGGTGGGGACAATAGATCCTGAGGTGTCCCCGACACCAACAATTAAAGCATACCCCGGTGTCGGATCAATGGAAAGGTCCGTAGGGATGGGAGTCAGGTTCCCAAACAGGACTCCTTTTAATTTGATTTTAAGAGGAGGTCCCGTTGAGGCCGTCCCCTTTCCACCCGAAGACGGAGCGACCACTGCGCTACCCTGACTCTGTGATGACGACACAGGCGGTTGACCGGAACGTGAAAGTTTCAAAATCTGGGGAATGGCTCCTGACAAAGATGCATGCTGGTCCTGCTGGCAACGCTCAGGCTGTCCCGGTGGAGTGATCGGCCTAGGAGAAGGCGAAACGTCCCGAGGACTAACAAAGTCGTCCTTGTTGATGACGCTCTGGTAGATCTTCTGAATCTCCAGCAGCTGCTTCTCCCGGAGCCTCTTCAATTTCTCCTGCTCTCTTTTCTCCTCCTCGGCCACATGTTGGTCCAAATACCGGACAGCCTGGTGGCACTCTTCCTCGAACTCATCGATCATGAGGTCGGCCGAAGGAGCAGGAGACACGGTTGAATTCGAGTCGGACTCCCACATCGACACTCCCATACTCGGGACCAACCGATCCTGGTCGTCTTCCGTCCAATCCACTTCCTTTTCCTCATCACGTCCTATTGTCAATTCCTCCTCACCTTCCTCTCTAGATCCTTTCTCTCTAGATTTTCCTTTCTATCTTCTTCCCCACTAGATTCTTCCTTTGGCACACTTCCAACCGCTCCTTTCTCTACTCTCCCCTCAGAAACCACTAACAGCTCTTCTGGTAAAGTTATTACTCCGGCTCGAGGCTGGGAATCGGAAGTTAGTCCGACACTCAAACCCCTGCCGAACGCTCTGTAGCGTAACTCGGACGATCTCCCGGGTCTGGACTGGGGTGTGACTGCCGATGTTGATAACCTACCTCGACTACACACCCAGCCCTTACCGTTCCACACTGGCATTATCAGTCAAAATCTAAAACATAGAAACACATACAACATTAGAGGACCCATTACTACTATACTTAATATAAAAGAATCTTTAATTCAAGGCTACTACTCCCTATTTTCGCGGAGGAATATGACGCTTCAGATCGTTAATGTCCACTTTCGTAATTCGCCGCGTATCGTCACTTTTTAACGTGTAGACCACTGGGGACAATTTTTGATCTATCTCGAACGGTCCCTCGTATTTAGGTGCTAATTTGGCTGAAAACTTTTTACTCGCGTCAGATAACTTATGCGTTTTCCACAACAGTCGATCTCCCACAAAAAATTCCATCCCTCTCTTATTCCGGTTATAATACGATATTTGTTTCTCTCTCTCCTTATCAATAAACCTGGCCACCAAATCTTGCAACGCATCTAACCTTTTTAATCGGTCGTTCTATACCTCAGGATCAATTCTCTCGACAACCTTCCTCCCCTCTACCTCTCTTCGTAGACTTTTAACCGGTTTAGGGTTCCGTCCATAATTCAGGAACGCGGGTGAGAACTTCGTTGTCGACTGGATAGCAGTATTCATGGCATGACGGAACTCATGGAACACTCGATTATTCCTCTCGACAGGATTTGAGACCTTATGGTACTGACATTGAGGACACGCTCGCACGAATTGTTGGACATCGTGCCATACACCCTGCCAATAATACTCTCTCGCTACTCGGTCGTAGGTCTTCTCAATTCCTAAATGTCCTGCCGACAACTCTGAGTGCGCACTCTTGAGCAGTCTTTCACGATACTCTAATAGCACCACCAATTTCCACCCCTCTTCATCCCCTGTGTAAGGCAATAATAACTTGTCGGTTCTTTTAAGTTTCGCAACCACTTCAGAGCACTGTGGTCCGTAATGGCCGTGAATTTATATCCCTCAATGTATGGTCTTAATTTCTTAATTGACAATAGCAGCGCTCAACACTTTTTCTCTGTCACACTATAATTTCTCTCGTGAACAGAAAGAGTTTTGCTCACAAACACTATCAGATGTTCACCATCTTCCCCCTCCTGAGTCAAAACTGCCCCTATTGCGTAACCACTTGCGTCACACTGAATTGTAAATGGCTTCGTAAAGTCTGGTCTTGCCAAGACTGGTGCCGAGGTCAATTTACTCTTCAGTGCCTGAAACGCTTCTTGTTGTTCTTCCCCCCACTCCCAAGCTCGGCCTTTTTGTAATAACCTCAAAAGTGATACAGTAGAACGTCTCTAGTTTCAACATTTTGGGGGTACTTGAAACTGTAGACTCAAGGCCCATCAGGGGTAATTGTTGCGCAGTAAGTTACTGCGCATGATGTAGACAGGCAGACTAGTTTAAATAAATTTGAAGATTGCAAAAATATAAACATGAATATGTAAATTTCAAAAGAATAAAATTTCAATAAACATTGCATTTAATGCTTAGTTACTTATTATCAATCACATACTTGGTAATAATATTTTGCACTAATTATTTCATTAAAAAGTTTATTTTTAAAACAAATAAATGAACAAATGCCAAGAAGTATTATTTGTTATAGTATAAAAAACTTACATTTGCCTTAAAGAAAATTAGTATGAGTTACAATGGAACTTTTTATTATAATATAAATTACTTAACAATAATAGAAGTCGTTTTTTGTAAGTATTTTTTAAATTTATCACAATTTTCATAATTATATTGTTAATTTTCGTTTAATTAGTCAATAAACTCAATTCATAATTATATTAAAATATTAAATTGATTACTTAAAAATAATAGAAGTCATTTTTCGTAAGTGTTTTTAAATTTACCGCCTTTATCAAGTATTTAGTATTTACCGACGTCATGATTTGGTTACGTGGTGGGGGGTTGAAATAGGAGAAACTTAAAACGATAGGACCTTGAAACTAGAGACGTTCTACTGTATTTTTAATTCGCTATCTTGCTCTATGAAACGCGCATACAACCCCACCATACCTAAAAATCGACGAAGCTGTTTTATATTAGTTGTTGCCGGATACTCAACCACTGGTGCGATGTTCTCTGGGTCCGGTCTCAATCCTTGACTGTCGAGTACATAACCTAAGCATGAAACTCTCGAACACCCAAACTCGCACTTTTCCGGATTTACCACCAACCCAGCCTCCGCCAATTTCTTAAGCACGATATCTAACCACTCTAGATGCTTATCATAATCATCAGTGACGATGATTATGTCATCGAGATACCCAAACACATAAGGCTCGAACTCTGGACCAAACAACGATTCAATTAATCGCTGAAATGTCATCGGGGCATTTGTAAGTCCGAATGGCATTCTCTTAAACTGACACAACCCAGAACCAGAAATAGCAAACGCTGTATATTTGCGACTCTCAGGGGACATCGGCACTTGATGGTACGCCTGCTTTTGGAAATATAACGGGCCTTCCGTAATTTATCCAAAATCGAGTCAACAGAGGGGATGGGATATGCGTCTCTTACTGTCACTTTATTTAAATCCCTGTAGTCAATACAGAAACGCAATAATCCCACTCCTTTCTTGACGATAACTGGAGCACTGCTCCACTCACTGGCCGATCTCTCTATCACTCCCCTCTCCAACATCTTTTGTACTTCCTAGTTTGCCCACTCTAAAATCATGGGCGACATCCTGCGAGATCGATTTCCACTTTCTGTGGTAAAATCAGCTGATCCACTAATTTTTGAATTTTCGATCTCTGCCCCTCTGATAACTCACAAATCCCTGCGCACTCCGTAAAAATATCCCCCTCTACACTATTTCCTGTAACACTTCTCTCCTCTGGACTCAGCTCCCATATTCCAAAAATTTGTGCCATTCCCCCTCTTGAACTCTTCCACAAACACCTTCCTAACCTCACATCCATGTCGGCCGCTCGATAAAAATCCTGACCCAAAAGCATTTCATGGGACAGATTATCTACGACTCGCAAGTCGAAAGGTAGAGAAAAATCATCCATCGTCAGCCATAACCTCAATTTCCCCAATGCAGCTGTCGATCCCCCAAGCGCGCTCCCAATTGCTGTATTCGCTTTTGTCAGTCTGTCTCGAAATATCTCTTTCAATTTCGGCCCAACCAGCGAAATCGTGGCGCCAGGATCAAACAATGCGATATACGGCTTGTCTGCTATCACCACTTTCAAAAAATAGCGATTTTCCAATGATGAAAATTGTTTAAACGAACTAATATTGTTTATTTGAAATTCTTCCATCAAGTAAAAGTGACTAATGATATTGCTGAGGGGAATGTTCAGAATTTTTACTTAATTATAGTGGTTTACATTTATTCTTATACATTGACCCTAAAGCAACTAACAATTTTCGCTACATTTTTTCTTAATTTTTCAAAAATAAAAGCTTGTATAATTAAGAAAGAGTTCCAACTCTCTAGCTTTATTAGATTAAATGTTGCAAATAAACAATATTAGTTTGTATAAAAAAATTAAAAAAACACATGCAACAATTGTTAGTTAATTTATTTTGCATGCAATTAAACGAAATTTTTGTGCCAATATTGTAAAAAATGTTGATAAATATTTTTTAACGACCTTTCTCTTTTCTTTTTATTTTATGGGGGTTCTGGAGGGTCTTTTAAGAAATAGTTAATATTCAAAAATTTTTAAATAAATAATTGGATCTTATTCTTTAAACTCTTCTTAAGAGAAACAGCGTTATAAGATCAAAAATAGTAATTATTGTTATCTGTTTGGGCATCAGCTGATATAGCGTTTTGTTTCGATTTATAATTAATTAATTCATTTATTATAATATAAAGGGACCAAATGAAATAATAAGGAGGGCTTGCATTTCGAGGAAATGTTAACGAAAGGATTCAAGAGCTCAGCATTTTTTTTGTATGAGAAAGTAAACATAGCTCTTATTTGTTTATATTGTGCTCTGAATTGAACGACGCTCCACGATATGATTCAAGACGAATGTAGTGTGATGTGGCAATCCACGATACAATTTGTACAGGGTCTATGGTATCGTCGCGGTCGTCTGTTGTTTTGTGATTCAATACGACACATAATTCGAACTCGCATTTTCGTTTCGTTCGGGGACTCTGTCACGAAACGAAAGTCCTGTCTACTTTAGTTTTGTGTCGCAGTTACTGAACGAAAGTCCGGTCGACTTTTGTTTTGTGTCGCAGTCACTGAACGAAAGTTCGGTCGACTTTTGTTTTATGTCGGAGTAACGGAACGAAAGTCCCATCGACTTTCGTTTCTGTATCGTGGAACGAAACGAAACTCCTATCGACTTTCGTTTCTGGGCCTTGGAACGGAACGAATGTCCCATCGACTTTCGTTTCGTGCCAGAGTCACGGAGCAGAACGAAACTGATTTTTAATTTCGTTCCGTTTGCGTGCCTATTCCTGGTTAAAATTGATGTTTAATTTCGTTATTTTTCCTATCTACTAAAAAAATATTCTACTTCCACATGATGATAAGAAAAATTATGTAGATAGTAACATTTCATTTTAAAAAATGAACTTAATGATGCGTATCGCCCAGAACCGTGAGAATTCTTCTCATCACGCGACTAAAGTAAGTTAGTGAAACTAACGCTCGGCACTTGTCGGAGTAGCTCGAAGGTTTACGTAAATCGTCAAAGTGGTGGGGTAGTGTCAGTTGGCAAATATTGCAACAACGTAAACACACTGTAAAAAAAATACTTGCAAAATTACCATGCAAAATCTTTTTCCGTCCTAAACATTAAATTTATATTGTAATAGTGCATCGTAATACGTAATAAAAATGCAAAGCGATTGTAAAGCTACACTTCGAGTGTAGAACTTCATCGTGTTGCGATAAAAATATTCATTCGGTTTGAATATGGCTTGTCAATGTTTCACGTATAACGTGGTGAAATCACAACGCGTTCTAAAATATTTCGCTTCACGTATCACGTAGTAATATTACAATGCATTCTGATTTCTCTGCATCGACTGTGATTTCACTACGTAATACGTGAAATATTTGCATGTCGGTCGAATATTTTCATCGTAATACGTTGCAAATTTATCACATGTCACGTGAAGCGATTTATTTCCATCATGTCACGGTGTAAAAATACAATGAAATTTTTTACAGTGCATGGTATGCAGTTTTAATTTACACGAAACTTGAATCAATCTACCTTCCCTACTGTAAAAACGTGCGTGAGATCTGTCGTAAGAAAGTAGGTATGTATTTACATGTGTACGCATATAAGATCTCAGGTGACACAGACGAGAAATCGTATAAGATCTTATGTGAGAACGTAGGTACGAACGCATGTAAGTTCTTATATTAAGTTCCGTCATGCGCCGCGTATAACGTTTCTCAATATGAAATTGGAACAGCGTTCTTATATGAGTTCTCATCTGCGTACGTATGTATGAACTTATGTGCGTACACCTAAGTATTAAATTAAATATATTATTAAAAAAAAATTCTCGCCAACGGGATTCGAGACCATCTAACCTGAGCCTAAGTACGCCTTAAACCCCTCGGCCACTGTAGTTATAGAAACAACTTTACAAAATCTTAGTCATGTCTTTCTGGCCTATAATTTTAATTAAATTTAAAAATTGCGAAATATAATGAATATATCATTTAATTATATTAATTGAATTTTAAATTTCTAATTCAATTTCATGTTTTTAATTTATGATTTAAAAGAATTCTATTCAATTTAATTTAATTTAATTTAATAAAAAATTTAATTTAAAACTTTTGTTTTATTAATTTGAAAATTAATCCCTATTATTTAATTGAAATTTATTTAATTTTATCGTTGGTGTCACGTCACCGTGACTAGTTCAGATGTGAACAAATCTCACCTAATTCTTAAAGTGCGTTTGAAATCAATACTTAATCCCATGACCCACAGAGTTCAATGTCAATGGACTTCATAAATTCATTCTTGAGTTGTATAAATCGATATTTGAGTATTAATTATTTTTTAAGAGTATGGGGCAAGTTGCGTGGGAATTTGATTTTTACCAAGAGGGGAAAGATGCGTACGAATTTGGTTTTTCTGCAGTGGGGAAGATGATTAAGAAAGAAAGGGTAAGACATGCGTAAAATCAATTTTCTGTAATGGGAGTAAGATCCTAGGTCATGTTTGCATCTTTGAACTTGGGAGGTCAAACTCGTGTCTACCTTGTGATTGGCTACCGCATGCAAGGGTTCCATGTACCCTTTCAATGCTGTATGGTAGAAGGGATGAAAATACAAAGAACCGAGGTTTCTTCAAAAATTAAGCGAAACCGAAAATCAGTTCCTCCTCTGACATCTTCTAAGCCGGTTCTCTTTTCCAAGAGCTCCTATCCAACATCATAGGACTCTGGTAGAAATCCTCGGCTGGCATCTTCTAAGACGGTTTTCTTCTCTAAGAGCTCCTAACCAACATCATAGGACTCTAGACTAGTTCTTCAGCCAGCATCCTCAGAGTCGGTCCTCTTCTCTTAAGAAGTCTTCGGCGGAGTCGCAACAAGTTCTTTAATATCTGATAGTACCGCGTTCTTTGGTCATTCAATTTATAACATTTTAAAAATCTGCAAGTGTTAAAATCGGGATAACGTGAAAACATTTGAGTAATCCAAATGATATTCTAATCGTTTTTAAATAAATTCTCTAACCCTTTGAGGCGCGGTCAACTATTAGTTGCGACTCCGGAGAACTCATTAATTATAACTTATTTACTGTCAAACTCTTCGAACTTAAAAGTGTCAAATAATCGGATTTGTGAATTGTGAAAAGGGTAAAATTTGTAAACCCTAAGTGTATATTTGTGTCAGCATAGTTGTAAAACCTTGAGCTGAGTGAAATCCTAAATCCCTAAACATTTTTATCCTGAACTTCTCACCCTAACCCTTTTACTATTTAACCCTTCTCTCCAGAACTAAGATCCTAGTCAAGTTTAATCATTACCTTTTGAAACTCATAATCTATTCATCCTTTTTCTTAACCCTTGAACCTTGATTTAACCCTTTGATAAATCACTACAAATTGAGAATTATCAACTGCGTTCGGAACCTTGACATCACAAGAAAGAACCTGCCTTCAATTCTGCAACAGATGCATCATTGGAAATAGTGAGGGGACATCAACCTTGGCTGAATTAGGATCTTCAGTCGCTACGGTGTCATATTTCTCTACCACCGAAAGACCCCATAAGAGCCAATAAATCTATCTACCTATTCACGGATCGTTGCTTGACCACTACTTATACTCCAGAGATTTAATCGAAGCATTCGCAGTTTTAAAAATACTGTAAGTCTGGTATATTATTCAATTTTCTAGTTCTGAAAGTAAGGTCATTTCCTTTCTAAAAAGTCGTTCATTGTTTCAGTGAATGACGGTTTCAATTCTAATAAATCAAGGATTCAAATTATCCAAAGATTCTTCCTCACTCTCAACCGATTCCTCAACCATTCATTAAATTGCTCTGATTTGTACTTTGATCAATAAACTATATATTCATGTATTATAACATAACTGATGCGTATTGTTCAGTAGATTTTCTTCCCCGTTCCCTTAGTTCAAATCCTGCTGGGTTTGTAAATAAATCGGGGGTTTAAAATTAATAATCTTTGTAGACAGTGACTGTCCCTTCCGGACATAACATTGGATTAAAATAATCCATTTTAATTTCAATTATTTAAAAAAAAATTAATTAATATAACTGATACAATTTAATTTGTCTTATTAAATTTAAATTTATTATATTTTATTTCAAATTTTAATATTAATTTAAAAAAAAATTTTTTAATTCAGGATTTTCCGATGATTTAATTAACAAATCATTTTTAATTACCTAAACTTAAAATTAACTTTTAATATAATTTAGATTAGGTTTTGAAAATAGTAAATACTATTCAGATAATTTAATTAGTTTAATTGAATTTTAACTTTTTAATTTTAGTTTCAAATTCAAATTCAAATTTATTTAAAATTTTTTTTATATTATTAATGATTCAAGTTTTAATTTTCAGAAAAATGTTTTATTTAATTTAAATATAAAACCTAATATTCAATTAAAATTAGTTTAATTTTATCATTGGATTATAATAAACTAATTTAATTCCAATTAATTTTTGAAATTAGAAGAAAAAATTTCTTTAAATAATATAATTAAATTAATAAAATTCAATTATTAAATTGTACATTTAATAATAAATATGCCCACTGCTTTTAACGGTAAGGATTTAAATTTTTCGCGCCAAGAATGGTTATGCGCTAATATGTGTGCGTAAGAGACAAATTTCAAGGCAAACATAAAAAATTGTGTAATTATTTAAATTTTGATTATTCTGGGACAAAATTTGGTTTCCAAACGTGACCAAACGATTTCCAAAGAGACCATAGGAAGATGTTTGCAAAAAAGCAAATTTGTTGTGCAAAGTGGATATTTAAAAAAATTCATAATTCACTAATTTTTATCGTCCAAACACTAAAAACCAGCTTCTAAACACATCCAAACGATGACCAAACGATTGGCATTGGTTTTTTATAAAAACATGATTTTTGTTGTGCAAACGTGAAGGTAGCACAAAAAGTTTGAAATCTCCATATTTTCTACAATTTTTGTATCCAAACACCAAAACTTGGTTTCTAAGCATGACCAAACGATGACCAAACGATTCCATTATAAAAAAGTTGAACAGTGATTATAATTACCGACAAAACCTTCTGCCGTATGATTCTTCTTCTGCCAATCGTTTGGTCATCGTTTGGATGTGTTTAGAAGCTGGTTTTTAGTGTTTGGACGATAAAAATTAGTGAATTATGAATTTTTTTAAATATCCACTTTGCACAACAAATTTGCTTTTTTGCAAACATCTTCCTATGGTCTCTTTGGAAATCGTTTGGTCACGTTTGGAAACCAAATTTTGTCCCAGAATAATCAAAATTTAAATAATTACACAATTTTTTATGTTTGCCTTGAAATTTGTCTCTTACGCACACATATTAGCGCATAACCATTCTTGGCGCGAAAAATTTAAATCCTTACCGTTAAAAGCAGTGGGCATATTTATTATTAAATGTACAATTTAATAATTGAATTTTATTAATTTAATTATATTATTTAAAGAAATTTTTTCTTCTAATTTCAAAAATTAATTGGAATTAAATTAGTTTATTATAATCCAATGATAAAATTAAACTAATTTTAATTGAATATTAGGTTTTATATTTAAATTAAATAAAACATTTTTCTGAAAATTAAAACTTGAATCATTAATAATATAAAAAAAATTTTAAATAAATTTGAATTTGAATTTGAAACTAAAATTAAAAAGTTAAAATTCAATTAAACTAATTAAATTATCTGAATAGTATTTACTATTTTCAAAACCTAATCTAAATTATATTAAAAGTTAATTTTAAGTTTAGGTAATTAAAAATGATTTGTTAATTAAATCATCGGAAAATCCTGAATTAAAAAATTTTTTTTTAAATTAATATTAAAATTTGAAATAAAATATAATAAATTTAAATTTAATAAGACAAATTAAATTGTATCAGTTATATTAATTAATTTTTTTTTAAATAATTGAAATTAAAATGGATTATTTTAATCCAATGTTATGTCCGGAAGGGACAGTCACTGTCTACAAAGATTATTAATTTTAAACCCCCGATTTATTTACAAACCCAGCAGGATTTGAACTAAGGGAACGGGGAAGAAAATCTACTGAACAATACGCATCAGTTATGTTATAATACATGAATATATAGTTTATTGATCAAAGTACAAATCAGAGCAATTTAATGAATGGTTGAGGAATCGGTTGAGAGTGAGGAAGAATCTTTGGATAATTTGAATCCTTGATTTATTAGAATTGAAACCGTCATTCACTGAAACAATGAACGACTTTTTAGAAAGGAAATGACCTTACTTTCAGAACTAGAAAATTGAATAATATACCAGACTTACAGTATTTTTAAAACTGCGAATGCTTCGATTAAATCTCTGGAGTATAAGTAGTGGTCAAGCAACGATCCGTGAATAGGTAGATAGATTTATTGGCTCTTATGGGGTCTTTCGGTGGTAGAGAAATATGACACCGTAGCGACTGAAGATCCTAATTCAGCCAAGGTTGATGTCCCCTCACTATTTCCAATGATGCATCTGTTGCAGAATTGAAGGCAGGTTCTTTCTTGTGATGTCAAGGTTCCGAACGCAGTTGATAATTCTCAATTTGTAGTGATTTATCAAAGGGTTAAATCAAGGTTCAAGGGTTAAGAAAAAGGATGAATAGATTATGAGTTTCAAAAGGTAATGATTAAACTTGACTAGGATCTTAGTTCTGGAGAGAAGGGTTAAATAGTAAAAGGGTTAGGGTGAGAAGTTCAGGATAAAAATGTTTAGGGATTTAGGATTTCACTCAGCTCAAGGTTTTACAACTATGCTGACACAAATATACACTTAGGGTTTACAAATTTTACCCTTTTCACAATTCACAAATCCGATTATTTGACACTTTTAAGTTCGAAGAGTTTGACAGTAAATAAGTTATAATTAATGAGTTCTCCGGAGTCGCAACTAATAGTTGACCGCGCCTCAAAGGGTTAGAGAATTTATTTAAAAACGATTAGAATATCATTTGGATTACTCAAATGTTTTCACGTTATCCCGATTTTAACACTTGCAGATTTTTAAAATGTTATAAATTGAATGACCAAAGAACGCGGTACTATCAGATATTAAAGAACTTGTTGCGACTCCGCCGAAGACTTCTTAAGAGAAGAGGACCGACTCTGAGGATGCTGGCTGAAGAACTAGTCTAGAGTCCTATGATGTTGGTTAGGAGCTCTTAGAGAAGAAAACCGTCTTAGAAGATGCCAGCCGAGGATTTCTACCAGAGTCCTATGATGTTGGATAGGAGCTCTTGGAAAAGAGAACCGGCTTAGAAGATGTCAGAGGAGGAACTGATTTTCGGTTTCGCTTAATTTTTGAAGAAACCTCGGTTCTTTGTATTTTCATCCCTTCTACCATACAGCATTGAAAGGGTACATGGAACCCTTGCATGCGGTAGCCAATCACAAGGTAGACACGAGTTTGACCTCCCAAGTTCAAAGATGCAAACATGACCTAGGATCTTACTCCCATTACAGAAAATTGATTTTACGCATGTCTTACCCTTTCTTTCTTAATCATCTTCCCCACTGCAGAAAAACCAAATTCGTACGCATCTTTCCCCTCTTGGTAAAAATCAAATTCCCACGCAACTTGCCCCATACTCTTAAAAAATAATTAATACTCAAATATCGATTTATACAACTCAAGAATGAATTTATGAAGTCCATTGACATTGAACTCTGTGGGTCATGGGATTAAGTATTGATTTCAAACGCACTTTAAGAATTAGGTGAGATTTGTTCACATCTGAACTAGTCACGGTGACGTGACACCAACGATAAAATTAAATAAATTTCAATTAAATAGTAGGGATTAATTTTCAAATTAATAAAACAAATGTTTTAAATTAAATTTTTTATTAAATTAAATTAAATTAAATTGAATAGAATTCTTTTAAATCATAAATTAAAAACATGAAATTGAATTAGAAATTTAAAATTCAATTAATATAATTAAATGATATATTCATTATATTTTGCAATTTTTAAATTTAATTAAAATTATAGGCCACGGCTGATAAAAATCATGATTTTTTTTATTTAAATCAAAAATCGATTTTTTTCAATATAATCAGTATTTAAAATCTCCAAATTTTTATTTGTAAGTAGTTTATTAAAGAAATGAAAAAAAAAATTAAAAAACAACCTAAGAATGAAACTGTTACATAATTATGTATAAAAAAGTAGAAACTCTTTTCAAAACATTAAACTTTTTACGGACATTTTTTTAAATTGAAATAATAAATAAGAATAGGGGAGAGTAGTCAGAGTTGGACAGTAGTCAGAGTTGAATCATCGCGTTTATTTTGTTTTATTACAGTAGATCCATATGTCGTTGTGTGTAAATACTTGTTAGCAATGCCAGCAAACTTTTTACATGGATTGCAGTGAAGTGTGCGAACTATATAGACGTATTAAGCGAGTCCGTGTTATACGCTCAACAAAAAACGTTTTTGTAGTTTCAAAATTAGATAATTAAATGTAGCAGAAATATGCCAAAGACAAACTAAGTTGACTAAAATTGTTCATTAACATGTTATGCAAAAATGTGGAACGTAATTTGGTGTTTGTATAAAGCGTTCATGGTGTATGTGTGATATGAAGCTAAACGACGCTTGAGTCAAGGTTGGTACACCCAAAATTTTGCAATTCTGAAGCATTTTTGCAATGAAAATGAATTTGTTAACTTAAAAAGGTGTCAAAAACTTCATTTCTATTGGAAAGAAAGAAAATTCAAATTTTTCGTAATACTTTTTCACTTTTAGATAAATTTCGCGATACAAGAGGAAATATGATTTATTCCAGTTTCATGTTTCCTTTTGTCATTTCCAAATGTATTTGAGTGACATTCTATCATGCGAAGGCAAAGATATTGTAATTTTCAATCATTTATCTTCATATTCCATTGATTTTCTACAGTGACCCAACTCTGACTACCATGTTCAACTTTGACTACCTTTTTTTTTTTTTTTTAATTGCCTATAACTCCGAAACTTTTGGTACAAATTTTTTGCAATGTTTAGCAAAAACATTGCATTTTAGTAGAACTTTCCAATGATATAAGAGACATCGCAAAATTCGGCCTACAGGAGAAGTTATAAAGAAAAGTCAAAACTATATCTAACTCTGACTACTCTCCCCTATAATTAAAAATACGTTTAAATATATTACTAAAGAGAACACAAATTTAAAATTAAAAAAAATAGAGAATTATTTTACAAATAAAATAAAAAAAGAATCAATAAAATTTTTGTGAAATACAAAAACGATGTTCAAATGGGATTATTTAGTACAAGATTAAATTCACATAATAAAAAAAAAATTAAAGCTATAAAAAAAGTTAAAATTGGGAAATTTAAAAAATGTAGATAAAAGCACCAAATAAATGTTTTCAAAAATTCGTAATTATAAGATAATAAACTAAACAATTAAAAAGAAGAGAAAATGCTTTTTAGAAATAGAAAAATTAATTAATGCACAAAAAAGAACTAAAAGAATAATGAAACATTAAGAAAATTAAATAAATAGTTAGAAAATAGAGAAATGTTTTTTTCCTTAATCTAACATACTAAAAAAAATGTAAAAAGTACAAGAAATATAATTAAAAAATGCATATATCAAAATAAATAAAAAGAAAGTCCACAAAAGAAACTTAAAAATTCTTTAAAAATAAAAAAGTTTAATCAAATTAAACCAAACACATTTTTATAATATTACACTTAAAATAAGCCTAACAATTAATTTAGAAAAATAAAGAAAATCTAAAAAAAAAATTGGAAAAATAAGTAAGTTTGCAAAAAATCTCTCAAAAAATAGACAAGATGTGAAAAAAATTGAACAACCTTTCACAAAAGAAATAAGAGTTTTTATTTTTAAAAATGTAGAAATAATTATGAAAATAAACGACATAAAAAGTTTAGTGAATGTTATAATAACAAAATTGTATAAAATAATATCAAATAACTTGCATAAAAAGGGGGAAATTAAAGAAAAACTAAAAATAAAAAGATAAATAAAAAAGGAAAAGAGAAAATATCAATAGTAAAAGTAGAAAAAATCTTAAAATTTTGTAAAAATAAAAAATTACAGGATAAAAATGAAACTGTTTCGAAAAATGGAATTCTCTTAGAAACCTTGTAAGAATATTAGTTATTTGCGTCATGATGGGTCTCCCAGAGACCCACTTTGATTCTTAACGTTTTTTTATTTTTCAATTGAATTTTTACAAATAAATATCCAGTGTTTTTTATACATAAGTTCCTTTCGGCATAAAAAAGTCTTTAAAAAAATTGATTAATCATTAATTATTAATAACGAAGGTACTGTAAGATAATAATAATTGAAAATTAGTGTTCCTTTAAGAAAAAAAGCAGTTTCTACTGTCTTTAGACAACTATAGACAAACTATAGACGACAATTTTTATCTAAACCAAGAAAAGGTCGCTGATTACGAATCTGAAGGCAATATTCAAAAATCCAAAATGGCGGATCAAATATAGCGGTCGAATTTTTAAAAATTGACTGAATTTGCATGAATCTTGGTATATTAGGGTTTTTGGGGTCGCTGATTTCAAATTTGAAATCCGAATGGAAAACTCAAAATGGCTGATCCAATATAGCGGACGAGTTTTAAAAAATTCTCTGAATTTGCATGAATCTTGGTATACTGGGGTTTTTAAGGTCGCTGATTTCAAATTTAGAATCAGATTTTGAAAACTGAAAGTGTTGGATCCAATATGGTGAGCGAATTTTTAAAAAACAGATGCACTGTTAGAAAAAGTTTGTGTACAAAAACTTGCATGTGTAATTTAACACAAGTGATTAATACGTCTAGCGTGTATATATACTTCGTCTCGAATGTTTTTTAACCTAAAATTGTTCATTTACATTGTCCAACGTATTAATGTTATGAGACCTGTGTACTTTTACTACGCCCGAAGGTGTAAATTTGTTTCATCCCGTCTGACGTAGTAATTTTACTTTGATTTGTAAATGAACAGTCGGTTTGTAATTTTACTTGGTTATGGTAGTACTACTACCGGTGTGTATTTTTACTTTGTGGGCAATAGTACCGTAACTTGCCGTCTGTATTGCTCAGTCTCTAAATTTTCTGAGTTTCGACGCGTTCACTTTGTGCCATTTTTGTATACGCTTGTTTGCTCCTTTACAGCCTTTTACTTTTAATTTAAACATTTGTGTTTCTGAGAGAAACAATAGAAAAGATTACCACACAAGTTTTACTTCATGTTATAAAGTTTTAAATATATTTTACGAAAAAAGATACTCTACCCCCACAGCAGCTATAAACTTGACTCAACTTTGGCAACCTTTCCTCAAGTTTATAGATTTGCAACAAACTTTCTAAAAGTTGACGACACTTAAAGAAAGGTTGACAAAAAGAAATATATTTCTTAAAATAAATAGATATTTCTTTATTTAAAAAGGATGTAAATTGGCAGGCAAATTGAAATATTATATATACATAAACGAATTAGATCCAAATGCCATTAAATGCTTTCTGATAATGTATCAAATTAAATGCCATTCAATGCCTTCAAGAAAACAATTTTGAAAGTAGTCAATGCCTCAAGAAGTTTAATGCCGTTCTATGCCTATGTCAGCAGTTTAAAAAGACGCCATTCTGCTATCGTTAACTTGTTCATTCTTTGCAGCGCGTCGTCGTGGCATCTTTCTATTTTGTGTTGTTCGATCTATTTTAACTAAATCGCGTTATTGAAGTGAAAAACAAAGTGATCTTGTGTCTAATATTAATAGTTTACCTAAACAAAGTGAAGGAGTGAACGCAAACATAAGTTTTAAAGTCATTTTGTCATTTTTTGTTGCATGCAAGACAAAATACGAAAATGACGTTAAGTGTTAAATTTACTGCTTATATTTTATTCTATTTTGGTCTACTATTTAGCTGAAGTTAACCTATTAACATATTTGAACTTAAAAAGTAAAATATTGACAAAGACAATAATCAAAGTAAAACATAACAATCACATATTCAATTTTCCCTTCCAATATGGCTACTGATTTGTTTTTAGGCATTTGAAGGCATTCATACAAAAACGGAATCAAAGCGCATTGAAACGTTTTAATGCGTTTTAATCAACCTCTTTTTACCGAGTTATGTTGCTCGATAACTCGACCATAGTAAAATTACACACCGTATGTTTCTTAACAATAAGGTTGTGTTAAATCACTGCCGGTCTGTAAAATTACTACGTCAGACGGGATAAAACAAATTTACAGATTCGGACGTAGTAAAAGTACACCAACTTTTTTTAACAGTGTGGATATTTAAAAACATTGGTATCTGGAGGTTTAAATCTTTTGGATTCAAAGAAACAAAATTTTAAAGGTACAAAATCATATCCAATCCTTCTGACTGTTTTTCATTACTTTTTATGTTTATTTAGTGCATTATAATTAATAAAATTTTTTTGAATCAGTCCAAAAGGATATATTAACAACTGTTAATGGTCGAGTCCATACCAAGTGATCATACTAATTTCAGTCACATTAATTAATATTTATGAAATTGATGATTTGGGTTCCTTTAGTGGTTAAAAAAAGAAATTTTAAGTGTTTTTGAAAAATTCAAAATATTTTTGAAAATATTCAAATTCAAAATTTTGAGTATTATTTTTTTTGTTTAATCATAACTTCCGTAATTTTCAAGCAATTTAGATCAATTTTTTTTAAAATTACTCGAATTTGAATGCTCTTTTAAGAAAAAATATAGCAAATAAAAAATTGTTTATAATTAAATTTTTATTAACAAAAAAAAAATATTTATCTAAAAAAAAATCAAAATCATATCTTTGATTTTTTTCAAAAAATTCATAAACATAGCCTATAAGGTGCTTAAAAATTTAAGCCAAAGAACAGGATGGTATGTCTTATAGTTTTCAAGAAAAAAATTATTAAGTTACGCTAGCGCGGACTGGTGTCGCCACGCCGCTACTCAGCGCGTAGCTCCGTAGTAACCTAAATGTATGTATATCATTATTTAAAATAAATATAGCTACAGTATTGTGTTTAAATTATAGGCTTGAATAAATCTTACTGATTTTTTCTTAGTACATGGATATATGTTAAGTTTAATCAACTGAAATCCATAACGATTTCAGAATTTCAATAGCAATAATCGTCTTTTTATCGTACTTTTTGGATTGTACTATGTGCTGAAGTAGAAAATAGTTTTTTTTCATTTGAGGCATGTAAAATAAAATTGCTTACTTAAATTTTAACTGTTATGAAATATATTCCTAAAGAATTTTCTAAATTGACAATTATAATTACAATAAGATTACAAATAATTTAATTTAATATTTAAATATAAATAATGCAAGTAGAACAAAACCTATAAAACGTGAGAATTAAAAAATCGGAAAAAATGATTTAAATAAAAAAAAAATTGGTAAATTATAGAAAAGTAATGAAAAGAACAAAAAATTGTGAAAATAATTAACATTTAAGAATGATTGAAAATTTATTAAATAAATTGAAAAATAATTGAAACAATTAAAACTACGGTTAAATGAATGCAAATAAGTGAATAATTAAAATAATTTAAAACTGAATAAAGAAATTGGAAAAAAAATTAAAAAAGAATAAATAATGAGGAGTAAGAACTGGTGAAATTTTAGCTCATTCAAATTGGTCATGTTCAGGAGTACCAATTTTTTTTTTTTTTTTAATTTTAGACATAAAATTATGAGATAATGTCAAAAATAGAGAAATGAATAATTTGCGGAGTTTGAGATATTTATTCTCGAAAGAAAGTAAATTTTGTAAAAAAAGACCACTTCCACAATTTTTTTTTTCATCGACAATTTTTTTGTGTGATTTTTAAATGATTTTCTACAATCTATCGCATAAATTAATAAAAAAATTATTTTTTTAAAAAAATCTTGAAATTATAAAATGGTAAAAAATGCTCGAAAAAATTGTTTTCCATCTTTTGATAATACATCTTAATTCTAGATACAAAATAAAGTAGGAAAGAAATTGACACCCCAGTACAATGGTTTAAATTTTTTCGATTTCTCATCTTTAATTTTGAACTCCGTCGACTATTTTTATTATTTTTTATCGACAATTTTTTTCACTTATTTTCAATGAATCCTTACAATCAATCGAATGGATTTTGAAAAATATTTATTTTTTAAAAAACAAAAATGGAAAATATACAAAAAAATATTGTTTTTTCATTTTTATATAGGTAATATTATATATTACACATCATATTTTGATGAGCTAAAATTTTTTTGTTCTACTTGCATTATTTATATTTAAATATTAAATTAAATTATTTGTAATCTTATTGTAATTATAATTTTAAATTCAGAAAATAATTTACGAATATATTTCATAGCAGTTAAATTTAAGTAAGCAATTTTATTTTACATGCCTCAAATGAATAAAAAACTATTTTCTAATTCAGCACACAGTACAATCCAAAAAGTACGATAAAAAGACGATTATTGTTACTGAAATTCTGAAATCGTTATGGATTTTAGTTGATTAAACTTAACATATATCCATGTACTAAGAAAAAATCAGTAAGATTTATTCAAGCCTATAATTTAAACACAATACTGTAGCTATATTTATTTTAAATAATGATATACATACATTTAGGTTACTACGGAGCTACGCGCTGAGTAGCGGCGTGGCGACACCAGTCCGCGCTAGCGTAACTTAATAATTTTTTTCTCGAAAACTATAAGACATACCATCCTGTTCTTTGGCTTAAATTTTTAAGCACATTATAGGCTATGTTTATGAATTTTTTGAAAAAAATCAAAGATATGATTTTGATTTTTTTTTAGATAAATAATTTTTTTTTGTTAATAAAAATTTAATTATAAACAATTTTTTATTTGCTATATTTTTTCTTAAAAGAGCATTCAAATTCGAGTAATTTAAAAAAAATTGATCTAAATTGCTTGAAAATTACGGAAGTTATGATTAAACAAAAAAAAATAATACTCAAAATTTTGAATTTGAATATTTTCAAAAATATTTTGAATTTTTCAAAAACACTTAAAATTTATTTTTTTAACCACTAAAGGAACCCAAATCATCAATTTCATAAATATTCATTAATGTGACTGAAATTATTATGATCACTTAGTATGAACTCGACCTAATATGAACAAAGACATAATAATTTAAAAATTTATCGTTTATAAGTACGAATTAATTGTTCAAAAACGATGTTCAAAACACAAAAAACACAAAAAAAAGTGAACAAACATCATATTAAACATAAGATAACCTAAATTTTTTTCATTATAATGCACTTAATGTACATTAAAATTATAAAAAACGGTCAGAACGATCGGGTACGATTTTGTATTTTTAAAATTTTATTTCTTTGAATCCACAGGATTCAAAATATGAAAGAGTTTTCTTTCGGCATCGGGGAAGAACTTTTTTTCACTCAGGACAGATGTGAGTCCCAGATTACTAATCTAAAGTCGTTTTTTAATAATGTTAAATGGCGGATACAATATGGTCAACAATTTTTTAAAAAATGAATAAATGTACATAAAAACTATTTACTTGGGCGATTTTAAGGTCGCTGAATACGAATTACTTATTTACATTTCGAATATTATAATTTCGAATCTAATGTATCTTGTTACTCGGAGATTTTTGGGTTTACTGATTTCAAATCTTAAATTGACCGCCGCACAGTGGTTTGAAATAAGAAATTGATGTTCAAATCAACTTTTAGAGAGAACGGCTGCATGGATTTTCAATTTTTTTTTTTTGTTGAAAAATTCATCAATAAATTCTTAAGAGATCTGTGAGAGTAGATTTTTGTTTGTTGTTTTATTTGTTTTTTTAATGTTAATGCAAACAGCTGAAAAAATGTCAACTTTTTCGTTTTCTTTTTTTATATTCTACAAAAAATTTTTTTAATGCCTGCCAATACCTTGATTTCATAGAAGTAACGAAATAGAATAAACAAACATTTTGAAAGCGCTAATTTAATTGTTATTTACCCCCTATTACCCCCTAAGAGGGGGTAGGAATTTCAAATTTTACGAAAAGTTGAGTTCGGTGTCTATTCCTATATTTTTTGAAGCGCTGAAACCGAAAAAGACCCCCAAAAACAAATTTCTCTCCTACCTCACCCCCTATTACCCCCTAACAGGGGGTTGATATTTCAAATTTCAAAAGAAAAAATAAAATAAGGTGTCTATTTCTACAGTTTTTGGGGTGCTAAAACCGAGAAAGACCACCAAAAACAAATCCCTCCTTCTTTACCCCCTATTACCCCAAAAAAGGGGTTGGAATTTCGAATTTTACGGAAAGTTGAGTTCGGTGTCTATTCCTATGTTTTTTGGGGCGCTGAAACCGAAAAAGACGCCCAAAAACAAATTTCTTCCCTTCTTCACTCCCTAATACCCCTTAAGAGGGTCTTCTACTCTCCAGGCCCGAAATTCAGTGATTTTTTTGGGAATTAATTGTGAAGAAACTACTGAATATTTTTTGACAAATTTTTTTTTATTTTCAAGATACATCCTTTAATTTTGAAATTTTCTTATTCATGATGAAAAAAAATGGTGGTGATCTTAAAACGCCCTTGCGCAAACGCGTTTCAGAAATGCAGAGGTCCCGCTTGAGTCACGGTTTTGGCACTGGGACAATCTAACATCAAAAAATGAATTTTTTTCATGTGTATAGTTGCGTTGACTATTTTTTCCAATGGCAGATTTTTTTATTTTTTAATTTGTCAAAATTATGCGAAAATTCGCAAAAATTTTCATTATTTTCTTTTTGTTTTTACTTTAAGGGCTATAAAAAAAACGAAATAAAATTTTAAAAATCGTACACGGAGAAAAATAGCTGCATTATTTCTAAGTAATTTAAAAAAAATTAAAATCGGACCATTTTTACTATAAAAAGCGTGACTCAGCAGCTTAAAAAACACTACTTTCGGGGAAACGAGTTTAAAGTTAACACATGATGTATAACTTGATTGTAGTAACTTATGAGTTAATCTGCTAATATCGGGTCCGTACAAGGTTTTTTGTTTTTATAGGGGTCTTTAGACATCAGCAAAGATAAAAAAATTATAAATTGGTAATTTGTTGATAATAGAATCATTATAAATAAACAAATGTTACAAATGAACAAAAATTCGTGGGTTTTTTCGGTTCCCAGAAACATGCAAAAAAATCAAATAGGGTGTCTATTCTTAAGGTTTTTTAGGCAATAAAACCGAGAAAGATCACCAAAAACAAATCACCTCTTCACCCCCTATTACCCCTGGGAGGGGGTTGAAATATTAAATTTCACAAAAAGTCGAGTTTGGTTTTTATTTCAATATTTATGGGGAGCAAAAACCAAAGAAGTCTTCCAAAAAAAAATTTTCTTCCTCCTTTATCCCTTAAGAAGGGGTTGGAATTTCGAATTTCACGAATAGTTGAGTTTCGTGTTTGTCCCTATGTTTATTGGAGCACTTAAACCAAAAAAAATACTAAAAAGAAATTTCTCTTTTCTTTACCGTCTTTTACACCCTGGCAGGGAAATTGAATTTTTAATTTTACAAAAGTAGAGTACGGTGTCTATTTTATAATGAAATTCGAAATTTCAACCCCCTCCCAGGAGGTAATAGGGTGTGAAAGATGGGAGAAATTTATTTTTGAGGGTCTTTTTCAATTTCAGGGTCCCAAAAAACATAGGAATTGACACCGAACTCAACTTTTATAAATTCGAAATTCCAACCCCCTCCCAGGGGGTAATTGAGGGTGAAGGAGGGGGGACTTTCTTTTGCTGGTCTTTCTCGGTTTTAGCGCCTTAAAAACCATAGGAAAAAACACCCTATTCGATTTTTTCTTTTGAAATTTGAAATATCAACCCCCTGTTAGGGGGTAATAGGGGGAGAAGTAAGGGAAATTTGTTTTTAGGGGTCTTTTTCGGTATCAGCGCTCCAAAAAACATAGGAATAGACACCGAACTCGACTTTTCGTACAATTTGAAATTCTTACCCCCTCTAAGGGGGTAATAAGGGGTTAAGGAGGGGGGAATTTGATTTTGGTGGTCTTTCTCGGTTTTAGAGCCCCAAAAACCTTAGGAAAAAGACCCAATTCGATTTTTTTTTTGAAATTTGAAATATCAACCCCCTGTTAGGGGGTAATAGGGGGTGAAGAAGGGGAGAAATTTGTTTCTGGGGGTCTTTTTCGGTTTTAGCGTCCCAAAAAATATAGGAATAGACACCGAACTCAACTTTTCGTAAAATTTGAAATTCCAACCCCCTCTTAGGGAGTAATAGGGGGTAACAGGAGGTAGATAACAGTTAAATTAACGCTTCCAAAAATTTTGTAAAAAATAAAAAAAGAAAACGAAAAAGTTGACATTTTTTCAGCTGTTTGCATTAACATTAAAAACAAATAAAACAAAAAACAAAAATCTACTCTCTCAGATCTCTTAAGAATTTGTTTATGAATTTTTCAAAAAAATAAATTGAAAATCCATGCAGCTGTTCTCTCTAAAAGTTGATTTGAACATCAATTTCTGATTTCAAACCACTGTGCGCCGTATTGTATCCGCAATTTTAAATTTTTCAACCCTGACTTCAAATATATAATCAGCGACCCCGAAAATCCGAATTTACCAAGATTCATGCAAATTCAGTTAATTTTTTAAAATTCGACCGCCATATTGTATCTATTTTTAATTTTTAAAATCTGACTTAAAATTTAAAATCAGCGACCCCAAAAACCCCAGTATACCAAGATTTATGCAAATTCTGTCAATTTTTAAAAAATTCGTACACCATATTGGATCCGCTATTTTGAATTTTCAAAATATGACTTCGAGTTTGAAATCAGGGACCCCAAGAAGCCCCGTATACCAGGATTTATGCAAATTCAGTCAATTTAAAAAAATTCGTCAGCCATCTTGGATCCTCCATTTTAATTTTGCGAACCATGTCGAGGACCCTGACAACAGGATTGCAAGCAAGTGCAAGCAAAATTTCTCGCACTTGCTTGCACTTGATTGTTTTGCCAAATTTGAATTGAAGACGGTCAAAAATAATAAAACTGTTCTCGTGGTTAATAGATGAAGTCCAAAAGAAGAGTTTTCTAATTTGAGTGTCGTAAAAAAGTGGCTATTTATTGTTAAAAATATAAGTTGAAGTGTCTAAGTGAGGTTACATTTTCGGGGGCATAAATGTCACTTTAGATGAAAATATGTTCAAGAGTAGTTGAAAATTTGATAAAAAAAGTAATTTGTGATAATAACTTAGCTAATATGGGAAGAAAATGCTTAAATAAAGTGTAAAAATATATGTTTTTGTTTAGAGTATTAAAACATGTTTTTTTACCGACTTACCCGTAGCTTTCACTTTCGACCGACAGATATCGCTGTGCGCTAATTTTGCTTTACATTTCTAAGTCTCGTATTGATTTTTAGGTTTTTAAATTTGTGAAAAATTATATGCTAAAACTTTTAATTGCACGATTTAAAGAAAGAAATAACTTTGAAATTGATTGAACTTAAATAAATGTGAAAAACTATTGTGCAAGCAATGAACGACAAGAAGGCGGTTCACGCAATTTACCATTTACTCTCTGTTAAATTATAAAATAAGCAGATAAAGATAAATAAAGAGATTTATTGTTTAGTGAAATGAATAAAAATGGAACTTTAAGGTGTAGAAAAAGAATTTTAATAAACGTCTTTTTTGTAATGAAAAAAGCAAGGATTGTAACCCCTGTGCAATAACTTTTTCTAACTTTCTCTGTAAGTTGGGTTGCAAAACGGGGTTACAGCTTTCCGGAACAAAATGCACTTTTCTGCGTACACTGAGACACATAAATGCTGTCCTTCCGGTAAAGTGTCCAATTTTGAAAGTCGCGACGCATCTATCGCCGTGTGATTAGTTTGTGGCACAACAACGTAACCGAATAAAAATAAATAAAGTGACATAACCCGAAAGAACGTTTAAGTTGTGAATTAAAAATTATAAGGATTGTGATTAATTTAAAAAATTATTTTATTTTCTGAAACGAAAAAATGTTCTGAAAATGAAGTTTCATTTTAAAAAAATGGCAACAAGGAAAATAATTACTCGAGCGAGGACATCCACATCTTCTCAAACATTAGAGTTCTGCGTGAAAAGGGTGAAAAGAAAGATTTTAATGTGAATCGAAACAATATAAAAAAATTAAGAGAATCACTGGCTAATAAACGAGGACGTTTCTTTTATGGCAAAAGTTTACAGAACTTTTCAAACCCTAGTAAGTATTTTTTTATTTATATAGAAGACAAAAACACAGCACAGCTTTGTAAATTCACTTAATATTTTTCGCTTTAAATTACAAAAAAAATGTTAAAACTTTTTTTGTGTTACTATAAAAAGACTTGAAAATTCTTAAAACTATAAACACAATTTAGATAATATAGTACAATTTTTTATTAAACGAATTGACAAACTTATTATTATTAAGTTTATTTTTTTTTTGACCTAGGTGAATACAAAGAGGTTGCCGCAGTTATTATCCTATGTTATTTACATTAAAATCAGTTTTTTCACATATAGATTTAATAAATAGGTACAAATTCATCGTGAAATCAACTTGGGGATGCTCTAACATGCTAAAAAAAGCGTTTTTAATTGTCATTTCATTAAAATCCACACTGAGAAAATGAGAAATGACTGAGTACAGTCCAGACAGGAATGGTTCCTGTCCAAATAAAAAATTTTAATTAGACAGCACTCATTGCTTTCTAGACATGAACCATTCCTGTCTGGAAAGGACTCAGTAATGTCTTGGACATTAATGAAATGGTCAGTAGTGAACCCTGTCCAGACAGGAGTGGTTCATGTCCAGACCTGAATGATAACTCTCCGATGGTGAAATTAAAAGAAGGTTAATTTGTAAAATGTGATAAACGTTATTCAAAATAATTGTATATAAGTAGCATAATAAAAGGTTGTCAATAGAAGTCAATAGAAAGTACAGTGAAATTAATAGAATGTTAGTAATCTTACCATCAAAATGATTTAAGATGAAATCCAAATGAAGTAATGAAACAATTCACATAGAAATTCAAATGGGATCTCTTTCATCCTTTTTAACCTTTACAGATATTTGAGAATACACACAAAAAGATAAAGAACACACGTATAACTTTTTTTTTATATTTGGACAAAACTGCACTGAGGGATTGAAGATTTGAATCTTTATAAAAACAAAGTTGAAATTTTATTAATTACAGGTTAGAAAAAAACGTACTTTTCTAAATATTTCAAATGTTTTATTCAAAATTTACAAAAATAATAAACCTTCAAAGACTATTTTTTGTGAGCAATCTCTTTTATTAACTTTTCTAAGAAACACACTAAAAATCGTAAACAACATTTCAGACATCAATATAACCTTTCTAGCGTTCAGTGTGATTATTTAGAAAATTCATATGAAGCATATGAAATATTAGGAAAAACTGCGTTTTCCCCTAACCTGTAACATTACGCATTAAAATTTCAAAGATTTTTATAAACATTAAAATCTTCAGTCCCTTAGTGTGTCCAAAGAAATGTTGTAAACTTTTATTTTAAAAATGAATGTTTTTTTTAAAAAAACCTTACTTTGTAATATAAATAAAAGAACATGTAAACAGTTTTTCCGGATATAAAATATGATTTACACGACTGTTCTTTACTTTGTTGTATCTATTCTTGAATATCTCTTTCTATTAACACTATTAAAACCTTCTATTATGCTACTTATAAACAATTATTTTGAATGACGTCTATTACATTTTACAAATTAACCTTCTTTTAATTTCACCATCGGAGAGTTATCATTCAGGTCTGGACATGAACCACTCCTGTCTGGACAGGGTTCACTACTGTCCATTTCATTAATGTCCAAGATATTACTGAATCCTTTCCAGACAGGAATGGTTCATGTCTAGAAAGCAATGAGTGCTGTCTAATTAAAATTTTTTATTTGGACAGGAACCATTCCTGTCCGGACAGTACTCAGTCATTTCTCATTTTCTCAGTGCACACATACATATTTTATTCTGTCTTCTTGGAAAAAAGGGCATTCAATCAACAGATGATAGCACATTTCAGAAGTTTCCAATCCGCAAACACTACAGATTCCACCAACACTCAACTTATAAATTCTTCTATTTATTTTTATTCTTATGAGTATTTTGTTTAAAAGACGAATTTGACTCATGACTTTAATATGTCTAAGAGGGATTTTAAGCTGTAAGTACTTTTGAGGTCCTTTATGGAGAGTTAAGTGTGATAAAATCTGCAGTGATTGTGATTCACGCAAACTTTTTTGATCTACCTCATACAGATAATTTTCATATTTTCTTATCCAAATTTCCTTTTTCTCTTGTAATAGTCTGATATTAATATTTTCCTAATCATCCCTTTCTCCTATACATTCAAAGATAGATCCCATCTGTTTAAACCAATTAAATTTGTTTTTATTCTCATTATTATTATTCTGCGCAAGAAATTTTAATCTTAACAAGCATATTTTGGGATATCTATCATTTTCCATCAGCAGTATCTTTTCTGTGAAATTTAAAGCATATTTAAATATTATAAATGCTATTTTTGGTACTCCTGTTTCCAACCTTATCGCGTATCCAGGGGTGTTCTGTGACAAAGACAGTACTCTCTTAAAGAATGAATTTTGGACTTTCTCGATTTCCTCTACGTACCTTAATCCCCATATGTGTATTGCATATGTTATACTGTTTATTAATAAACTTTTATGTAACTTTATAACTGGATCCCATGATTTTAGATTTAAACGATTAATTAATGCCACTGTTGATCCAAGGGCTATATTCGCCTTAGTAATTACATTATTTGTTTCCGTTATAAAGGTAGCTGAGTTTGAAAAAGTCACCCCCAAATACTGATAATTAGATACTATTTCAATTCTGCTATTATCCCCGTATATAAAAGGTCCATATTTGTAATCATGCACGTGTCCACCCTTTCTGAAGATTACAATCTGGGTTTTCTTTACATTTATGTCTAATTTATTTATATTACAATATTTTTTTAACGCTTTTAAAATTTTTTTTAAATTCACGCATGAATCAGCCAGAATTGCTATATCATCAGCGTATGCAAAGAGTAATATTTCGACGAGATGGTTTATAGAGACTCCTCTTATTCCCTCTTTTTTTAAAAACTCTTCAAAATCGGCAATGAAACACGCAAAAAGCCAAGGACTCAATACTTCCCCTTGTAATACGCCTCGGGTAATTTTGGTATAATCTGAATTACTATTTTTCCCTTTTACCGCGATAATTGCCTTAGAATACATATTTTTTAGAATATTTAGAATTTTGCTGCTTACTCCCATCTTAAAAAGCTTATCCCACAGCAAATTGTGCGACACAGATGGAAACGCACTTTGAAAATCTATAAAGAGGACAAACAGCTTTCCACCAGTCCTGTTTAGGCGGGATTGAATCACGGCGTTGAGAGAAAAAATATTATCTGCACAACACCTATTTCTTCTGAACCCCGCTTGCCACTCCGGTAAAAAGCCACCGTCCTCTATCCAGTTATTTAGTCTCACCGCTATTATTTGAGTAAACACCTTAGTTATACAATTAACTAATGCAATTGGGCGGTAATTATTCGGGTCCGACTTTTCTCCTTTTTTAAATATCATCTTGACTAATATATTAGCCCATAAATTTGGGACTTCCTCTTTTTCCAATATTTTGTTAAATAAGTTCAATAAATACATAACCCAGTTATCCGGGAGATTTTTTAAAAACTCGTTTGAGATTCCGTCAGAACCCGGAGATTTACCCTCCTTGCATTTTTTAAGGCTAATATTTATTTCATTTTCAGTGATTATTCCATCCAAATACGGATTCCTACTCTGAATCACACAACCCGGGGTAATCCGACTTGGCGGAAACATATCTTGGAAATGTCTATGCCATTGTTCTAATTGAATTTGATCCTCAACGTAGGGTCGATTTCTAAATTTATTTAAGAGTTTCCAGAAATTAGAGGAATCTCTAACCAATGACAACTGTTCGATTAATGAATTTTTATGTTCCTCTTTTTTAATCTTTTGCAGATTTTTATATTCCCTTTTTTTACTGTTATATTTATCAACCATTTCAGTCGACGCAAAATTACTATCTTTACAATTTTTTAACAGCCCTTTAACAATATTTTTACAGTTTAGACAATCTTTATCAAACCATGGCTGTGACGTATTTTTTGTTGTGTTTATAATTTTTCGCATTCCCAAGTTATTCGCACCTTCAAAAATTCTCTCAACCAAAAAATTCGCCATAATATTAATATCCGAATTTTGATCAATTTCAATTACACAATCACTCATCAAAGACTTATAATCTTCCGTCATTTCCTTTTTCCATTTTAGACTGTGCAGCGCGTTATCTTTTACATTTCTCTCTAATTCAAAAAACAACTCTAAAACCACCGGAAAGTGGTCAATTTTTCGATTAAATTTCTATTCAGGAATTGTCGTAATAATAAAGTTTATTTTTCAAAAGAATTTAATTTGTGCCAGATTTTGGTGGAAGTGAGGATAAAATATTTTTTCTACCACACATGCACGAAAACCTCGTGTTTTCGTTCGCCTTATGCGGGGCAGAACTCACAGTTTTTAGGTCAGTGAACGTTAGAGGTAAAAAAACTTCCGAACAGTGAAAAAAACTCTCATCGCGCAGCGCCTGCGCGATGAGAGTTTTTGAGAAAAATAGATTTTTTTTTTATTAGAATAATAAATATTTTTTACTCTTCTACACAAAATGTGGCATAAGTTAAATTCTTATGGAAAATAATCTTGTCTGTGTTGACAATTTAAAAAAAAAGTAAACCAAAAAATGAAATTATTGTTAATTTATGTTAGAATTAATTTTTTTCAATTGAAATAAATTACAAAATTTATCTTTTTAAAAGAAGTCAATATTATTTAACTGTAATTTCACTATTATCCGTTTCAAGAAACGTAACTTACTTCTTTAACAACAAAAATGCAAAACTTTCATGCTTTTTGACATTTAACTACAAATTGCTACTTAAGAAAAAAATCAACTTTTTTTATTCTAAAAAATTTTTTTAAACCTCTGACAAAAGTATTGGATTGAATTTCAATCAGATTGAATAAGTTTTAATCAGTATTTTTCCAGGTCATTCCGAAATTTGTTTCCAAGCCAATCAGTTTTTATCCGAATCTAAAAATAGATGTAACTTGACGAAAAATTCTTTCTGAATCATTCCGAATTAATCCGTTTCATTCCGAAGCTAAATTTTAATCCGTTTGAATCACGTTATTTCATTCCGAATCAATCAGAATCAATTCGTTTCATATTCGAATAAACCCGAATAAAATTGGAACGGATTGATTCGGAATGATTCGGAATGAAATAACGGGATTCAAACGGATTAAAATTTAGCTTCGGAATAAAACGGATTATTTCGGAATGATTCGGAAAGAATTTCTCGTCAAGTTTCATCCATTTTTAGATTCGGTAAAAACTGATTGGCTCGGAAATAAATTTTGGAATGCCCCGGAAGAATTCTGATTAAAACTTATTCAAACTGATTGGAATTCAATCCGATACTGTCGCCAGGGACATTTTTGTTTTTTAAAAAAAAGAGTGAAATTCACCTTGCGACAAAAAAACAACTAACTCAGATGAAAAAGTTACTAATTGTTCCTCTTTAAAGAAAGACAAACAAAATGTTTTGCTTAAAAAAATATTATCTTATTTAATAAAGATTAATTGGATGTCGGGAATATTACATTTTGGAATTGAAATTCTCAAAAAACTGGAATTACGCTTTAAATTAATAAAAACAATTAACACTGTGATATTTGTGAATAATAGCCCAGAAATAAACTAATGAATGAATTTTCAAAATTATTATGTAACACATAAATGCTGTCCTTCCGGTAAAGTGTCCAATTTTGAAAGTCGCGACGCATCTATCGCCGTGTGATTAGTTTGTGGCACAACAACGTAACCGAATAAAAATAAAGTGACATAACCCGAAAGAACGTTTAAGTTGTGAATTAAAAATTATAAGGATTGTGATTAATTTAAAAAATTATTTTATTTTCTGAAACGAAAAAATGTTCTGAAAATGAAGTTTTATTTTAAAAAAATGGCAACAAGGAAAATAATTACTCGAGCGAGGACATCCACATCTTCTCAAACATTAGAGTTCTGCGTGAAAAGGGTGAAAAGAAAGATTTTAATGTGAATCGAAACAATATAAAAAAATTAAGAGAATCACTGGCTAATAAACGAGGACGTTTCTTTTATGGCAAAAGTTTACAGAACTTTTCAAACCCTAGTAAGTATTTTTTTATTTATACAGAAGACAAAAACACAGCACAGCTTTGTAAATTCACTTAATATTTTTCGCTTTAAATTACAAAAAATATTTTAAAACTTTTTTTGTGTTACTATAAAAAGACTTGAAAATTCTTAAAACTATAAACACAATTTAGATAATATAGTACAATTTTTTATTAAACGAATTGACAAACTTAATAACATTAAAGTTTTCTAAAAATAACCTACGATCAATTTAAAAACGATTTCCAGAAAATAGTGAAAAATAAATTAAATGTTTCCTCGGTTTTAAATTCAGACTTACAGTTAAAATGCAAAGAGCCTAATAAAAATGTCTAAATTTATAAATTTAGTAAACTAACAATTTAAGGAGAGTAACGGTTTTCTAAAAAGAAAGTTCTAGGATTGATTTTTAGAACGTTTTTACGAAAATTTTGTGGATTGTGATTAATTCTTTACAAATTTTAAATTCTTATTAAAATAAAAACCCAGAGAATCTAATAATAAATATTAAATGAATAATTCTATTGAACTAACAAACTTAAAAACATAACATTTGTCTACGAGGAACGTACAATTGATTTATAAAATAATTTTCAGAAAATATTAAAAAACAAAGTTAATTTTTCATCGTTTCTAAATTTAGATTGAAAATTAAGATTCATAGAACCTAATAAAACTTGTTTAATCCATAATAGTAAATTAACAATCTAAATAGCGTAACAGATTTCTAAAAAAGTTTTTACGAACATTTTCTAGATTTTTATTCATTATTATTCACAAATTTTAAAACCTTATTAAAATAAAACAAGAGAGAATGCAGCAGAAAATATTATCTAAATAATTTCAATAAATTAACTAATTTAATAACATAAAAGTTTTCTGAAAAGATTCCACGATTGGCATAAAAAACAATTCTCTTAAATTATTCAAAATAAAGTTAATTTTTCAACAATTTTAAATAAAGATTATCAGAAATAAAATTCAGAGAATTTAAAAAAAAAGTTTAAATTCATAACTTTAGTAACTTAACAATCTAAATAGCATAGTGGTGTTATAAAAAAAGTCCTAGGATTTATTCGTCAAACGTTTTTAGGAAAATTTTCTAAATTTTTATTAATTTTTCAAAAATTATTAATCCTGATTAAAATAAAAGCCCACAGAATTTTAAACATATTATTGAATCAATAATTTCGATAAATTAACAAATTTAATAACATTTAAATGTTTTGTAAAAAGAACCCAAACTTTATTAAACAGAATTTATTAATTTCCATATTTTTCAAGATGAATACACACATTCTTTTGTAAATTTATTCAATTTGTTTTAATACCTTGTCTATGTTTTGTGAGATTTTTCGAAAACTTACTTATTTTTCCAGTAACTTTTTAGATTTTCTTTACTTTCATAAATTTATTGTTGGACTTGTTTTGAGTGTAATATTATAAAAATGTCTTTGATTTGATGTGCCTACATTTTTTTATTTGTAAACGATTTTTAAATCTCTTTTATAAACTTTTTATTCATCTTTGTATTTAAATTTTTTATTTAATTTTTATTAATTCTAATTTTTTTTAGATGCTCATTAAATTTTATTATTTTCTGACATTTTTACATTTGTTTACAATTTGTTAGATGAAGGAAAAAAACGTTTTTTTATTTTTTTCCTATTTATTTGATTGTTTTAATTTTTCATTTTTATTTGAACTCCTTTCTTGAGTTTTAGTAAATTCTTTAATTTTTGCCATCATTTTTCCAGTTCTTAGCAACATTTTTCGTTATTTTAAATTGTTCAGTTTTTATCTTATAATTACGGATCTTTGAAAACATTTATTCTATGCTTTCATTTACTTAAGTTTTCTCAATTTTCTGTTTTTTTGAAAAGTCTTATTCTTTTATTTTACATACATTGTGTAAATTTAATTTTGTACTAAATATTCTTATTTTAAAATCGTTCTTCTATTTCATAGAAGTTCTTTTCTTTTACAATTAGTTAAAAGTTTCAAAAATTTTATTCATTCTTTTTTTGATTCAACGAGTAAAATAATTCTCTAATTTTTCTAATTCTAAAATTTTGTTCTCTTTAGTAATATTTTATTAGATTTTTTCAATTATTATCTTTTTTAATTTTTAATTTAAAAAAACAATGTCCGTAAATAGTTTTATTCTTTGAAATGAGTATATTCTTTTTATATATTTTTATGACACTGTTTCATTCTTGTATTGTTTTTTTAATTTTTTCTTAATTTCTTTAATAATGTCCATGACATTTTTTTATTTAAAATAATTTTCTCATGTCTTATAATAGACTGTTTTCTTATCTTCTAACGTTCTTGGTTTTTTTTTAATTTAGTATTCTTTAGCTGCTTCTAACAAGTTTTCTTAATTTTGGGATCATATTAATTTAGAGTTGTTTTTTTTTAATTTTTTAATTCATTCGAGTTAATTTTTTTGATTTTGATTAAATCTTTTATTCTTCAACTCAGTTTAATAAAGAAACTACTTACAAATAAACATATGGATATTTTATATTCTGATGTTATTTAAAAAAAACAGGAGTTTTGTCAGTCCTTATTCTTCATTTAATTAGTCACCTTCAACCTTCAACTGCATTTAATTAATAACATACTTTACTTTTTAGGGAAATTCGTCATCCAAATATCTTTCTACTAATAGCAACATCTTATAGAGGAGGTCATGGACTACTTTCAATTGCACTTTTAATATCTATATAAAGGAGAAAAGAGAACGAATTTCCGTCAAAGAAATGTCCACTAGTCCTTTGGTCTCTGAAGGATTTCTGGAGTTCTTTTTATTATGCTGGAGATGATTCCACATCTCAAGACATCTTCTTCACTTGGATAACTGTGAGATATTTTTCCACGTATGTTTCATGATTTAAAAATCTGATAATAATTTTTTTGTGGAAAATGATATTTTCCCAAACTATTTTCGATTTTACTTTTTAGGGGTAATTTTTGAGTGTAGTATACCTTTTTTTAACTTGAACAGCTAGAAGATATTCTCCCACGTATTTTCCATGCCTTTAGAACCTAATAACAATTTCTCTGTGGAAAACGACAATATTTTTTAGAATTATTTTCCATTTTATTTCTTAGGGGTGACTTTGGAGCGAAGTGAAGTTTTTTTATCAACTTGAATAATTAGGGACAATCCTCTCAAGTATGTCTTATGTTTTTCAAACCTAATAATAATTTTTCTGTCGGAAACGATCATATTTTTCAAATTATTTTTGAATATTTTTTTCGTAATGGAATAAATTGAAGTTTGATTTAAGTGGCGTTTAAAGTTTATGTTAATTAGAATGACTTGGAATTATTAAAAAATCAATATTATTCTTGACTTCCTTTTTCTGCTCAATATTTGCAATTATATTTTGACCATTTAAAATTCAATTTTTGATTTTTCTAATCTTTCATTTCAGATAATATTCAATAAAATCGGTTAAGAAATAATTTTTTAATAGACTGTTTTTTCATTTTTCATTTTTTTGCGTTTTTGTTTTATTTTTTATTATTCTTTCGCTGCTTTTACCTAATTTTTGTAATTTTTCGATCATTTAAATTTAGAGATTTTCTTTTTTAATTTTCTCATTTATTCGACATAATTTATTTGATTTTAAGTAAATCTTTTATTGTTTATTCTTTTTTGTTAAATGTTCTCAGTTTAAAAAATGAACTATTTACAAATAAACATTTGGAGATTTTATATTCTGATTATATTAAAAAAAAAAAAAATTCGATTTAAATAAAAAAAGCCGAGTTACATAAAAAATTATGATTTTTATCAGCCTTGATTCTTCATTTAGTTAGTCAACTTTAACTGTATTTCATTTCTAACATATTTTATTTTTTAGGGAAATTCGTCATCCAAACATCTTTCTACTAATAGCCAGATCTTACATAGAAGGCAATGGACTAATTGCAATTTTCAAATCTTTATAAGTTGCACTCTTTATAACTATTTACATGAGAAAAGAAAACGGATTTCCATCTAGGAAATGTCCACTAGTTTTTAGCCTCTGATAATGTAAATTTGACTCCTAAAACTATTGTTAGGACTAAGAAAGCTATTTTTAATAGTTCTTTTAAATATGCTGCAAAACAGAATGATAATTCCGAAATTTAAACGATTTTCTGTTCTGAAATTGAAATTTCATTTTAAAAGAATGCCAACAAGGAAAGTAATTACTCAAGCGAGGAGTGAGTTTCTATCTATTATTCTCTATGATTCTACAACTTCTAAAACATTAGAGTCTTATGAAGAGAAAGATTTTAATGAGAATTGAAACAACAGAATCACTGGCGAATAAACGAGAACGTTTTTTTTTTGCGACAGTTTACAGAACTTTTCAAAACCAAGTCAGTATGTTTTTTATTTTTGTCCAAATAAATATTTAAAAAAGAATTTTTATTTACAATTAATGTCTGAATTTCAGGTACACAAGACAAAAGCACAGCACTTGATATTATCAGAAGCAAAAATTATGAATCTCATAAACCCGCTAATCGCAAAACAAATTTTGAAACAAAACTGCATAAAACTTTGTAAAATGAAACACTAAACAAGGTCAAACCACTGACTTTCAACAAAAGGTGGTCGCCGACATATTTTAAAAAATATTAAAACCTATATTATATGTATTATTTAATTATCAAAATTTAACTTCTCAAGTTATTTTAGATAATATTTTTATTTTTCTTCCGTAAATTGTAATTAAACGAGCAAGTGTTAAAAAAAAAATTGCGTTTTTAATACATGTTTTATATGCTTTTAATTTGGAAAAAAACATTTAATTCCTGTGCTATTAAGAAAATACGTTTAGTGAGTATCCAAATATTTATTTTCATTAATATAATTTTGCGTAAAATAATAGCACAAAAAATAACTTAAAGTTGATAAAAAACCTGTCAATTTTTGTCTTCTTTAAAAGTCTATGTCTTAGAAATCTACTTAATAAATATTAATTAAACTTACCATAATGATTAATTTGTATACTTTAAACGTATTTTCAGTGGAAAGAAAACAAATATTTATTTTATTATTAAATAATTCCGTCTTGAAATTTTGAATTTAACCACAAAACACACATTTTTGAAATTACCTAACTTTTTTCTGGATAAATTAAAAAAATTAATACTTTTCATATATCTCAGTTTTTATAATATTCACAACATATTAAATTTTCGCAAAAGTAAGTTCTGTTTATGAATTATTTAAGTTTAAAATTTAATGAAAAAAAGGTTATTTTTTACATTTTAAAATACACTCTAAAGTTTGACCATTGATTATTGATTTTAAAAGCAAAATTACTATTTATATTTTGTCAGTTTATAACGATTAGTTTAACCTATTAATTAAATCATGGATTAAATTTTATGTAAGATAGATATTATAAATTAAGAAAAATATTAATTTCATGATATAGAAATTAAAAGAAAAACTAAATGAATATTTATGGATGCTTCTTTAAACAATTAAAATCTCGAATTTTTTAATGTAAAATATCTTTAAATAGTAGATGTTTGTAACCTAATTCATTGAAACACAGTCATGAAGACGATATCCAATTTTTTGAATAGATAAAAAAGCCACCCTACCTTCAAAATGAAACATGCAATTAAACACAAAGTTTCCAAGTGGGATAAACAATTAAAAATAAGTTCTAATAAAACGCTGTAAAAATGATAGATTTGAAGGTTTTTTAATATTTACATTCTCATCAAAATATGAGGAGAAAAAGGTCCAAACTCCTTGCAACTTTTCGAAGCTCTCAGTCTGTCCGAATCTGATGAAACAAGAGTCGAAAGCTCGTAGATCGTTTGAAATGTAGCTATTTACTGAGCAGAAAACTGCATGCTGTAAAAGCGTTTTGAAGGTTGCATCTATTCGGAACATTATGAGAAAAAAATACAAACTTCTTAGATCCATTGAGAAGATCCTGTTTAGTTTTGATCTGATGATAACCTGAATAAAAAGAACTTAGATGTTTTGAAAAGTAGTACTTTATTTTAAATCTGATCAGCAGAAATGTCTTCAATTTTTGGACACTCTAAGAAGTTCAATTCAATCCGAATCTGATAAATTAAAGAAAAGCAAAGTTAAATTAAAATGATGCTCCAATTTGGTGATTAAAAAAATTTAATTTTGATTTTTTGTTTCATACTTACATTTAATTTATAAGCTGGTGAGAAAAGATAATAAGAATCCCTAGGTTGTTTGAAAAGTTGCAATTCGAACCTTTTTGCTTAGAAAGAAATTCGAAGTCTGTATTTGCTTTGGTAAGTTGATATTTAGTGTGAATCTGTTGACAAATATAATAATAATAACATGTTTAAACGAGTTAATAATTACATGTAATAATTAGTAAAACTTTAAAACTATGTTTATTTTTTAAATTATTATAACAAATTTCTACAAAAAAATAGAAAATATTGATTTATCATTCTCTATATAGTTTTGCAATTCATTGGGGTTCCTACTGTTCTATGAATAAAAAATAAGTTTTAAAAATTGAACTAAAAAATATTTTTTAACCTTACAGTATCACGAAATTCTAATTCATAGATTGCAACAAATGGGGTGGTGAATCAAGCCTCGCAGGTCCGAAATGCATGTTTATTCTATAGGACTCAAACTTGGATAAAATGTTTTCCCAACAAATACTAATGAATAGATAAAAAATGTTGACTGTGGAATAAATATTTAGCGATGGACAGAGAATAAAATTATTTATTTTCTTAAGCACACTGTTCATTTCAATAATTCTTTGTTATCTCATTTTAATTCAAAAAATTCTTGAAATATCAGTTTTGACAGTTTCATTTACACTTTTTCGATTGGTTATACAGTATTGTTTTCTTAAAATAGATGTTTGGGGGTCGTGTACAAATTACGTAAGGGTAATTTTGAATATTTTTACACTCCCCCCCATGTAACGGACAGTAAAATTTCTTAACCCCCCCCCCCCACCCCTCTACTTACGTAAGGTTTAAAGAATGAAGTAAAAGTTTAAAGTTACTTATTTATATTTTATACTTGATGAATTTATAATAATAATCCACAATCAATATAATCTAAAAATTTTTCTATAATTTTCAATATATTTCAATATATCTATAGCTTTCAATGTACAATTATTATCTTTAAATTTTACAATTATTCTTTAATTTCTTTTAATTATTTTGTTCTTTTGCCCTTAATTTTCGTCAATTTTCGAATTTTTCTTCCGATTGTCAATTATTTTCATTAATATATAACTATTCTAGTCATTTTGTAATTTTTCTTTCAATTATCAAATATTTTCTGAAAATTTCAATTTAATTCTTTAATTTTCAATTTATTTCTATAATTTTCCATTATTGTCTTCAATTTTAAATTGTATTCTTCGTTTCTCAATTATTTGATTCAATATTAAATAATTCTCGCATTTTCTAAATTCTCAATTGTTTTATTGAAATTACAATACAGTTCTTCAATTTTCAATTGATTTCTATAATTTATAATTATTTTCTACAATTTTTCCCATAATTTTCATTAGTTTTTAATTGAAAATTGATTATTTCCGTTCAATTTTATGATTATTCATTGATTCAAAAAATGTTTTCCTTGGAATGACGATTATTCTCACCATTTCTTGAATTTTTTTCAATTGTTAATTATTTTTTTCAATTTTTAAATTTTTTCTTTAATTTTCAATTATTTTTATCGATTTTCAATTATCTCATCAACATTTAATAATTCTCCGATTTTTTAAATTATGTTTTTTACTCAAAAAAATTGTTTTAAATTTTCAATTCAATTATTCAATTTTAGAACTTCAGTATATTCAGTTATTTTCTTAAAATTTAAATTCATCTTATCAATTTTCAATTACTTTCTTTGATATTAAAAAATTATCGCCTTTATTCTATTATTTTTTTTTATTATTAGTAAGTTTCTTAAATTTAAAATATGATTGTTAAATGTTTTCTTTAATTTTTAATTCCATTCTTCAATTTTCAATTGTTTTTTTCTATATTAATTAATTCTCGCCTATTTTCAATTCATTTACTTTAATTTTTAAGTATATTCTTTCAATTTCAATTCAATTTTTCAACTTTTAATTGCTTTCGTCAATTTTCAGATATTTTTTTTTAGCTTAATTAATTTTTTTGATTTTCAATCCAGTTTTTAAATGTGCAACTATTTTCAGCAATTATTTTTATAATTTCCTTCATTTTGCAATTATTCTCGTCAACTTGTCAAAAAATGAAAATTAAATCAATTTTTGTCTTATCAGAAAAATTTAGCAAAATACACAAAAAAATTTTCAAACAAATATCAATTATTTTCCGTATTTTTAGATCTAATTTCAAACTTTTTCATCTATTAACGAACAAATTTGAACAAAAATTGAAGAACTGCGCGTTACTTTCAACTTGTCAAAAAATGAAAATTCAATCAATTTTTCCTCGCCAGAAAAATTTGACAAAATACACAAAAAAAATTTTCAGACAAATATCAAATAATGTACATATTTCTAGATCTAATTTCAAACTTTTTCATCTATTAACGAATAAAACTAAACAAAAATTGAAGAACTGCGCGTTCTTTTCAACTTGTCAAAAAGTAAAAATGTAATCAATTTTTGCCTCGCCAGAAAAATTTAGCAAAATACACAAAAAAATTATCAGACAAATATCAATAAATGTCAATATTTCTAGATCTAATTTTAAACTTTTTTATCTATTAACGAAAAAAATTGAAAAAAAATTGAAGAACTGCGTGTTCCTTTCAACTTGTCAAAAAAAGAAAATTCAATCAATTTTTGCCTTGCCACAAAAATTTGACAAAATACACAAAAACATTTCAGACAAATATCAATTAATGTCCATATTTCTAGATCTAATTTCAAACTTTTTCATCTATTAACGAACAAAATGGAACCAAAATTGAAAAACTGCGCGTTCCTTTTATTTGTCAAAAAAAAAAAATTCAATCAATTTTTCCTCGCATAAGAAATTTGACAAAATACACAAAAAAATTTTCAGACAAATATCAATTAATATCTATATTTCTAGATCTAATTTCAAACTTTTGCATCTATTAACGAACAAAATTAAACAAAAACTGAAGAACTGCGCGTTATTTTCAACTTGTCAAAAAATGAAAATTTAATCAATTTTTGCCTCGCCAGAAAAATTTATCAAAATACACAAAAAAATTTTTAGACAAATATTCATTATTTTCAGTATTTCTAGATGTAATTTTAAACTTTTTTTTCTATTAACGAACAAAATTGAACAAAAATTGAAGAACTGCGCGTTCCTTTCAACGTGTCAAAAAATGAAAATTCAATCAACTTTTCCTCGCCAGAAAAATTTGACAAAATACACAAAAAAAATTTCAGACAAATATCAATTAATATCTATATTTCTAGATCTAATTTCAAACTTTTGCATCTATTAACGAACAAAATTAAACAAAAACTAAAGAACTGCGCGTTATTTTCAACTTGTCAAAAAATAAAAATGTAATCAATTTTTGCCTCGCCAGAAAAATTTAGCAAAATACACAAAAAAATTATCAGACAAATATCAATAAATGTCAATATTTCTAGAACTAATTTTAAACTTTTTGATCTATTAACGAATAAAATTGAACAAAAATTGAAAAACTGTGCGTTCCTTTCAACTTATCAAAATAAGAAAATTCAATCAATTTTTCCTCGCAAAAAAAATTTGACAAAATACACAAAAAAATTTTCAGACAAATATCAATTAATGTAGATATTTCTAGATCTAATTTCAAACTTTTTCATTTATTAACGAAGAAAATTGAACATAAATTGAAGAACTACGCGTTACTTTCAACTTGTCAAAAAATGAAAATTTAATTAATTTTTGCCTCGCCAGAAAAATTTATCAAAATACACAAAAAAATTTTTAGACAAATATTAATTATTTTCAGAATTTTTAAATCTAATTTTAAAATTTTTTATCTATTAACGAACAAAATTGAACAAAAATTGAAGAACTGCGCGTTCCTTTCAACGTGTCAAAAAATGAAAATTCAATCAACTTTTCCTCGCAAGAAAAATTTGACAAAATACACAAAAAAATTTTCAGACAAATATCAATAATTGTCCATATTTCCAGATCTAATTTTAAACTTTTTCATCTATTTACGAACAAAATTGAACAAAAATTAAAGAACTGCGCGTTCCTTTCAACATGAAAAAATGAAAATTTAATCAATTTTTGCCTCGCCAGAAAAATTTATCAAAATACACAAAAAAAATTTTAGCCAAATATTAATTATTTTCAGTATTTCTAGATATAATTTCAAACTTTTTCATCTATTAACGAATAAAATTGAACAAAAATTGAAGAACTGCGCGTTATTTTCAACTTGTCAAAAAATGAAAATTCAATCAATTTTTCCACGCCAGAAAAATTTGACAAAATACACAAAAAAAATTTTCAGACAAATATCAAATAATGTACATATTTCTAGATCTAATTTCAAACTTGTTCATCTATTAACGAATAAAATTAAACAAAAATTGAAGAACTGCGCGTTCTTTTCAACTTGTCAAAAAATAAAAATGTAATCAATTTTTCCACGCCAGAAAAATTTGACAAAATACACAAAAAAAATTTTCAGACAAATATCAAATAATGTACATATTTCTAGATCTAATTTCAAACTTTTTCATCTATTAACGAATAAAATTAAAAAAAAATGAAGAACTGAGCGTTTCTTTCAACTTATCAAAATAAGAAAATTCAATCAATTTTTGCCTTGACAGAAAAATTTGACAAAATACACAAAAAAATTTTCAGATAAATATCAATTAACGTCCATATTTCTAGATCTGATTTCAAACGTTTGTATTTGTTAACGAAAAAAATTAAACAAACATTGAAGAACTGCGCGTTACTTTCAACTTGTCAAAAAATGAAAATTCAATCAATTTTTCCTCGCAAAAAAAATTTGGCAAAATATACAAAAAAATTATCAGACAAATATCAATTAATGTCAATATTTCTAGATCTAATTTTAAACTTTTTTATCTATTAACGAACAAAATTGAAAAAAAATTGAAGAACTGCGTGTTCCTTTCAACTTGTCAAAAAAAGAAAATTAAATCAATTTTTGCCTTGCCATAAAAATTTAGCAAAATACACAAAAAAATTTTCAGACAAATATAAATTAATGTCCATATTTCTAGATCTAATTTCAAACTTTTTGATCTATTAACGAATAAAATTGAACAAAAATTGAAGAACTGCGCGTTACTTTCAACTTGTCAAAAAATGAAAATTTTATTAATTTTTGCCTCGCCAGAAAAATTTATCAAAATACACAAAAAAATTTTTAGACAAATATTAATTATTTTCAGTATTTCTAGATCTAATTTTAAACTTTTTTATCTATTAACAAACATAATTGAACAAAAATTGAAGAACTGCGCGTTCCTTTCAACGCGCAAAAATTGAAAATTTAATCAACTTTTCCTCGCCAGAAAAATTTGACAAAATACACAAAAAAATTTTCAGACAAATATCAATAATTGTCCATATTTCTAGATCTAATTTTAAACTTTTTCATCTGTTAACGAACAAAATTGAACAAAAATTGAAGAACTTCGCGTTACTTTCAACTTGTGAAAAAATGAAAAATCAACGAATTTTTGCCGCGCCAGAAAAATTTAGTAAAATACACAAAAAAATTTTTAGACAAATATCAATTAATGTCCATATTTCTAGATCTAATTTCAAACTTTTGCATCCGTTAACGAACAAAATTAAACAAAAATTGAAGAACTGCGAGTTATTTTTAACTTGTCAAAAAATGAATATTCAATCAATTTTTTCTCGCCAGAAAAATTTAGTAAAACACACTAAAAAATTTTCAGACAATTATCATTTAATGTCCCTATTGCTAGATCTAATTTCAAACTTTTTCATCTATTAACGAACAAAATTGAACAAACATTCAAGAACTGCGCGTTCCTTTCAACTTGTCAAAAAATGAAAATTTAAACAATTTTTGCCTTGCCATAAAAATTTAGCAAAATACACAAAAAAATTTTCAGACAAATATGAATTAATGTCCATATTTCAAGATCTAATTTTAAACTTTTTCATCTGTTAACGAACAAAATTGAACAAAAATTGAAGAACTGCGAGTTATTTCTAACTTGTCAAAAAATAAAAATTTAATCAATTTTTCCTCGCCAGAAAAATTTAGTAAAATACACTAAAAAATTTTCAGACAAATATCATTTAATGTCCATATTTCTAGATCTCATTTTAAACTTTTCCATCTATTTACGAACAAAATTGAACAAAAAGTGAAGAACTGCGCGTTCCTTTCAACATGTAAAAAATGAAAATTTAATCAATTTTTGTCTCGCCAGAAAAATTTATCAAAATACACAAAAAAATTTTTAGCCAAATATTAATTACTTTCAGTATTTCTAGATCTAATTTCAAACTTTTTCAACTATTAACGAACAAAATTGAACAAAAAATGAAGAACTGCGCGTCATTTTCAACTTGTCAAAAAATGAAAATTTAATCAATTTTTCCTCGCCAGAAAAATTTAGTAAAATACACTAAAAAATTTTCAGACAAATATCATTTAATGTCCATATTTCTAGATCTAATTTTAAACTTTTTCATCTATTTACGAAAAAATTGAACAAAAATTGAAGAACTGCGCGTTCCTTTCAACATGTAAAAAATGAAAATTTAATCAATTTTTGCCTCGCCAGAAAAATTTAGTAAAATACACAAAAAAATTTTTAGACAAATATCAATTAATGTCCATATTTCTAGATCTAATTTCAAACTTTTTTATCTATTAACGAATAAAATTGAACAAAAATTGAAAAACTGAGCGTTCCTTTCAACTTATCAAAATAAGAAAATTCAATCAATTTTCCCTCGCAAAAAAAATTTGACAAAATACACAAAATAATTTTCAGACAAATATCAATTAATGTAGATATTTCTAGATCTAATTTTAAACTTTTTCATCTATTAACGAATAAAATTGAACAAAAATAAAAGAACTTCGCGTTATTTTCAACTTGTCAAAAAAAGAAAATTCAATCAATTTTTCCTCGCCAGAAAAAATTGACAAAATACACAAAAAAATTTTCAGACAAATATAATTTATTTTCAGTTTTTTTACATCTAATGTCAAATTTTTGTTATCTATTAACGAACAAAATTGAACAAACATTCAAGAACTGCGCGTTCCTTTCAACTTGTCAAAAAATGAAAATTTAAACAATTTTTGCCTCGCCAGAAAAATTTAGTTAAATATACTAAAAAATTTTCAGACAAATATCATTTAATGTCCATATTTCTAGATCTAATTTAAAACTTTTTCATCTATTTACGAACAAAATTGAACAAAAATTGAAGAACTGCGCGTTCCTTTCAACATGTAAAAAATGAAAATTTAATCAATTTTTGCCTCGCCAGAAAAATTTAGTAAAATACACAAAAAAATTTTTAGACAAATATCAATTAATGTCCATATTTCTAGATCTAATTTCAAACTTTTTGATCTATTAACGAATAAAATTGAACAAAAATTGAAAAACTGAGCGTTCCTTTCAACTTATCAAAATAAGAAAATTCAATCAATTTTCCCTCGCAAAAAAATTTGACAAAATACACAAAATAATTTTCAGACAAATATCAATTAATGTAGATATTTCTAGATCTAATTTTAAACTTTTTCATCTATTAACGAATAAAATTGAACAAAAATAAAAGAACTTCGCGTTATTTTCAACTTGTCAAAAAAAGAAAATTCAATCAATTTTTCCTCGCCAGAAAAAATTGACAAAATACACAAAAAAATTTTCAGACAAATATAATTTATTTTCAGTTTTTTTACATCTAATGTCAAATTTTTGTTATCTATTAACGAACAAAATTGAACAAACATTCAAGAACTGCGCGTTCCTTTCAACTTGTCAAAAAATGAAAATTTAAACAATTTTTGCCTCGCCAGAAAAATTTAGTTAAATACACTAAAAAATTTTCAGACAAATATCATTTAATGTCCATATTTCTAGATCTAATTTTAAACTTTTTCATCTATTTACGAACAAAATTGAACAAAAATTGAAGAACTGCGCGTTCCTTTCAACATGTAAAAAATGAAAATTTAATCAATTTTTGCCTCGCCAGAAAAATTTAGTAAAATACACAAAAAAATTTTTAGACAAATATCAATTAATGTCCATATTTCTAGTTCTAATTTCAAACTTTTTCATCTATTAACGAACAAAATTGAACAAAAATTGAAGAACTGCGCTTTCCTTTCAACTTGTTAAAAAATGAAAATTCAATCAATTTTTGCCTCGCCAGAAAAATTTAGCAAAATACAAAAAAAAGTTTTCAGACAAATATCATTTAACTTTCATATTTCTAGATCTAATTTCAAACTTTTTGCTCTATTAACGACTAAAATTGAACAAAAATTGAAGAACTGCGCGTTACCTTCTACTTGTCAAAAAAAGAAAAAAAAAATTTAGTACAGTCAAATTCTGATGGATGAAAATATCAAAAGTCTTTTTGAGGGGTGAAAATATAAAATAGAGTCGAATTCTAACGAGCAAAAAAATTTAAACCTTCTTTGGGTTATAAATATATTGAGTAGTGTCGAAATCTGATGAGTAAAAGAATCAAAAGTCTTTTTGAGTGGTAAAAATATTGACTAGGGTCGAATTATGATGAATAAAAAAATCTGGTTATTCAAATTGAAAAAAAAATAGTTTACTACACTCAATAGTTACCCCTTAAAAATAAAATAGAAAATAATTTAAAAAAATATTATCATTTCCCACAGAAAATTGTTACTACGTTTTAAAACCATGAAATATACTTGGGAGGATTTTACCTAGTTATTCAAGTTAATAAAAAAGGTTTACTACGCTCGAAGTCACCCCTAAAAAATGAAATTGAAAATAATTTTGAGAAATATAATCGTTTCCCAGAAAAAAATTATTATTCGTTTCTAAATTCATAAAACATAAGTGGCCAAATTTCTCCTAGTTATTAAAGATGTTAAAAAAAGTTAACTACGCTCGACAGTTACCCTTAAGTAATAAAATCAAAAATAATTTGAAAAATATGATCGTTTCCGACAGAAAAATTATTATTAGGTTTGAAAAACATAAGACATACTTGAGAGGATTGTCCCTAATTATTCAAGTTGATAAAAAAACTTCACTTCGCTCCAAAGTCACCCCTAAGAAATAAAATGGAAAATAATTCTAAAAAATATTGTCGTTTTCCACAGAGAAATTGTTATTAGGTTCTAAAGGCATGGAAAATACGTGGGAGAATATCTTCTAGCTGTTCAAGTTAAAAAAAGGTATACTACACTCAAAAATTACCCCTAAAAAGTAAAATCGAAAATAGTTTGGGAAAATATCATTTTCCACAAAAAAATTATTATCAGATTTTTAAATCATGAAACATACGTGGAAAAATATCTCACAGTTATCCAAGTGAAGAAGATGTCTTGAGATGTGGAATCATCTCCAGCATAATAAAAAGAACTCCAGAAATCCTTCAGAGACCAAAGGACTAGTGGACATTTCTTTGACGGAAATTCGTTCTCTTTTCTCCTTTATATAGATATTAAAAGTGCAATTGAAAGTAGTCCATGACCTCCTCTATAAGATGTTGCTATTAGTAGAAAGATATTTGGATGACGAATTTCCCTAAAAAGTAAAGTATGTTATTAATTAAATGCAGTTGAAGGTTGAAGGTGACTAATTAAATGAAGAATAAGGACTGACAAAACTCCTGTTTTTTTTAAATAACATCAGAATATAAAATATCCATATGTTTATTTGTAAGTAGTTTCTTTATTAAACTGAGTTGAAGAATAAAAGATTTAATCAAAATCAAAAAAATTAACTCGAATGAATTAAAAAATTGAAAAAAAACAACTCTAAATTAATATGATCCCAAAATTAAGAAAACTTGTTAGAAGCAGCTAAAGAATACTAAATTAAAAAAAAACCAAGAACGTTAGAAGATAAGAAAACAGTCTATTATAAGACATGAGAAAATTATTTTAAATAAAAAAATGTCATGGACATTATTAAAGAAATTAAGAAAAAATTAAAAAAACAATACAAGAATGAAACAGTGTCATAAAAATATATAAAAAAAATGAACTCATTTCAAAGAATAAAACTATTTACGGACATTTTTTTTTGAAATTAAAAATTAAAAAAGATAATAATTGAAAAAATCTAATAAAATATTACTAAAGAGAACAAAATTTTAAAATTAGAAAAATTAGAGAATTATGTTACACGTTGAATCAAAAAAAGAATGAATAAAATTTTTGAAACTTTTAACTAATTGTAAAAGAAAAGAACTTCTATGAAATAGAAGAACGATTTTAAAATAAGAATATTTAGTACAAAATTAAATTTACACAATGTATGTAAAATAAAAGAATAAGACTTTTCAAAAAAAACAGAAAATTGAGAAAACTTAAGTAAATGAAAGCATAGAATAAATGTTTTCAAAGATCCGTAATTATAAGATAAAAACTGAACAATTTAAAATAACGAAAAATGTTGCTAAGAACTGGAAAAATGATGGCAAAAATTAAAGAATTTACTAAAACTCAAGAAAGGAGTTCAAATAAAAATGAAAAATTAAAACAATCAAATAAATAGGAAAAAAATAAAAAAACGTTTTTTTCCTTCATCTAACAAATTGTAAACAAATGTAAAAATGTCAGAAAATAATAAAATTTAATGAGCATCTAAAAAAAATTAGAATTAATAAAAATTAAATAAAAAATTTAAATACAAAGATGAATAAAAAGTTTATAAAAGAGATTTAAAAATCGTTTACAAATAAAAAAATGTAGGCACATCAAATCAAAGACATTTTTATAATATTACACTCAAAACAAGTCCAACAATAAATTTATGAAAGTAAAGAAAATCTAAAAAGTTACTGGAAAAATAAGTAAGTTTTCGAAAAATCTCACAAAACATAGACAAGGTATTAAAACAAATTGAATAAATTTACAAAAGAATGTGTGTATTCATCTTGAAAAATATGGAAATTAATAAATTCTGTTTAATAAAGTTTGGGTTCTTTTTACAAAACATTTAAATGTTATTAAATTTGTTAATTTATCGAAATTATTGATTCAATAATATGTTTAAAATTCTGTGGGCTTTTATTTTAATCAGGATTAATAATTTTTGAAAAATTAATAAAAATTTAGAAAATTTTCCTAAAAACGTTTGACGAATAAATCCTAGGACTTTTTTTATAACACCACTATGCTATTTAGATTGTTAAGTTACTAAAGTTATGAATTTAAACTTTTTTTTTAAATTCTCTGAATTTTATTTCTGATAATCTTTATTTAAAATTGTTGAAAAATTAACTTTATTTTGAATAATTTAAGAGAATTGTTTTTTATGCCAATCGTGGAATCTTTTCAGAAAACTTTTATGTTATTAAATTAGTTAATTTATTGAAATTATTTAGATAATATTTTCTGCTGCATTCTCTCTTGTTTTATTTTAATAAGGTTTTAAAATTTGTGAATAATAATGAATAAAAATCTAGAAAATGTTCGTAAAAACTTTTTTAGAAATCTGTTACGCTATTTAGATTGTTAATTTACTATTATGGATTAAACAAGTTTTATTAGGTTCTATGAATCTTAATTTTCAATCTAAATTTAGAAACGATGAAAAATTAACTTTGTTTTTTAATATTTTCTGAAAATTATTTTATAAATCAATTGTACGTTCCTCGTAGACAAATGTTATGTTTTTAAGTTTGTTAGTTCAATAGAATTATTCATTTAATATTTATTATTAGATTCTCTGGGTTTTTATTTTAATAAGAATTTAAAATTTGTAAAGAATTAATCACAATCCACAAAATTTTCGTAAAAACGTTCTAAAAATCAATCCTAGAACTTTCTTTTTAGAAAACCGTTACTCTCCTTAAATTGTTAGTTTACTAAATTTATAAATTTAGACATTTTTATTAGGCTCTTTGCATTTTAACTGTAAGTCTGAATTTAAAACCGAGGAAACATTTAATTTATTTTTCACTATTTTCTGGAAATCGTTTTTAAATTGATCGTAGGTTATTTTTAGAAAACTTTAATGTTATTAAGTTTGTCAATTCGTTTAATAAAAAATTGTACTATATTATCTAAATTGTGTTTATAGTTTTAAGAATTTTCAAGTCTTTTTATAGTAACACAAAAAAAGTTTTAAAATATTTTTTGTAATTTAAAGCGAAAAATATTAAGTGAATTTACAAAGCTGTGCTGTGTTTTTGTCTTCTGTATAAATAAAAAAATACTTACTAGGGTTTGAAAAGTTCTGTAAACTTTTGCCATAAAAGAAACGTCCTCGTTTATTAGCCAGTGATTCTCTTAATTTTTTTATATTGTTTCGATTCACATTAAAATCTTTCTTTTCACCCTTTTCACGCAGAACTCTAATGTTTGAGAAGATGTGGATGTCCTCGCTCGAGTAATTATTTTCCTTGTTGCCATTTTTTTAAAATAAAACTTCATTTTCAGAACATTTTTTCGTTTCAGAAAATAAAATAATTTTTTAAATTAATCACAATCCTTATAATTTTTAATTCACAACTTAAACGTTCTTTCGGGTTATGTCACTTTATTTTTATTCGGTTACGTTGTTGTGCCACAAACTAATCACACGGCGATAGATGCGTCGCGACTTTCAAAATTGGACACTTTACCGGAAGGACAGCATTTATGTGTTACATAATAATTTTGAAAATTCATTCATTAGTTTATTTCTAGGCTATTATTCACAAATATCACAGTGTTAATTGTTTTTATTAATTTAAAGCGTAATTCCAGTTTTTTGAGAATTTCAATTCCAAAATGTAATATTCCCGACATCCAATTAATCTTTATTAAATAAGATAATATTTTTTTAAGCAAAACATTTTGTTTGTCTTTCTTTAAAGAGGAACAATTAGTAACTTTTTCATCTGAGTTAGTTGTTTTTTTGTCGCAAGGTGAATTTCACTCTTTTTTTTAAAAAACAAAAATGTCCCTGGCGACAGTATCGGATTGAATTCCAATCAGTTTGAATAAGTTTTAATCAGAATTCTTCCGGGGCATTCCAAAATTTATTTCCGAGCCAATCAGTTTTTACCGAATCTAAAAATGGATGAAACTTGACGAGAAATTCTTTCCGAATCATTCCGAAATAATCCGTTTTATTCCGAAGCTAAATTTTAATCCGTTTGAATCCCGTTATTTCATTCCGAATCATTCCGAATCAATCCGTTCCAATTTTATTCGGGTTTATTCGAATATGAAACGGATTGATTCTGATTGATTCGGAATGAAATAACGTGATTCAAACGGATTAAAATTTAGCTTCGGAATGAAACGGATTAATTCGGAATGATTCAGAAAGAATTTTTCGTCAAGTTACATCTATTTTTAGATTCGGATAAAAACTGATTGGCTTGGAAACAAATTTCGGAATGACCTGGAAAAATACTGATTAAAACTTATTCAATCTGATTGAAATTCAATCCAATACTTTTGTCAGAGGTTTAAAAAAATTTTTTAGAATAAAAAAAGTTGATTTTTTTCTTAAGTAGCAATTTGTAGTTAAATGTCAAAAAGCATGAAAGTTTTGCATTTTTGTTGTTAAAGAAGTAAGTTACGTTTCTTGAAACGGATAATAGTGAAATTACAGTTAAATAATATTGACTTCTTTTAAAAAGATAAATTTTGTAATTTATTTCAATTGAAAAAAATTAATTCTAACATAAATTAACAATAATTTCATTTTTTGGTTTACTTTTTTTTTAAATTGTCAACACAGACAAGATTATTTTCCATAAGAATTTAACTTATGCCACATTTTGTGTAGAAGAGTAAAAAATATTTATTATTCTAATAAAAAAAAAATCTATTTTTCTCAAAAACTCTCATCGCGCAGGCGCTGCGCGATGAGAGTTTTTTTCACTGTTCGGAAGTTTTTTTACCTCTAACGTTCACTGACCTAAAAACTGTGAGTTCTGCCCCGCATAAGGCGAACGAAAACACGAGGTTTTCGTGCATGTGTGGTAGAAAAAATATTTTATCCTCACTTCCACCAAAATCTGGCACAAATTAAATTCTTTTGAAAAATAAACTTTATTATTACGACAATTCCTGAATAGAAATTTAATCGAAAAAACCGTGGTGTTTTTGAGTAATTTAAATTAAAATTTTTTAGTAAAAATTACAACAATTTTCTCTGTTATAACATTTTTTTAACTTTTTCAATGGATTTTTGAAATTTTAACAAATTAAAAATTTATTTTTTTACTAATTTTATTATTAAAAATGGTAATTCATTTAATTACTGTTTTTATGCTAAAACGGTTAAGTCGCCTGCATTTTCTCCAAAATTAAATTGTCAGCATATCAATTTAACCGAATTTTATTTAACTAAATGGCTGTTTATCAAAAATCTTTTTTGATAGAAATTTTAATTATCAGAAATCTCATTAATCTAGAAGCGTATTTATTAGAAATTCCATTGCATTCATCGGCAATCCCATTTATCGAAAAAGGCAATTATCAGAAATCTAATTTTTCCGAAATTTCATTTATCGTAAATCTAATTTGCCGGAAATTCCAATTATCAAATATCTAATTTTTCAAAAATTGCATTCGTCAGAAATCTCATTAATCCAAAACTGCATTTATCAGAAATATCATTTGTTAGAAACTATATTGTTGGAACAATTTCAATCTCCAAGAAAATAATTTTACAGAAATTTCTCTAACCCAAATCTCGCTTATAGAATTTTTGAAACAATATTTTCAAGTTTTCTGGAATAAAAATGTTTTATTTACATTTCGTCCAAGAAATGTCTGACTTGGTGATGTAAATTTAGCAGCGAGATTTGGGTTAGAAAAATTTTTGTTAAATTATTTTCTTAGAGATTAAAATTATTCCAACAATATAGTTGCTAACAAATGATATTTCTGATGAATGCACTTTTGGATTAATGAGATTTCTGACAAGTGCAATTTTTAATATATGAGATATTTGATAATAAGAAATTCGGAAAAATTAGATTTCTGATAATTGCATTTTTGGATAAATGGAATTTCTGATGAATGCAATTTGAGTTCAATCAAATTACTAATAAATAGACTTTTAGATTAATGAGATTTCTGATAATTGAAATTTTTATCAAATTATATTTTTGATATTGAGCCTTTCAGTTGCACAAAATTTGGTTGAATAGATTTTTCAAAATAAGTCAATATTATTTAACTGTAATTTCACTATTATCCGTTTCAAGAAACGTAACTTACTTCTTTAACAACAAAAATGCAAAACTTTCATGCTTTTTGACATTTAACTACAAATTGCTACTTAAGAAAAAAATCAACTTTTTTTATTCTAAAAAATTTTTTAAAACATTTTTGTTTTTTAAAAAAAAGAGTGAAATTCACCTTGCGACAAAAAAACAACTATCTCAGATGAAAAAGTTACTAATTGTTCCTCTTTAAAGAAAGACAAACAAAATGTTTTGCTTAAAAAAATATTATCTTATTTAATAAAGATTAATTGGATGTCGGGAATATAACAATTTGGAATTGAAATTCTCAAAAAACTGGAATTACGCTTTAAATTAATAAAAACAATTAACACTGTGATATTTGTGAATAATAGCCCAGAAATAAACTAATGAATGAATTTTCAAAATTATTATGTACGCAGAAAAGTGCATTTTGTTCCGGAAAGCTGTAACCCCGTTTTGCAACCCAACTTACAGAGAAAGTTAGAAAAATTTATTGCCCGTTGTGAGGTAGACCTTTTAAATTTAGTTTCAAAAGAAATTAAAATTATAGTATCACAAACCATCTGTTGCTCTTTATTGAACATATGATTTTATGTAGATTTATTAAAAAAAAATTTTCTGAAAACTCAATATACATTATGCGAGTATATACCTATATTAAAAATTGTGTCAAAAATATAACAATATAATTGGCTCAGTCCAGCTGAACCGTGTCAACAAAATTCCATTGATTTTCTGAAATGTTAAAATTTTCATGAAAATCTGTAATTCACAACATAACAAAAAAACACTATTAACCGTTATTTTAAATTCCATGTCTTTGTTAGTTTTTTTTGCATTAACAAATTTTAGCAACATTTTAAAGAAATATTAATAACTCAACAGTGGTTTGCAATAAATTAATGAAACTTATGTGGATTATCTAAAAATGTTCACTCTTTTTAACGAATATAATAGCAAAATTTTAATATAATAAATTACATATTTTTAATAACAATTTTATAAACAATTTGAAATATTTATGTGTTCTACTCCTACGGTTGAGTTGAAACTCATAGAAAATGTACACAGAGATGTCTTCTTTAAGTTTCTAAGAAAAAAATTGGTATTTTCAATAAGAAGTGTAGATAATATATTTATTTTCTCTTCGCGCGCCAACCGTTACGCTGAGAGAAGCTCCGGTGCAATGTGGTCAGAATCTGAAATTTACTGTTCAAAAAAGTCTACAGCCTCCAAATTTTAACGAAATTGGTTGACTCTTGATTTAAAACACTCAGGAATAAATTCTTAACAACTTTAAGGAAAAATAATGAAAAAGTGTTTAGTATATCTTCATTTAATCAAATAAAAATTGTCTTTATGCTTGATATCATCTAAATCGACTGACTATTAATTGATGTCTAAAAAGCAAAGAATGATGCTTCGATGAATAAAAAATTTGTTTATTTAGTCAAAACATTTTTAAATTTATTTAAGTTAACAAATGAATAACGCGCTTATATATAGTTGAAATAAATTAGTTTTTTTGCAATTATTTTAGTATTTAGTTACAATTGACAATTGTACATAAATACAGTTTAAAAAGTATTGTTTGTCATTGTTATAAACAAATTAAATTAACAAATGATCAGCTCACTTGTTTTTAACTAAAACTGAATCGTTTTTTTACTCAAATTTTTATAATTTTTTTAATAGTAACATTTCTTTATGACTATTGTTTAAAAATTGCTTTTTATCATTGTTATAAACAAATTTAATTAAAAAATGAATAGCACTAAAATAGTATATTAAGCAACAAGGGGTTAAAGGCAGCCATTTGTTTACGTTGATATTTGTGTAAGAATGACAGTCGAGGGCGAAGCCCGAGACAAAACGAGTACATAAACATCATTGTAAACAAATTGGGCTGACTTTAAACCCATGTTGCTTACGATACTTTTTATTCCAAAGGCACAAAAGAGGTGCTTTTAAATGCTTGTAGGTTAGGGTCGAAATGCGTTCGTTTGTTTGACCGTATGAAAATGGCGTCCATTTTTTCCCTAAGGTAAAAAATGCATTGATCAGCTGTTTATTTTTTTCCTAGGGAAAAAATAGACGCCATTTTCACACGGCCGAACAAATGAATGCGTTTAGACCCTGCCTACAGGCATCTAAAAGCGCCATTTTTGTGCCTGTGGGATAAAAACAAACTTATAAAAACTAGAAAAAGCTATTTAGTTTCGATAAAAAACAAGTGAGCTGTTCATTTGTTAATTTAATTTGTTTATAACAATGATAAATAACACTTTTAAAAAAATATTTATAAATAAATGGTACTTTTAAGAGAATTATAAAAGTTTGAGGAAAAAATCGATTCAGTTTCGATAAAAAAAGAAGTGAGCAGCTTATTTGTTAATTTAATTTGTTTATAACAATGACAAATAACAGTTTTTAAACTATATTTATGTACAACTGTCAATTGTACCTAAATACTAAAATAATTGCAAAAAACTAATTTATTTCAACTATACATAAGCGCGTTATTCATTTGTTAACTTAAATGAATTTAAAAATTTATTGACTAAATAAACAAATTTTTTATTCATAGAAGCATCATTCTTTGCTTTTTAGACATCAATAGTCAGTCGATTTAAATGATATCGAGCATAAAGACAACTTTTATTTGATTAAATGAAGATATACTAAACACTTTTTCATTATTTAATTGTTAACATTAAAATAATAATAATAAAAACAGATATTCAAAAAACTGCTTCCTTAAAGTTGTTAAGAATTTATTCCTGAGTGTTTTAAACCAAGAGTCAACCAATTTCGTTAAAATTTGGAGGCTGTAGACTTTTTTGAACAGTAAATTGCAGATTCTGACCACATTGCACCGGAGCTTCTCTCAGCGTAACGGTTGGCGCGCGAAGAGAAAATAAATATATTATCTACACTTCTTATTGAAAATACCAATTTTTTTCTTAGAAACTTAAAGAAGACATCTCTGTGTACATTTTCTATGAGTTTCATCTCAACCGTAGGGGTAGAAAACATAAATATTTCAAATTGTTTATAAAATTGTTATTAAAAATATGTAATTTTTTATATTAAAATTTTGCTGTTATATTCGTTAAAAAGAGTGAACATTTTTAGATAATCCACATAAGTTTCATTAATTTATTGCAAACCACTGTTGAGTTATTAATATTTCTTACAAATGTTGTTAAAATTTTATCAATGCAAAAAAAAAACTAACAAAGACATGGAATTTAAAAAAACGGTTATAAGTGTTTTTTTGTTATGTTGTGAACTACAGATTTTCATGAAATTTTAAACATTTCAGAAAATCAATGGAATTTTATTGACACGATTCAGCTGGACTGAGCCAATTATTTACAGAGAATAATGTTAGTTAGGGCTGTGCAAAAAGCTCGAAATGTCGAGCCGAGCCGAGCCGGCTTTTATCGGGCCGAGACGAGCCGGGTTCGAGCTTAGCTCGAGCTCAAAAAATTTGTCGAGTACTCGAAAAAAATTCGAGCCCTCAACCAAAATGTTGTCACAAATGAATTCGGGTCTCCGAATCCTTCGAGAACCCGAAATATTCGAGGACTCGAAAATCGAAAAGGACACAAACGAATCGGGAACCCGAAAATTGAAAGAACTCTGATTAACATACCATGATTGGGTCCTAGCTCACCAAGCAACACATTCATGCGCGCTAGTGTTCAACGCACTAAATTCATGCGCACTAGTGTTCCACGCACTAAATACATGCGCACTAGTTTTCTAGGCACTAAATACATGCGCACTAGTTTTCTATGCACTAAATACATGCGCACTAGTTTTCTATGCACTAAATACATGCGCACTAGTGCTCCACGCATTAAATACATGCGCACTAGTGCTCCACGCATTAAATACATGCGCACTAGTTTTTTACGAACTAAATAAATGCGCAGTACTGTTCCACGCACTAAATACATGCGCACTAGTTTTTTACGAACTAAATAAATGCGCAGTACTGTTCTACGCACTAAATACCTGCGCACTAGTTTTCTATGCACTAAATACATGCGCACTAGTGTTCCACGCACTAAATACATGCGCACTAGTTTTTTACGAACTAAATAAATGCGCAGTACTGTTCCACGCACTAAATACCTGCGCACTAGTTTTCTATGCATATACATGGAATTTCTAAATACATGCGCACTAGTGTTCCACGCACTAAATACATGCGCACTAGTTTTCTACGAACTACATACATGCGCTGTACTGTTCCACGCACTAGTTTTCTATGCACTAAATAAATGCGCACTAGTTTTCTATGCACTAAGTACCTGCGCACTAGTGTTTAACGCACTAAATACATGCGCACTAGTGTTTGACGCACTAAATACATGCGCACTAGTGTTCCACGCACTAAATACATGCGCACTACTGTTTCACGCACTACATACATGCGCACTAGTTTTTTAAGAAATAAATAAATGCGCAGTACTGTTCCACGCACTAAATACCTGCGCACTAGTTTTCTATGCACTAAATACATGCACACTAGTGTTTAACGCACTAAATACATGCGCACTAGTGTTTAACGCACTAAATACATGCGCACTAGTGTTCAACGCACTAAATACATGCGCACTGGTTTTCCACGCACTAAATACTATTGCATAATTTGTCTACGCACAGTACATATTTAGTGCATGGAACTCTACTGCGCATGTATTTAGTGAGTAGAAAAAAAGTGCGCATGTATTTAGTGTGTAGAAAACTAGTGCTCATGTATTTAATGTGTGGAAGACTAGTGCGCATGTATTTGTTTGGAGCTTGAAACTGTACTGCGCTTGTAGAAACGTTCGGGTCTCGTTCATGGCCCGAAATTTTCGGGCCCCCGATTCATTCTAGAACTCGTCTGCTTTCGAGTGCTCGAATAATTTCGGGTATTTCAGAAAGCCCGTCTCGAACCCGACCCGGCTCGAGCCCGACGAAGGCGAGCTGAGCTCGGCTCGGCTCAAAGACTGTTAGGCTCGGCTCGGCTCAGTCGGGCTTCGAGTTTCGAGCTTTTTTTACAGCCCTAATATTAATTAAAAAGCTAATTATGATTTAAAATTATTAATTAATTTTATTGTTTATGAATTATAAGATTAGTTTTTGCAATTGTTATTTTCTATAAAAAATATAAATGTCTATAACATATATTTCAATAATTAATTATTCTTTAAGTATTTTATTGATTATAATTTGTATTTAATAGTATACATTTTTAAAATGGATTTTAGAAATCCAGAATAGTGAAATATTGAAGATTTCAATTTTTGTATTGCAGACCTCAAAAAGTAAAAGTATATAAATTCCAGATAATAAAATGCCGGGTTGAAAAACATGAACTTAAATGACAAAAGAATTGGAAATCTACATTTAAAGCAGAGATCCATTTTAAATCCCCATGTCTATTGTTACCCTAGCTAATAATTTTTGAACCCTTATATTTTATAACTTTAAATTTCTGCAATTTAATTATTTGAAAATTTTAATTAAGAAATTTGGAATCTGTAATACTTCACGATTCCAAATATTTAAAATTTATTGTGATAATTTTATATTTTAAAAAATTGTAAGGTAGGATAACGGAACCAGTAAAAGAACATTTAAGGAATTATATACTTTTATCATTAATTCTTTTTGAATGCAAATACCAAAAATGGTCTGGTAAATTTTTTCTCAATAATTTCTTAAGTGTAGAATATGAGGGTGAAATTTAAATTATATAAATGTAAATCAAAATTAAAAATTTTAATTAATAAGTAAAACATACCTATTTCACCAGTAAAAGAACACGTTCACCAGTAAAAGAATTTGGATCCCTCCAGTGAAAGAACAAATATTATTTATGTTAAATTAATGCATAAAAATGCAGATTGTGGTAGAAAAAAATTCACAAATGTTGTAAAATTAAGTTCAAAACTTACTATTATGAATATTTTCTGGACTAAGTACCATAAATTAACGTTTTAAGTGTTTAACCACTTCTAACCAATTTCTTTGTTTATGTTTTGATTACTTGCAATGTCAAATATTATATCATTTGTCAGCTACTTCGGACTGTTCTTTTATATGCAAATAAATGAAATTCTTTCACTGGAAAGTGATCAAATGCAAACCCAGTAAAGGAATTTCCATTTAATAATAATATTTGATAAATAATTGAGTTTTTTTTACCAAAGAAAATAATTTAGGGACATTCTTAAGTTAATTTAGAAAAAAAGACATCAATTAAAGCAGTTTTTATAGAAGAAATATAAAAATGAAAATGACGTGTTCAGAGCGATGTTCGTTTAGTAAGAGGTATACGTAACCTACTACATTTTTAAATAATTATTTTTGAAAGTAATTTGCATTTTAAATCTGATGCTATGTTATATACAAGGTTTAGAAGTAATTAAGTCCCTAAAAACATAATAATTAACAGAGTAAAAACTATCATTTTTAAATTATTATGGAAAATGTTCAATTTGTTCTTTCACTGGTGGCAGTTCTTTTACTGGTGCCACTACCCTATTTCGTAAACCATAAATATTACGTTAAAATTGATATCATTTTTGAAATCAAAGTCAAAAGGATATGTAGTGAACATAATAGAATCATGAAAATAGTTCAAGTTCATTAAAACAAATATAATGTTAAAATAAATAGACATTATTTTTAGCTTAATTATTTTTGTTGCCGAAGGTCACCAAAAGTATTTATGTTGGTCATAAACCGCAAAAGGGCCCAAGAAATTATTTTTACCTCTTAAGGGTTTTCCCATTGCCATAAATCAGACTTAAAATATCCAATAAGTTTTGAGTGAGTAAATGTTTCAAATGCTATCTGAAAACGCATTGAAATAACCCAAAAAACTCAGTGATTTTGGCCAGTGAGTTTTCCAGTGAGTTTGTATCGGTAGGGTATCTTATTTAATAAAGATTTATTGGATGTCGGGAATATTACATTTTGGAATTGAAATTCTCAAAAAACTGGAATTACGCTTTAAATTAATAAAAACAATTAACACTGTGATATTTGTGAATAATAGCCCAGAAATAAACTAATGAATGAATTTTCAAAATTATTATGTACGCAGAAAAGTGCATTTTGTTCCGGAAAGCTGTAACCCCGTTTTGCAACCCAACTTACAGAGAAAGTAAGAAAAAGATATTGCACAGGGGTTACAATCCTTGCTTTTTTCATTACAAAAAAGACGTTTATTAAAATTCTTTTTCTACACTTTAAAGTTCCATTTTTATTCTTTTCACTAAACAATAAATCTCTTTATTTATCTTTATCTGCTTATTTTATAATTTAACAGAGAGTAAATGGTAAATTGCGTGAACCACCTTCTTGTCGTTCATTGCTTGCACAATAGTTTTTCACATTTATTTAAGTTCAATCAATTTCAAAGTTATTTCTTTTTTTAAATCGTGCAATTAAAAGTTTTAGCATATAATTTTTCACAAATTTAAAAACCTAAAAATCAATACGAGACTTAGAAATGTAAAGCAAAATTAGCGCACAGCGACATCTGTCGGTCGAAAGTGAAAGCTACGGGTAAGTCGGTAAAAAAACATGTTTCAATACTCTAAACAAAAACATATATTTCTACACTTTATTTTAGCATTTCCTTCCCATATTAGCTAAGTTATTATCACAAATTACTTTTTTATCAAATTTTCAACTACTCTCGAACATATTTTCATCTAAAGTGACATTTATGACCCCGGAAATGTAACCTCACTTAGACACTTCAACTTATATTTTTAACAATAAATAGCCACTTTTTTACGACACTCAAATTAAAAAACTCTTCTTTTGGACTTCATCTATTAACCACGAGAACAGTTTTATTATTTTTGACCGTCTTCAATTCAAATTTGGCAAAACAAGCAAGTGCAAGCAACTGCAAGCAAGTGCTAGAAATTTTGCTTGCACTTGCTTGCAATCCTGTTGTCAGGGGAAATATATACGAATTTCTGATTTATTTATTTTTAGTATAAAAATACAAAATTTGAATTCTATTGAAGCATTCGTACATATATTATTGATGAACTTCAGGAATTATTATTCTTCAGAAAAAGTATCCAACTTTAAAAATTTATTTAGGCTACTTCTACTCATCAGAACAAGTTTTAAATAGTCTTGTTTTATTCCTAAATGAGTCTAGTTTTGGATAATCAAATAAAAAAAAATCGATTTTTTTTGTCATTTTTCCATTTAGACCCCTTAATTGTTCTTCTATTAATTTCCTAGATTTTAAAATAATTTTCTTAAATGTTAATAATTTTCTTTAATTTTCAATTATTATTGTTATTATTGTTAACAATAATAACAATAATAACAATAAAAATTGAAGAAATTGATTGGAAAATATTAATATTTACCAATCAATTTCTTCAATTTTTAATTAATCTCAAACTTCAGTCCCCAACTAAATTCTTAAATTTTCAATTATTTATCTCATTTTTCTATTTTATCAAATACTTCCGTCAAATATTTCAATTTGTAATAAAGTACTTTCTTTTACTTAACAAATATTCTGTATTTTTAAAATTATGTTCCTAAAATTGTAATTCATATCCACAAATTTCAACTATTTTTATCAGTTCTCGAAAAATTTTCTTCTATGATTCTCATTATTTTTCAATTCTTCCCCTAAATTTTAAATTTAAAATTTCCGCTTGTTTAAATAATTTTCTTTAATCTTTTTAAATAATACTTTTTTAGTTTAAATTATTTCCTTCAATAATTAGTTTCATTATTTATTAATTAACTTTCAATTTCTTTCTTCATTTTTTAATTATTTTTACAAAATAAAATTTTTGTTTTTTAAGTTGTAATTTTTTTATTCAAATTGCAATTAATTTCTTCAATATTGAATTCTTAATGTTAATTTGTAATGTCAATAATTCTTAATATTAAAAAACTTGTTTTAGACTCAATAAATTTTTATTAAATTTTTATTTATTGTTTTTACTTTTTAGTTGTATTTTTCAAGTATTTAAATATTTTTTAATAAATGCTCTAATTTTTATTATTTATCTCAAACTCTAGTTATTTTTTCAATTCATTTGCAATCAATTTCTTTAATTTTTAGTTGTTTTTACTATTCTTCAATTAAATTCCTAAATCTTCAATTATTTTTCTCAAATTTCAATCAAGTTCGTAAATTTTCAATTTTTTTTTAATTTGTAATGATTTTCACAAATTTTATATTATTTTGATTATTTGTTTCCTAATTCCGAAAATTAACTCGAAATCAAATAAATTGTCAATTTTTGCGTTACAATATTTAGACTAATTAAGAACCTCTTTAATTTAATGTTGTTTTATTTCTTTTCTCCAGCCTCCTTCCCGGGTCAATATTAACTGTGCAGATGGCAAAAATTTACAAGTCGCCGCCCTTGTAGTTATTTAATAATAAATAATAAATATGCCCACTGCTTTTAATGGGAAGAATTAAAATTTTTCGCGCCAGGTTGTAAATCCGTGTACAAGGTCATCTACTGAACTTGTACATGATTCTGGATAAAATCATGCACAGGCGCATTGACTTGTTTTGTGCATTAACTTGTGAATGGGCAGCACGTGAATTTGGAACAACGAACGTGTACATTTTCATGCACGCACAATAAAATCTGATACAAGAACATGTGCATGAACATGCAAATGTTAATGCACATAATTTTCTATACTTTAAATATTAATAACAAATGTTACTTGTTTCATAGTGGTCCTCTATCTTTTATAGCCATTAAAATCTACTGCGCAGCCTTCACTCCCATAAATAACTAATGCGCAATGTTTAAAGATTAATAAATAATTATCCATTTTCGTGTACAGATTCATGTGCATGTTCATGCACATGAAATTATTTGCCTTTAGAAGCGTTCATGAACATGTGCATGTTCCTTTGCACGTTCGTTGTGCCAGATTCATGTGTTGACCATTTGCAAGTTCATGCACAAAACAAGTCAATGCTCCTGTGCATGATTTTATCCAGAATCATGGACAAGTTCAGTAGATGATCTTGTACACGGATTTACAACCGGGCGCCAAGAATGGTAATGCGCAAATATGTGTGAGCAAGAGACAAATTTCAAGGCACACATAAAAAATTGTGTAATTATTTAAATTTTTATTATTCTAGGACAAAATTTGGTTTCCAAACGTGACCAAACGATTTCCAAAAAGACCATAGCAAGATATTTGCAAAAAAGAAAATTTGTTGTGCAAAGTGGATATTTAAAAAATTTTATAATTCAGTTATTTTTATCGTTGAAACACTAAAAAGCAGCTTCCAAACACATCCAAACGATGACCAAACGATTGGCATTGGTTTTTTTATAAAAACATTAATTTTGTTGTGCAAACGTAAAGTAGGCACAAAAAATTTGAAATTTCCATATTTTCTACAGTTTTTGTATCCAAACGCCAAAACTTTGTTTCTAAATATGACCAAACGATGACCAAACGATTCCATTATAAAAAAGTTGGTTTTTTATGGTTGTTGTGCTAACTTCACGTACATTATTTTAACGCGCTTTTTTGAAATATGTCAACGAAAATTTGTTTAAAAAATTATTTTAATCACATCTTTGCACTTTTTTTGCAAAAAAACACGATTTCTTAACACTTTTATTTTGATCAAAAAAAATTTGTTTGACAGCAGGGAAGTACATAAAAAGTGCACTCCATAGTTGTACTTTAAAAATATGGAAACACATTTTCACTCCCCAAACCTGTTTTTTCATTTGGCTTCTGAATTTTCAAAAACTGGCATTTGCAACGAAGTGTTTCGTTACTTAAGAGTTGAAGTATTATTTTGAATAAGTTAAATAAGGGAAAATTATTAGTTAAACATTTGCGCTAGGGTTCGACTTTTCTTGAGACGAGCCTGACTGACGTTTTTCCGCTAATAAGTGGTTTCCCTCTTAAATTTTGGTTAATTTCTTGGTCGTTGAATATTCTGAATTCAGCAGTCACCTCTCCCCTTTCCCATCTGCGCCAGTCGTCAGTTTTCGCGTTACAGGTTCAAATCCGCGAGCAGCGTGACAACCAATCCTAGACGAAGGTCGGAGAAGAGAGCGGAGGGTGATAAAGGAAGTCGAAGGAGAGGAACCAATTTTCGGCGGGCAACGCAGAGCGGGACGAGAGGGAAGTCGCCACGTGCTACCTCACTTATTAATCGAGCGTGTCACGAGTAGGACGTTTTTAGTTAGTTGTCGCGAGAATATCTTGAGTGATTAGAAGTTATTAGACTTGAATTGTTATAAACTTGAATTGTGTGTGCTCAGGACTGGTGTTGAGGAAGCTCACCGCTTCGATTAAAGAACTAATTTTGTTATATAGAAAAATTGTGTGTTTTATTAGTGGTGTTAATTTGTTTGGCGAATAATAACCCTTTTACTTCCTAAAAAGAAGCGAATTGGAGTTGCTTGTCACCTTCCCGGAGTACGGTTCCGAGAATCTCGTCGAGGGTTGTTGGAGTACATTCGTCGTTGGTGAGTCGTAAGTCTGTTGTCTTGGTGTCAAATTCGCGTGAATCGTCGCATCTTCGTGGCCATCGGAGGTGGAATTTTCGCGGAATCTCTCCTGAGGTTTGAAATTGGTTTATCGTGTGTCGTCGTTCGAGTAGTTTCATTAAGGAAGTAAATTGGCCAATTATTTGGTATAAATTCAATTTTAAATCTAAATAAATAATTACTTCGTTACATCTGCTCCTTCACGCAAAAATTTAACAAAGTTTAAAACTGTTTTTTTTTTAGAAAAATTGGTGCTATTTTTCAAGTAAAAAATTTTGAGAAGTTGCTCGATTAAAATTAATTTTGAAGTGTTTGTCGGAAATTTTTAAAGTGTTGTGTAAGGTGAAAAATCGCTAATAACGATTTTTCAAAGTGTGAAAATTTGGTCGGTTGAAAATTTTAATAAGTGTAAAAATTTAAAGTCGGTTTTAAAGTCGGTTCATTTTTTGTGTATTAGATTTGATGAAAAGTCGGAAGTTTTAATTTGTAAAGACATTTTTATTTAATGTGGAAGATATTTTAAAACAATCATCGGCGCCAAGAAATTGATATTTCAATTTCTAACGCGTTTAATTTTCCGAAATTTTGAACAAAAAAATTGTTCAAAAATATTGTAAATGATTGTGGTGATTTTTTGATTTTGAATATTTGATCAGGTAGATCAAATAATTTTGAGAAGATTAGTGATTTGTGGAAAATTAATTAAATCCTCAATTTCACCGGAAGTTGAGAAAATTTTGCATGTGCAAAATTAACTTGGTGAAATTTTCGCGAAATCTAACGGAGTGTATAAATTTAAAAATTATAAATTTAGCAAATCAATTTGTTAAATAAGTGATTGTTTTAAATAAGTGAAATTATTTGAATTAGAGAAAAGTTTGATTTTATTTAATGAGTAAAATTTCGCATACCATCTGCGCCGGCGCGTTAATTATTTGAAAAATCTGTGAATTAATTTTCCGTGGAATATTCGTTAAACACCTTGTGTTCGCATATGGTGTAATTCGAGTGCCATCTTTTCCGATAAATTAATCGGAAATAGCCATTGGAAAATTTATGGCTAAGTAAAAATTAATAATTTTTATTTTAGTGGATTTTTCATTTGCGCCTAAAATTCTCTAATTTTAAATTATTTTGATGATTGTGATTATTTCGAGTTTGGTTGAATTTTGAAGAATTTTTGAAAATTAATTTTTGATATTAAATTAAAAATTTATTTTTAAATAAATAATAGTTTCAAATTGTGGGAAGTTAGTAAGTGGTAATTTTGATCAAATTAACTGAAGTTAAGTGATGTTAGGTAAAATTTTAATTAATGTTGATTTTTGAGAAAAAGTGTTGATAGTAATAAAATTAAAATTGTTAGTGAATCTTCTGCGTCAAAAATTCAGTTTGTGAATTTTATTTAAAAATCTTTTTTTTCTGGATACTGAGTGTCTTTTGACTGGGGCTAGGAAAATTTGAGATTTTATGGTGCAGGTGTTAACAAACTGTTAACACTGTGATTTACTAATTAATTTCTTGTTTTTGAAAATTAAGTTAATTTATTTAAATTAATTAATTTTTATTTTTGGGTTGAGTAATGTGATTATTGTATTTTATCCTGATTTTTTTTTTTTTTTTTTTTTTTTTTGATTGAGTTATTGATCATTTATTATCATTTGCGCCCGTGTTAACAAAGTTTTAACACGACAATTGATTTTAATTATTATTTATTACTGTTGATTATTTATTTATTGTTGGTGGTGGTTTTTATCAATTTTTATGTTTTTGCTAATGAGTTAACAAACTGTTAACATTATTTTTATTGATTTTTATCAGAAGTTATTGATTTTGTTACTGATTTTGTGATTTTAATTTGATTTATGGTTTATGCTAATTTATTTGTTTTTATTATTTGTGCTCATCTGTGCCAAGTTAACAATTATTGTTAACAATTTTCATTTTTTTTAATTCCCTGCATCTCCGCCTGTCATCCGACAAATCAAGCGTTGGATCCCGGTGAAAGAAAAAAGGAGTAATTTCAAAGTGTTAACGCGATCGGTCGTCAGCGTGGAGTAACCTCAGCAAGTAACCCGGACACCTGAGTGACAACAGGAGTGGGGGAAGTTCGGTTCGCGTGTTTCGAGTAATTTTGGGAATTTTGAAAGTTAAGAGTGGGATTATTTGTGATTTTTTGGAAAAGTGATTAGTTGGAATTTTGTTACTCTTTAGTGATTGACTTTTAAATTTTGAATTTTTTTTTTTTAATGGAAGTTTACTGGGCAAAAGTTGTGAGATATTTGGAGAGTCAACAGGTGCGAACGTTATGGCAGGGAATTTCGAGAATGGATCGCGAGAGGGTGGTCGAGGAATTGGAGCTACAAGATTGTAGTACGTTGGGGTCGCTGCAAGTGTTGCGGGAAAGACTTTTGCGAATTGAAATTAAATTGTTTTATCCAGATTCGCATTTAGTGCCGTGGTACGAAAAATACGATAATGGTGATTCACAATCGGTTTTTCTCGCGGAAGCATTGGTGGGGGTAGAAGAGGAGCAACCAAGCAACTTGGACAATGGCGTGGAGAATGTGGCTGGAACATATAAGAATACAGAACGAGTAGAAGTTCCGACTTGCAGTGTACCGATTACTACCACTGCTGCTCCAGCCCCATTATTGACAACAACTTGTGCGACTACAACATCAGTATTGACAACTACTTCGGGAGCCGGAAGTAGTGCTTTAACTTACTCGACCTGGGCCGGGTCACATGGAGCAATTCCATCTGCGACCATGAGCCCTAACCTCTTAGGGTACAGTGAGTGGACCGCGCGTGCGCAATTGTGTCCTGAACTGAAAGAGTTTCTCAGTACAAATAAGGCGGCACAGCCTAATTGGTTGTCCATCTTTAGTAGAACCGAGACCAATATTCAAGGTACAATTATTCCACCAATGGGAGTTTGTGGAACTGGGCCCAACTTACCCCCACCACCAGAGACTTTGAGAAGAGTTATAAGTCCCGTGAAAGGGGAAGAGTGGACAAGACGAAGTGCTGGAATACCAAGCCCATTGCGAGAGCAGAACAACCTAGACGGTAGGAATTCCAATAATAACCGGAAAAATGGCGGAAGTAGACCGGAAGCCGGAGAAGTTCCGAATTTCGGTAGGCGAGGACCAGACTTCGCAAGACAAGGACCGAGTTTCAGAAGAAGCACAACAGGCGGAATGAATGACGGACCATTTTTTGATGAACAAGCACCGAAGTTCACGCGGGGTCAACCGAGTTTTGAGAGGAGTAGGAGAAATTTTGATAGGGAAGAACCGACTTTTAAAAGTAATAGAGGGGATGAAGACCGAAGAAATCGCCGTCAAGAAGATAGGCGGTCAACGGAAGGTTCGAGTCACACTTTGCCATTTTTATCAAGTGACTCCGAATCTCAGGACGAGTTTGAGCGGGATGGGGCCGAAAATGGGCGTTGGCAGGAACGCGATCGTTTTATTAGTAGTCGGGTGGTTAAACTGTTGAAGGAGTTGGACATTAAATTTTCGGGTGGTGAAAAAGAAGATCCACAGGACTTTTTGGAAAGAGCGGAAGAGTGTAGGAAATGCAACGCCATCTGCGACCAAGACATGTTGGAAGCAATTCCAAGTGTCTTGAAATTATCCGCAAGCCGTTGGTTTCGAGTCATAAGGAAGGATATTAATTCTTGGAGAGTTTTCAAGAAGCTTTTTAAGCGAGAATTTACGACATCAGTGGAGGAAGATGATGTGTTAGATGAGTTGAGAAGCCGGACTCAGGCAAAAGGAGAGAAGATTTCTTTGTATCTTCTCAACTTGAAACTCATCATGGGACATTTGAAGGGCCCTCTGATGTCAGAACAATTTCTGAAGATTGTTTACAAAGGATTAACTCTGGAATACCGACGACAGCTCACTTATTCCGGTTTTGAGGATATTGAGGATCTGGAGACGATACTTCGTCGTTACGAACGTGTCAAAGACCTTGACAAACGTTATGTCCCCCCCCCCCCCCGACCAAGGACAAGATTTGGATTCCATCTGCGGCACCCAGAGGAACGGGACGGAGTTCAAAGGTGGATGCGTTAATAGAGGAATCGAGGTCATCGTCTGGTGAATCGGACAGTGCAACACCGAAGAAATGGGAAAACAAACAGCGAAGAAGAAAAGCAAGCCAAAGCAAAAATCGAATAATGGGAAAAAGGAGGCAAGCTTCGATGTGGATGCAATTAGTTCCTCGGGTGGAACTCAATCAAAAAAATCCACGGCTACGGCAAAAACAATGCCACCTCCTGCTGTCCCACAGACGACTTATGCTCAGGTAGCTGCAGCTTCCACGAGTTTTGGTGCTGTCCCAAGGACTGTCCCATCTTTTAGACTGATGAGAGTTCAACGTACGGCTTCACCATCTGCGCCAAGTAGTCCGAGACAATGTTTTAGAGTGTGTTTTCGTTGTCAAGTGGTGGGACATCGAGCTTCAGAGTGCCCACAACGCACTTGTTATCGATGTCGGGCTCCGGGACACTTCGCAACCGAATGTCCTAATAAGCCTGCCCCCACCACTTACCGTTTTTGTCAAGTGTGTGGTACGAAAGGTAATACGTTTAGATTTTGTCTGAATTGTGAGTGGATTCGACAGATGATGGGAAACGGCCAAGGGGGGGGGACAGACCAACCATCCCCCCCAGTCGCCAAACGAAAGGAGACAATAGTGCCCCCACCATCTGCACCGGATGATGTGTTTATGTAAGTAATACCCATGGTGTATAGTGAGGATGTTCCTGAGGCACCAGTGGGTAAAGAGATTGCAGAGACTTGTTTAGTTGGGGATTCAGAGCGAGGAAATTTATATGAGAACGAGGAAACGAACCTGGAACTCAGGTCCTCTTGAGAGCCGATGTGAGCAGTCTACTCAACCATTGAGAAGTATTTTGAAATCTGGGGCGACGGTTAAGTCTGGTTCTGGCGGGCATATCAAGTGGGATGTCTCGGGCGGAACAGGCGGTTCACCAGTGATTGTGAGAGAGTGTAGCAGCGAGCAACCAGAGGAACGGATCAGTGAAGAGGATTCACCTCCATTAACCTCTAAAAGCTCCAGAAGTGCTGCTGATGTGTATGGTACTCAACTGCCCACGACGGAAAGTGGAACAGTTGAGTTACCAGTTATTGTGAGAGAGAGAGTAGCAGCGAGCAGTCGGAAAAACGGACGAGTGAAGAGGATTCACCTTCCTTGATTTCCAACAGCTCCTGCATTTCGGAGTTGATTAATGAGATAAATCTGCCCCCGACGGAAAGTGGGACAGTGGAGTCGACTGTGATTGTGTGTGAGTGTGGCAGGAGGACAGGAGTACAAAAGGAGACAGGACAGGGCACGTGTTGTCCAGGGGAGGGGGGAAGCTGCACTGTGTGCAGCTGAACCTTCGTTCGAATATCAGAGTGTTGATAGCACGAGTGAGGAGAATCGTTTCTTCCTAAAAATTGTTCTTTGTGGTCAGCCATATCTTGCGCTGTGGGATCCAGGTGCAACGACATCGGTTGTTGGTCCTCAGTTGGCGGAACGTTTTAAACAGAAGTTGATATCAGCTAGGGCAGCAATACTCAGCACCTTAGGAGGTTCAACTGCGATACTGGGAAAATTGAAACTTTGGTTGACTGTTGATGGTATATCACACCCATTTGAGGTGAAGGCTATTAATACGCTGTCACATGACCTCATATTGGGTATGGATTTCTGTAAGAAATGGAACATGGATACCCAATTTGGAAAGGGATTGTGGCGAGTGAATCAGCGTGAGTGGCATGAGTATGATGGGAGTACCATCGAGAGAAATGAAGATAATATTGTTGCTGAGTGTGCGGGAATCTCTGAGCTGACTGTGGACCAACGCGGACGAGTTCAAGAATTAGTCGAGAAGCTAGTACTACCAGAATCGGCAGAACACGGCATGACCACGATGACGGAACATAACATCTGCGTAACGGATCCAACACCAGTTAAGCATCGTTCGAGACGAATGTCTCCGAAGATTCTTGAATGGGCCAATCAGGAGGTCAGAGAAATGTGTGAAAAAGAGATAATTGAGAGGTCAGCAAGTGAGTGAAGCAGCGCGCCTGTGATTGTGAAGAAGGCAGACGGATCGCTAAGATTCTGTATCGATTATAGAGATTTGAATAAGGTGGCAGTACGCGATGCTTATCCCATCCCAAGTATGGATTCCATTTTGGATAAATTGAGGAAAGCACGGTACATCTCGAAGATCGATTTGAAACAAGCTTATCATCAAGTTCCAATGTCTGCAGAAAGCAAGAAATTTACAGCGTTTGCGATACCAGGTTCGGGACCTTGGCAGTTCAAGAGGATGCCGTTCGGACTCACGAATGCTCCGATGACCTTTCAAAGACTGATTGATATGTTGTTTGGGCCGGAATTTGAGCCCGTGGTTTTTGGATATTTGGACGATATTATTATCGTGACTGATAGTTTCGAGGAGCACGTGAAGTGGCTTGAAATTGTTTTGAAGAAGCTAGCATCTGCGGGATTGGTGGTGAATCCGAAAAAGTGTGAGTTTGGCTGCTCGAGTGTTTCGTATTTGGGTTATGTTTTGGATAGAGATGGTTTACGTCCAGATCCTGCCAAGGTCGAGCCAGTTTTAAATTATCCAGCACCGGTTTATTTGAAACAACTTCGACGATTCTTAGGAATGGTAGGCTGGTATGCGAGATTTATTGAAAAAGATAGCGAGCTTAAACTTCCATTGTTAAAGATGCTGCAAAAAGGTAGAAAGTGGGAGTGGGGGAAAGATCAAGAGGAAGCTTTTCAAGCTTTGAAGCAGAAGCTTGTTTCCGCACCAGTTCTTGCCCGTCCCGATTTCACCAAACCTTTTTCAATTCAGTGTGATGCGAGTGATTATGCTATGGGAGCAGTGCTTACACAGGAATCGGATGATGGAGAACATCCAATCGTGTATATTAGTAAAGTGTTATCTGCGCCAGAGAGAAATTATAGTGTAACTGAGAAGGAGTGTCTTGCGTTATTGTGGTCGATTAAAAAGCTGAGACTGTACATCGAAGGGTACAAGTTCAAGGCTATTACCGATCATATCGCATTGAAATGGTTGAGAAACTTAAAAGAGCCTTCAGGACGATTGGCTCGATGGGCTCTCGAAATGCAACAATCGGATTTCGATATTGTCCATCGCAAAGGAGCCTATCACCATGTTCCAGACGCTCTTTCCAGGATGTTTGAGGAAGAAATTTAAAAGTAGACGCGTTCGAAACCATCTGCGACCAATGGTACATCAAAAGGTTGGAATTGGTGGAAAAATTTCCAGAAAGTTTTCATGATTGGATGGTGGAAGATAAGAGACTATATCGTCGCCGGAACGATCCTCTCTTGACACCAATTATCGGTGATGAAGACGGTTGGAAATTAGTTGTACCACGGGAACATCGTGAAAGAGTTTTGAGTAACGCGCATGCGGAGACATCTTCGGGACACTTAGGTGTCGAAAAGACGTACTACAGAGTTGCACGGGAGTATTACTGGCAAGGAATGTGGATGGATGTTCACAATTACGTGAGAGAGTGCTTGAAGTGTCACTGTTATAAAGTCTCGCAAGAGGGAGCTAAAGGTATGATGGGACAACGTATAGTGGAGCGTCCTTTGGTTGTGGTGGCTGCCGACTGTATGGAATTTCCATCCAGCAAAGGTCCGAACAAACACCTGATTGTCTTTCAGGATTTGTTCACAAGGTGGATCGAAGTCAACCCAATAAGATCAGCTGATGGTAAAGCGATTGCTAAAGCGTTTGAGGAGCTGGTCTTGTTCCGGTGGGAAACACCTGAGTTTCTGCTCAACGATAACGGCAAGGAGTTCGACAACAAATTTCTGAAGGCGACCTTGGAAGAGTATGGTGTTCGACATCTTACGACGCCACCATACCATCCACAAGCTAACCCTGTAGAAAGGAGTAATCGCACACTGGAGACGATGATTGCAACCTCTGTGGGACAGGATCATCGAGACTGGGATAAGCACCTCCACGAATTCAGACACGCGGTGAACACAGCAGTTCAGTCGACTACGAAAGTTAGTCCAGCGTTCCTGAATTTTGGACGTCAGCCTAAACCAGTAAAAAGTCTGCGACGAGAGGTAGAAGGGAAGACCAGTGTTCAGAGGATTGATCCGGAAGTTTGGGTAGATCGCATGCGTAGGCTGGATGCCTTGAGAGATTTGGTTTCAAGATTTGTGGAAAAGGAACGTGAGAAACAGACGAAGCAGTATAACAAGAATAAGAGAGAGGCAAACTTCAGCGTGGGGGACAAGGTTTTGTGGAGGACACACAAACTTTCCAATGCTAGTCAGAGGTTTTCCGCGAAACTTGCACCGAAATACGAGGGGCCTTACGAAATAGTTCCGCAATTATCCCCAACGGTCTACGAGTTGAGTACGGACGACAAGCGGAGAGTTCCCAAGGTCCACGTATCGGATCTAAAGCGCTATTTGCCTCCAAAAAGTAAAACGAATTTATGATGTAGTTGACTTGCTTTGTTGTTAGAGTTCCTTGACAATTCTTCATGAAATGAGGCGAAGGAATGCCAGTACTCTGTTTTATAAGTAATGATGGATCGGCGATACTAGCCAGTATCGGCCTAGGGGGGGGGGATTGTAACGAAGTGTTTCGTTACTTAAGAGTTGAAGTATTATTTTGAATAAGTTAAATAAGGGAAAATTATTAGTTAAACATCTGTGCCAGGGTTCGACTTTTCTTGAGACGAGCCTGACTGACGTTTTTCCGCTAACAAGTGGTTTCCCTCTTAAATTTTGGTTAATTTCTTGGTCGTTGAATATTCTGAATTCAGCAGTCACCTCTCCCCTTTCCCATCTGCGCCAGTCGTCAGTTTTCGCGTTACAGGTTCAAATCCGCGAGCAGCGTGACAACCAATCCTAGACGAAGGACGGACAAGAGGGCGGAGGGTGATAAAGGAAGTCGAAGGAGAGGATCCAATTTTCGGCGGGTAACGCAGAGCGGGACGAGAGGAAGGTCGCCAATTGCTACCTCACTTATTAATCGAGCGTGTCACGAGTAGGACGTTTTTAGTTAGTTGTCGCGAGAATATCTTGAGTGATTAGAAGTTATTAGACTTGAATTGTTATAAACTTGAATTGTGTGTGCTAAGGACTGGTGTTGAGGAAGCTCACCGCTTCGATTAAAGAACTAGTTTTGTTATATAGAAAAATTGTGTGTTTTATTAGTGGTGTTAATTTGTTTGGCGAATAATAACCCTTTTACTTCCTAAAAAGAAGCGAATTGGAGTTGCTTGTCACCTTCCCGGAGTACGGTTCCGAGAATCTCGTTGAGGGTTGTTGGAGTACATTCGTCGTTGGCGAGTCGTAAGTCTGTTGTCTTGGTGTCAAATTCGCGTCAATCGTCGCATCTTCGTGGCCATCGGAGGTGGAATTTCCGCGGAATCTCCCCTGAGGTTCGAAATTGTCGTTCGAGTAGTTTTAATAAGGAAGTAAATTGGCCAATTATTTGGTTTAAATTCAATTTTAAATCTAAATAAATAATTACTTCGTTACACATTAAGCAATCTACTTTGGTCCAATCTTTATTTTTCCATCAAATCATTAGGGCAGTGACTCTTCTTGTCTTTGTTTACTTGAGTGAACTCAATTCTTTTCATAAATAATAAAAAATTCAAAATGGCGGATTCAAGATGGCGGACAAAAATTGTTAAAATTGTCTGTAAATAGTTACTCGAGGGTTTTTGGGGTCTCGGAATTCGAATATGATTGTTAAATTTAAAAATTCAAAATGGCGGATACAAGATAGCGGACAAAAATTTTATAAATCGTTAAAATTGTCTGTAAATAGTTACTCGGGGATTTTTGGGGTCTCTGAATTCGAATATGTTTGTTAAATTTGAAAATTCAAAATAGCGGATACAAGATGGCGAACAAAATTTTTAAAAATTCTCTAAATCGGCTGAAAATGGTTAATTGGGGGTTTTTGGGGTCGCTGAAATCAAATATGTTTGTTAAGGACGATCGATGGACAAATCCAACAGTGTTTGTCAAAAATTTTCCTCTCCTCGTAGGTAATAAGGAACTTAAAAATTATAACTTTTCCACGATTGGATGTTTCCAAGAGCAGAAACAACAAAAACGGGAATAAAATTGACAGACTTGCTACAGAAAATGTCTGCTATACGTCGCACGTATATCTCAAGAGACACATGTGACGTGTCGCGGCCATTTTCTGTATCAAGTCTGTCAATTTTATTCCCATTTTCGTTTTTTCTGCTCTTGGAAACATCCAATCGTGGAAAAGTTATAATTTTTAAGTTCCTCATTACCTACGATTTTGTCAACCAGAGCGATTTTGTCGAAAAAGTATTTGGTTTTTTTTTAATAAATCGTCAAAGTGCAAATTTTCACCAAAGGAGAGGAAAGTCTTTGACAAACACTATTGTTACGTTTATAACAAAAGACGTTATATACTTCGCGTGATCGATAAAATTTAATATAAATTTCGGAGGTCGTTAGTAAATGTTCACACGAGGTGGTAAGTCTCGTGTATAATTTTTATTTGTAGGATCGTTGTTGTTTTTCTATTCTATGGGATTAGTTATGATATTGTTTTATCAGAAATATAAATAAAAAGAGATTATCTAAAGAGAAATGGTTTATTAAGATGAAATAAGATATACAAGAATAAAAATACAAGAATATAAAGAATACAAGAGTATAGATGTTTTAACAGAGTAATATAGTAATAGTAGTACACGGGAAAAAATATTGTGCATCAGCTGCCCAATAATGGTTATCCGCTGTACAAATGAAAGCGCGGCTGCAGTCCACGTAATTCGTGCAACTGTTTCCCAACTTTGGGACTTGTGCTGCCCATTAGTGGCGCATGCTCCGTGCCAAACTTATGTGCCGCGTTTGTCTATTTTTCGCGCGGAATCATTGGATATGATTGTGTTCATGTTTTGATTGTTTGATTGTAAAAATAATAGAAAATTGATATTAAAAATGAATCATTTCTTTGTGAAATACAAACTCCAGCATCTGTATCCTATTTTTAAAGGTAAGTAGATTTAAATTCAGTGTTAGAAACGTTGTTTGTCAGTTACTATTTGCATTTGTATATACTTGGGCAGTTTTAACCTGATAATTTGCATTTTATTTGTAGTATTTTGTCATAGTATACTGTCTTGTTTGTATTTTCTGTTTTTATTATGTAATGAATGTTCTTTTCACGTTTTTGTTTGGCAATATGTACGTTAATGTAAATATGGGTCGTCTTAACCTCAATCATTTCATTTCATTTTAAATATTTCTTTCTTCTATTATATAAAATATATATTCTGCAGTTATAAAATAAGTTTAGAATTGATAATATTGGTTCCAGTAAGTTGATTTTACAATCTAAAATAGTGTAAAATAGTGTTTATATTTTTTGTGTATTTTTATTATAACGTGGATCACGGACTATTTCTCTCTTTTTTTAATAATTTAATCAAAATTGTAATCAATTTAAAATTCAATAAACATAAATTTCTGTCAAAAATTATTTTGAAAAGTACCTACTAATTTTTATTACCAAAAACTTTAGTTGATTCTTTCAATTGTTATTCTTTCTAACTCGTAATTATAAATTTAATCCACTCAAACTGTAATTTACTCAAATTTTAATCAAGTTCAATTATAATATAATTTGTTGAAACATTTTTTATAATGACAAAAGTTTGAATAAATTCTAAATTCGATTCATCAAAATTTTAAAACAATTTAATATTTCAATTTTTATAAATGTCAAACCATATGTTAATCAATGCTAATTTGTATATTTGTCAAAACATTAAATTTATAAATTTTATAAAAATGAAAATTTTGTGCACTTGTATGTTTAATTAATTTAAATTAAAACTTTTTCTTTGAAATTTCAATGTTTAATTTTATTTGTTTAAAGTTTCAAATAATTAAAACTCAAGTGATCAAAATCTGAATTAATCCAAAATTCGTTCCTATCACAATAGTAAATAATGGAAGCTTTAATTATTATAATTTTTTATTTAATAATAAATTCATTAGCTGTTCCAAATAAGTTTTTTTACATGTTAATTTATTTCATGTAACATTTTTTAGACAATTTTATTACATTTTTATGGAAAATAATTTTCTTTTTAACATATTTTAAAAATGAAAAATTGTGACCCCTGTAATAAAATAAGGTATGGACTAATTTATTTTTAAATATAATATATTCTTTTGTTGGTAGCGGGTGGTGTTAAACACAACGAATTTTTTTCGTTAAGTAATTCAGAAATCTTAAAGCTTCTCAAAGATCATGAGAATGTTAAAATTGACTTTATATCATACTTTAGTTTTGAGAAAGGACAGCAAAGTAGTAAAATAGAGTCAGACAAGATGAAAATGATTTACCACCATGAAAATTCTGATTATTTAAATAAAATTGAACAGCAAGAAGTTAAACGCCTATGCGTAAATGACATTCGAAATAGTACTACTTGTGAATTAAGTAATGTGTCATCACCTGACACTTCATTCTCACGTCAAGCAAAAACATCAGTTGACTGTACACATGTGATTAACCTTACTAACAGAAACAATTTTGTACCTAATTCAAATATCCATGTAGAACACATGGAAGTAGTACTTGCTACTTCATTACCACTACATCAGAGTACATTTAATAACGTTACTGACGAAAACTGTGTTTCATTGAATATAAGTAATCAGACTGACAAAATTGACGAATCACTTTCGACTTCATCATCACAACAGAATAAAACACATGAATGTGTTATTGTGCCTAACCTTACTGAAGGAAACAAAGATTTTTCAAACGATGTTTCATTTACGACTTCATCCTTACAAGAAACACATGAAGACTAGAATAAGGAGGTGAAATTAGATAGTTTTACCACAGGGAATGGTGGCGCGGCAAACAGGCTAGCCAGTAGGCGCCTCTTTTTGGTTCGGGCTTTGCTCAGTAACGAATTTTAGTTTTCTGCGCACGTAAGAGGGAGAAACAAGAGAAGGGAAAAGCAAGCTGATCAACAGCTGCTTCTCCCTTCTCCCTCTTCGTGCGCAGAAAACTCAAATTCGTTACTGAGCAAAGCCCGAACCGAAAAGAGGCGCCTACTGTTTGGCCTGCTTCTGTGGACACCCCCACTCCACTCATTTCACCTCCTTATTCTAGTCTTCATGAAGAAACACCTCAAAATAATAAATCTAGAAATTCTCAGAAAAATACTTCGGGAGATCCTGATGGTTTAAATTCGGAAGGTTGTTTATAGACTTATAAAATTAAATATTAACGTTTAGAAATGCTTTCTTTAATTATAGCCTTATGATGTTGTTAAATTTACTTTTTCCATTTACTATAATTGGTATAAACATTTACAGATAATTTTGAGTTTATAAGAAACGATTTGTTTAACTTTTTAAACAGTAGTTTAGACGGTCGAATATTATTAGGCGTTTATAAATATACAAAAGAGGTTGATTATAGTAGATTAAAACACATGATCATTTGCAAAGAATTAGAAGAAGACCCTATAAACTACAAGTAAGTTTCTTGCACATGAGAAAAAAAAGAATTCTTTAATTAAGAAAAAGGATTCGGTGTTCGAATTTCAGATAATAATGTTTATACTTCAAGAAAATTTTTCAGATCGAAGGGTAAATTTAAAGCTAAAGAACATTCTTATCTCAGATAATTTTTTCTTTTCTTATGTGAGCAATGAATTTGAGAATGATATTTAAACATGTATAGTTATTACGATGTGTTTAAGGTATTTTTCTCTTAGTTATACTTGAAAAAATCGATTTTCTATGGATTTTTAGTAAATTGTGAGAAAACGTTATTTTAACCAGATACAAGGCACATATAAAATAACGTTTTTTCACAATTTAAATAAAATCCATAGAAAATTGATTTTTTCAAGAATAACTGCGAGAGAAATATCTTAATAATTGCTTGGATATGATTAATAAGGGGAGGCGAATAGGTCCGAGTAGCCAATTTTGCTGGGATTTTATTTTAATTAGTTTGTTAAAAATAAATGATTTTGAACCAAAGAATTAAACCTTAATTCTCAGTGTTTTCGAAGATAGGAATTTTTGAAGATTTATGATCTATTTGAGGAATTTTAATAAAAATATTTTAACAAAATATTAATGGCAAAATTAAACTATAAAATATAGATAACAAATAACTTTCATGAAAATAAGGATTTATTATTTATTTTTTAATTGTGTAAAATTTTAGTAGACACTTCTAAAAAGACAAAATTTAAAAAACTTATACCTCTAAAAAATTCTGGATTCAAATTTGTTCATTTCTGGCAAAGTAATTGAAAATTATTTTCAAGTTGACAATTTTTTAAAGAAACTAGTAAAGCAATTAGAGATTGAATTTATTTTTAAATTAATAGTTTTTAATTAACTCAGGTTCAGGAGGTTACAGTTTCTTTTATTACTTTAATTCAAGTTTAAATCTTGTCATTAATTTTAAAAATCTTTTTACAGAATTAAATCGGAAACGTTTGTAAAGTTACGAGACCAAATTATTGAACTCTTCCCAACCGAAGATCCTGATGTCATTTACGTGTCTTTTGCTGAAAGTCGAAGAGTAAATTGTATTCAACAAGACGTAGGGCCTCGTGGTTGTTTATATAATTATTATAAAATTATAAGGAAACTGTTACGGAAGGCTGGGATTTTACAACCTCGAAGTGCCGCTATAGAAAGTAATACAACATTTTTATTAACTGAATTTGAAAACTATTATACCTCATAAGTTTTGACACTAATGTATTTTTTATATATAGATGTCTCAGAAGACAATCAATCTTTGATAAATTCAAGCGCTAAGAAGAGCTCAAATTCAAAACGGCTACTTGAATGGGAAAAAACATTTAAGGAACGAGTTAAATTGCTGACCAAGAAAGACAAAAATAAGCAAACCGTGTCTTTAGAGACATATTTTAAAAGCTTTCCATGTCTGTCTCCTCCACATGGAATCATCTTTCTCGAGGAAGATTTTGAAACAACCGTTTCTGACCTTTCAACCAGGGATGTGATTCCTAAGGAAAAAGTTGATAAACTGCTAACTTTATTTTCTGAAGCTTGGCCTCAAGTAGCAACAAAGATCGTTTCATATGCAAAAAAATTAAAGAGTAAAGATGTGAAAAAGTTCCTTCAAGCGAATAAAGATTTAACTGATGCAGGTACTCACGACAATATATTGGCTTTATTTTTATTACCCTTATGTATAAAAATAACAAAATCTACAAAAGTAGATGGCGAAACCGTCAATTTTAACAAGGAGGAAATTACAAATACCTTTATTCTACGTGTAGAGGTAAAAACTTATAAGAAAATTGACATTTTTTAGTATTATAGATTTTTTAACAATTTTTTTATACTTCCAGGACTCTGATGATATTGATGAAGAATTAAACAATTTTGAAGTCTGGTTACAAAGCGTCGGTGTACCTATGCATCCATATTTAATAATTCAGGGCGAAATTAGCAATTTTGAAACTTATCTCATCTTAAACAGTGAAAAATATGCTTTTAGTGACTATTTAACAGCAGTGGACGCCTGCTATAAAAGTCTAGTAGCATTACATACTGTTACTTTCTTGTGCGGTTGTGTATGGGGTTTCTTGGAAAAATCCGTTTATGGATTACCTTTTTTTAAAGCTAATTCCTTCGTTTCCAAATTTATTGTGGACATCAATAAGCATTAGTAGAATTAATAAGCGGAAAATCTAATGATAAAATTTTATTATATCGTTAAGTAAAAGTTTTTAATATTTTTTAATAATGGATCCTTTATTAATGTTGAATCATATCTTAACGTTTATTCTGCTTCTCTACGGTGATCCCCTTTTACCGAGAAAAATTGTTCAACTTGTCGTTGATTATTTAGATGATTTTATTCAAAACAATTATTTGCCGTCTCTTAAAAAGGACGTTTTTGATGTCCTAGAAAATAATGTATCCGATTCTGTGTTAAAAAATGTAGAAAAATGTTTTAATAAACACGCTATAGTTTTTGAGCCTGTTAAAACCGAATATAAAAAATTTAAACTTTTGAGAAAAAAAGGCTTTATTGATTTTGAAGAATTTGAGATTGGAAAAACTTTCGTTGAAAAAATTGTTGACAATGAAATAATTCTCGTACCAGAAAGCATATACGCAATTCAAGTTCCGTTACGAGAAACATTTAAAATTTTTTTGGAAATTCCGGGAATGTTTAACCAAATATGTTAATACATTTTAAGTTTTTCTCAAAAATCTGATGTGATAATTAATATTATGCAGGCAAATTTATGGTTGTCGAAATATTCCCAAAAATGCGTAGATAGCATAGTTTTTCCTTTTTACATTTATTATGATGAAATAGAAACAGGAAACCCACTTGGAAGCCACGCTGGAACAAATAAATTTGGAGTCGTTTACGCGTTAATTGCTTGTCTACCTCCACAAATCTCTTCTCGATTGTCTAGCATTATTTTTTCAACTCTGATTCATACCGAAGATAAAAAGAAATTTGATAATGAAAGAGTTGTTAGAAAACTCATTGATGAAGTAAATTTTTTGCATAATACGGGAATTTTTATTAATGTTGCGGGTGGTATCAAGATTGTTAAATTTAAGTTAATATTAATTTTTGGAGATAACTTGGGATTGAATCAAATATTTGGCTTCGTTGAATCATTTAAAGCCAACAGTTGGTGTAGAATATGCACTGCAACATCAGCAGAAACTTCTAAAATGGTCAAGGAAGATGTGTGTAAGCTTAGGACAAGAAGTAATTATGATAATCATATCAAGACTTTAGATACTTTTAAAAATGGCATTAAAGAACCTTGTGTTTTCCATAAAGTACACGAATTTCATATTACTGAAAATACCACTGTTGATATGATGCATGACATTTTAGAAGGGGTTTGTGTCTACGTACTTCGGTCTATAATTTCAACATTTATTTTCGACAAAAAATATTTTTCTTTGCAAAAACTTAACAGTCTCATACTAAATTTCGATTTCGGTCTTGTTGAAAAAAGTAATAAACCGCCTGTAATTACAATTAATAAAGTAAAAAATAAGTTGAATTTAAAAATGACTGCTGCTGAAATGCTTTGTTTTGTGCGCTATCTAGGATTAATAATTGGCCATTTAATACCTGAGGGTGATATTCACTGGCAGTTATATAAACTTTTGCGTCAAGTAATAGACATCGTAACATCACCGCAAATAGTATCTGCAGATGTTAAAATACTAAAACAATTAATAATGGAGCATCATGAAATGTATATCAAACTTTTTGGTGATCTCAAGCCGAAGTTTCATAATATGGTTCATTATCCTCGTATTTTGCTAGAAAATGGACCCTGTATCAATTTTTGGTGTATGCGATACGAAGCACGCCATCGACCAGTGAAAGCAAACGCACTCTCCAACAGCGGAAGTAAAAATTTATTAGTTAGTATAGGCACAAAACAAATGCTGCAAATGTGCCAAATGATACATTCCTTGGAAGTGGAGGAAAAAATTTCATTTAGCCGGTTTGACATGAGTAATGAAGAAAGGCTTTATTTCCCTAATAAAGATGAAATAAACGAATGCAAATATTATCAGCAAGTAAATATGCATGGCATTGTATTAAACATCGGTATGTTTTTGATTGTTAACATGAAAGAAGTTAAAAAAGAGTTCGGAGAAATAGTAGAAATTATTAGTGTAGATGATAATGTATACTTTAATGTGAATATTTTTTCGGAAGTGACTTTTGACGATCACTATCACGCTTATATCGTTGAAAATAGTAATAAAACTGTTTTAATTAAAAGCACCGATTTACCTCTACTAGTTACTACTGTATCTATTAAAACAAAAGAAAGTCATTTTATAGCCATTAGGTACGGTTTGTAATTTTTGCTAACATTATTTAAATAATAAACTTTATTAATACAAATAATGACTTTATTTATATTTATTAAAATTATCCTGCTCTATCATTGATTGCTTATTTTCTAATACAATTTAGATTTGCCGATGTTAACGAATTTGTATCTTGTACATAAATGATTCTTTAAAACCCCAGTTAAAATCATAAATTTACTGGTAAAAACAAAGTTAAAAATGAAAGGAAAATTTAATACACCGCTAGATTAAGGCATAATATATTTTAATGATATACAAGAATCTCAAAAATTAATAAGGTAATTACAATTACTTATTATTTATTAATTTTGATTTTATTATTTATTTAACTTAAAACAAAAAACATATGCGGATTTTTCAGTATTCTTATAGTAATTTATCAATGTTCAAATTTAAATATTAAGAAAAAAGAAGAATAAAATCTTAAAACAATATGGAAAATTTGTTTATTTATAAATAATAATTGATTTAATCTTAATGATTAGAATGTAATTTTTAATATTAATTGATTATTATTCAAAATAAATTTATCACTTGGTGAAGTTATTAATTAGTCAGAAAAATTATCAATCACTCGGAGTCAATAGATACAAAATTAATTAATTATATTATAAATTCAATTAATACCTACATTATTTTTATAATATAAATAGTATTTAATAAATAACATTCAAATTTATTTTTAGGTTATGTTAAAGTAATTCTTATTAGAGTAGGGGAGAGTGGCCATCAATGTACCGGGTTTTTTTCAAGGTCATAGTACTTTTTCAACTTCACCAATTTCAAGCACTTCTTTGCATCAATATAAAACTACAACACTTCTCTAGGTAATGCAAACATATTATACACGATTTATTTTGATTAAATAATAAAATTTAGGATCTTTCTAAACTAACAAGCTATTTTCATTTTCAACAACCTGGGTACACAATGAACCACCTCTATAAAAACACTAAAAATGTTTAACAATAATAATATTGCAATTTTCATTTTGTAAAAAAACTGATTTTCTATCAAATACTATAAAAAATTATTACTTAACACTTTTTAATTGATAATGTATAACATAAATATACCTCAAATTTAAGTTAACTAGCTAAAACGGCATTTTAGTTTTGCTATGTTGAGAAAAGTACTGATAACAATCGCTGTCACATGCTGTACGCATGCCTAGTTTTATAATCAGGCATACCACTCTGAAAATCGAAAATACACTGAAATTCCAGGTGGTTCATTGTTCCCCGGTACATTGAATCAACATGACATTTTTAACAAAAATGGTTATTTATAACTTAATCCAATATTTCAAAATCTTTTTCTCATTAGAATATTGTAGTTAGGGCCCAAAACAAAATAAATCGTAAGTACTTTTATTTTTAAATTGCCTTATTTCAATTAAAAAACTTGTTTGTATTTTAGGTAAATTTTTTCTTCAGTGCATCAAAAACAGTTTTTTTCAGTTTTCTCTGTAAAGAATAAATCCACACGTCTCAAATTTATGGACGTAGTGTGTTTACGCAAACTTCATTTATATTTAAAATTGGGAGAATTTTTATTTAATAGTTTCTGAGAAAATTGAAATGGATCATTGAAAAAACTGGTACATTGATGGCCACTCTCCCCTACACTTTTTATCAATAAATTCAATGTGTGATTCTTAACTATATTTCCACTCATTTTTTAGTAATAATTAGTCACTTTTTAATAACAATTAATTTCTTTTAACTATAATTAATAAAGAAAATAATTTTAAAAAATGTAAACAGCAACTATTACTTATTTTTAACTAATTCTAGTTTAGAAAATGTACCAATAGCAATAAATGATTTAAAAATTAACTTAATATATTATTCACGTACATATCTATCAAATATTCTCATTATATACAATATATTATAAGAGCCAAAATGAGCATCAGCTGTACTAGTGTGTTGGATAGCAGTTGCCTTAGAGTTGGGCAGCTCCTGCCCAAAAACTGCACTGCTGTTATACATAGTCTGTGGCACTGCTAACGCACTACAGCTAAGGCGCCTCGTGTACAATATTTTTTCCCGTGTAGTAATAATATTAATAATTCTTACCAAATACTAACTTTTCTTTGGTTTTTTTGAATTATTTGGTTTCGTTGTTAACTTATAATTTAGATTTTTGTGTGGTTGGAAGTCTTAACGAGTATGATTTTGTAAGTTATCGCTTGACGAAATTTAACAAATCAAATATCGTATTTTGACCAAAGCTTTACATCAATACCAAATGTCTCAATCTGAGTACTTTGGATCCGTTTGACTTTGTCTAAATTCGATATTTGTTACAATACTTATTAGACTTTTAAAAATCAGAACCCGGTTTCAGAAATTGATACAAAAGGCTTACACTGATGGGACAACTTAACTGCTTGTTATGTATTTAACAAAACTAGAACTGAAGAAAAGTGACGCTGCGGCATAGAGTTCCGGAGCTTTTATAGACTCTGTAGGATGGGTCTATTGGTCATAGATGATAGGGGTTGACAATTTTCCAATCTGATGTAAATGGGTTATCTAATAACCAATCAGCACAATTTGCGTAGGAGGAGCTCATCTTATTCTATATTGGTAGGGACTAATGATGTCATAATTTCACCTCAAAAGACTTAGTTCGTTGATCCAAAGTATTACGTAATTTTGCAAAATTATAATATTATATTTATAAATAATCTGTTACATTGCAATATTATAATTATAATCATGTTTACAATTAGGACTAGAATTATTATCACATAATTATAAATTAATAATAAAAATTAAAATCCCAATTGCAATACATTCAAAGACATTTGCTACAATTTTGACAATAAGATAATTATATAATATTAACAAAATTTTAAAATTCAATTATATTTATATGTGTGCATATTTACATACGTTTAAACGCATACTTACATACATATGTATTTGCATATGTATTCATAATTAGATACTAACATTATTTTGGTAATGACTACATCTCGATGTCTGAAATTGCAGTAATTTATATTAAATAATTAGTTTTAAAACATGTGTACTACAAGTAAGAGTTGTAGGCATTATCATGACGTGTCATACTCATTTTCCTGTTCTTTTCATTTCTTTTACTCTCGACCAGTGTTATATAGGTCAGTGAGGTGCTCGACCTCAGATCACCGAGCACAGATTTATAAGATTATTGCAATTCAAATCAATGTGCTGTTTTATAGAAAATAGAAATAATAGATGTATATATATTAATGCATTTGTAATATGTGCTCATTGAGAACATAATTTTTTATTTTTAATGACGGGTCGGGAGTTTAAAAACATAGAAATTTCCAATCGCTTTTATTTCCGTTTCTCCTTCGTCTTTACGTTTTCATTTTCTCGTACTCTTGCACTTGATCAGTGCAAATGAGTCATACTTGCATAATTGCACGTACTAAGACGCGCGACATATACTATTTCGTGTTAGCTATTCTCTCTTACATTTCTTCTTTCTCAATTTTACTGAATGCTTCGATACATGTTAAATAATTATAAGAAAATAAAAGATTGCATCCAATAATCGTTATTCTAATTCAATATTAGCATAATAGTTAATATTTAAATAATATATTATTATTGAAACAAATCAATTATTATGGAATAACTATTATAATAATATACTAATATTAATAACAATCATTTGCAATGCAATAATCATAAATAATAATTAATATCAATAACAATCATGCATAATGCAATAATTGTTATAAACAATACTATAACAATTATACAACTTATGCATATTGATTATTTTAAAAAAAATATTAGTTAGTGTAAACGTAACACTGTCGGATTTGTCCGTCAATCGTCCTTAAATTTAAAAATTAACAATGGCGGATTCAATATGGCGGACAAATTTGTTTAAATCTTAAAATTCATCTTAAAGAGTCATTAATAAGCTCTTTGGAACAAATTTTAATTGAAAAATGTGAAAATACATTTCTTTTCTTTATTTGTTAAACGTATTTTATTTAAAACAGATTCTTTATTCGTTTTTATCTACTTTTTGACATGTCTTTATGGCTTTCCTCCAATTTTCTTTTCCATTTTGGTATAGTTTGTACTTATAAAAGTACTCATACTTTTGAACATATGTTTCCGTCGAAGTAACCCTCGAGTAACCATTTTCAGCCAATTTAGAGAATTTAAAAAATTTTAGTCTGCCAGCATGTATCCGCTATTTTGGAAATTGAAATTGAATAAACATATTCAAACTCAGAGACCCTAAAAACCCCCCTAGTAACCATTTTCAGCTAATTTATAGAATTTTAAAAATTTTTGTCCTTTATCTTGTATCTGCCATTTTGAATTTTCAAATTTAACAAACATATTCGAATTCAGAGACGCCAAAATCCCCCGAGTAACTATTTTCAGTCAATTTTAACGATTTTTATCATGTTTGTCCTTCATCTTGAATCCGCCATTTTGACTTTTTTATTATATGAAATAATTGAGTTCACTCAAGTAAAAAAAGACAAGAAAAGACATTGTTCATATGATTTGATGGAAAAATAAAGATTGGACCAAACTAGAGTGCCCAGTTGAAAAAACTTGTACATGATCTTGGGCAAGTGTTTATATGATTTCTTGTACCTGACCAGTGGTATGAAATTGTACAAGAACTTGTGTGGTCTCCGTCAAAGAAATTGGAACATGTTTATGTACAAGTTCTGGTATAAGGTCCCGTACAAAAGCAGTTACTTGTACAAGTTCTTGTAGAGGTTCTTATACAAGTTCATCTTTTCTATGATATGATTAAGATTTTGAATAATTACTTATATATAACAATGGCCGTGAGGTACTAAAGTATGTCGTTAGATGAGTTATATGCGGGTTGACGGGTTCGATACTCGTCAGTGTTAATTTTTTTGTTTTTAGGGTTCCGTACACCACAAGTGTACGCACGGAACCCTATTGGAAAGACTTTGTCGAAAATCGTATCCCCCCCTAGCCATCAAACTATTTGACTTAGAAAGTTCAGATTTGGCCCACATATGTATTTTCATGTGTAGATGAAAGGAAAATTATAGAGAACATGATTCTAGGGGTTGATCATAGCGTTGTCAAGAAAATAACAAGATTTTTGAGAAATTTTGATATTTTTTGGCTGAAAACTCTTGCCTTTTCTTTTGCAGCACTATTGCCATCACGATCTCTATTTTTTTTTTTATAATCTACACATAACAATACTTTTGTGTACCAAATTTGAACTATCTAAGTCAAATATTTTGGCAGATAAGAGGGCAATACAGTAATTTTTAAGAAAAAATGCGTTTAATTTGTACCATTCCTGCCCTTTTATCTGACAAATTATTGTACTTAGAGTGCTGAAATTTGGTACACATATGTAGTTTGACGTGTAGATTACAAAAAAAAACTATAGAAAACCTTGTTGCAGGCTGTTATCATAGCGTTTTTGAGCAAAAAAAAACGATTTTTTTTAAAAAATGCTAAAAAATGGTCGTATCCCCCCCCCCTGAACTTCCAAACTATTGGACTTAGAGAGTTCAAATTTGGTACACAAATGTATTTTCACGTATAGATTACGGGAAAATTATAGAGAACATGATTGTAAGTGTTGAACATAGCGTTGTCAAGGAAATAACAATATTTTTGAGCTTTTTTTAACATATGGGCCATAATTTAGTGTTATAACTTTGACAGCGCTATAGTCATCACTTTCTCTATAATTTTCCTGTAATCTACACGTAAATCTACATACGTGTACCAAATTTCAGCATCCTAAGTCAAATAGTTTGGAAGATAAGGGGGGGGATACGGTCATTTTTTTAGCAAAAATGCATAAAAAGTGTACAATGCCACCTCCATATCTGCCGAACTATTGTACTTAAGAGTGCTGAAATGTGGTATTCTTATGTAGTTTGCCATATAAATTACAGATTTATTGTAGAGAACTTTGTTGCAGATCGTTATCATAGTGTTTTTAAGCAAAAACCAACGATTTAAAAAAAAATGCTAAAAAATGACCGTATCCCCCCTCCAATAACTTCCAAAAAATTTGACTTCGAGAGTTCAAATATGGTAAACAAATGTATTTTCACGTGTAGATTACAGAAAAATTATAGAGAATATGATTGTAGAAGTTGATCATAGCGTTGTTAAGGAAATAAAATGATTTTTGAGTATTTTTTATGGATATTTGCTTAAATCTCTGGATTTTTCGTTGACAGCGCAATCACCATCACGTTGTCTATAATTTCTATGTAATTTACACCTGACAATACATTCCTGTACAAAATTTGAACTCTCTAAGTAAAATATTTTGGAAGATAGGGAAGGGGGTGGTCCATTTTTTATAAAAAATTCATTATATATTCTATTTTATATATTATATAATATAATATATATATTTATATATATTATATAATATTATATATAATATATAATATATTTATATAATATATTAAAAATTATTTTGTTTTGTGTACGGAACCCTTGATTTTAGTGCGAGTGTAACTCGAACTTGACCGATTTTTAAACTTGTGCAAGAACCTATACAAGAACCTGTACAAGAACATGTACAAGAACATTTACAAGAACGTGCACAAGAACATGTATAAGGTCTTGTACGAGTAAGTGTTCTTGTACGGGACCTTATACCAGAACTTGTACCTAAACCTGTTCCAATTTCTTTGACGGAGACCTGGCAATCATAAAATTTTTTTCCGACATGAAACGTATGTTTTATCAAAACAAAAGCGTTAAAAACTCGTGTTTTTTTGCAAACAATTGCAAAAAAGTGATTACAATAATTTTTTAAACAAATTTTCGATGACATATTTCGAAAGATCGCATGCAAATACATAAGAAATAGTACTTTCGATAAAAATCTCTTTTCTCATTGGCTAATGAACTCACCTCAAATTTGCTCTAAAAAATCTGTGCATTTGGGCGTTACTAGCTTAACTGATTAATGATAGGTTCCTACTGATTAATTAACTGTTTAATGATAGGTACAAGAAGCGAATTTTGATAGATCAAAATTATCAATTATAAATTACTTGAATTTAATTAACTGCGAACAAAACAGTGTGTCAAACTCGTGGATAGCTGATGGCCTTCCCACTATGACTACTCTGCGTACTACTACTGATTAGTAGCTTCTGTCCGTGAATAATACTACATCATAGACCAGCCTGTGTCTATGATAGCTTCCCAGCTGTCCTAGCACTTCGTACTAATATCTATCATTGACAAAGATTTCGCTAATTTTCAGGTTTTCAAATACTCTCAAGGTTTTCACATTTTCCTTTCGGACAATTTGAGACAATTTTTAAATAATTATTTCTTCTACTTAATACGGACAAATTACTTTTGTCAATAGTAGTATTAAAATAAATATTTCTAAGTTTTACAATGTTAAAAAGAATTTCGTTCAAACATATGTAATTTATATACAAAATATAGTTTGAAAGTTAACCTTTCGAATAACTCAAAACACATTGTTACAAATTTATTAAAAATATATATTTTAAAGGGAAGCTTAAATATTCTAGTTCTTATTTCCGTAAAGCAAATCATGGACTTTTTAGGAGATTTTGAGTAATTAATTAAATCTCAATTTTTTCAGAGGATAAAACATATATGAGCCCAAATAGCACGATAGTTTGCTGTAAAGCTGCTGTAAGGTTTATCCGTAAAGGTTGTAAGGTTACAAAGTAAGCCAGTAGTAAGTATGCAGTGAACTTAAAATTTCCGCCTTACAGTAAACTTACGAAGTAAGGTCGTGGTAAGCTTACCGTTTAACCCCTTGACTGTGCTGCTGAAATATCATAAAGTGGGATCAAACTTGCAGCCACTTCTAATTACTCAATTTTGATAAAACTTGGTACTAATAAGTTTTTTGGATCGCTGAGTACGAATTTGACGTCAAATTACCAAATTTCAAAAATTCAAAATGGCGGATTCAACATGTCCGCCAACATTTTTGAAAATCTTAAGATGTCAACAAAATTTTGAGATACTTGTTACTAAGGGGTTTTTGGGGTTGCTGAATACGAATCTAATATCAAAGTTTAAAAATTCAGAATGGCGGGTCCAATGTGGCCACCAGAAATTTTTAAAAAATTAAAATGTAGCCATATTGGGTCCAGGCTGCGACTCACAGTCGAGTTAGCGCGTAGCGTAGATATAAGGTCGAGCGTGCGACGATTCTGTACCACTCACCGGTCTGTAACTGTTCATCGGTCTGCACTCCGCACAGGTGCAAGACTTGTTTCTTACGAATAAAGACTTTGTTCTGAATTCCACTGTGTAGTATCAAATCCTCACTCCTCCTTTCAGGTCGACGAGGTCTGACTTATAGATAATAAGTCAGGGTGTTTTTTCTCTCTCTGAAACCTGCTTTAGGTCCGGGAGAGAAATTACTAGGGTTGTCTTTCTCTCTCTGTAACCTGTTTAGGCCCGGGGGAGAAAGTTGAGCAGGGTTGTCTTTCTCTCTCTGTAACCTGTTTAGGCCCGGGGGAGAAAGTTGAGCAGGGTTGTCTTTCTCTCTCTGTAACCTGTTTAGGCCCGGGGGAGAAAGTTGAGCAGGGTTGTCTTTCTCTCTCTGTAACCTGTTTAGGCCCGGGGGAGAAAGTTCAGCAGGGTTGTCTTTCTCGACAACGGTAGTGCTGGGGACTTCGTCTCTTATTTGACTACCGTCGGAGGATACTCGTGGCTACATTTCCGCCTCGTAACCGCCCCCCTATGCCCCGTGTCCGGAGTCAGCGGAATCGGGAGCAACGTCGCGCTCGCGGTCGGCAGTTCAGGGAGGTCCAGAAACAGCAGCGACGTCAGCAACGCCAGTTAGCCGCCAGTGCCGGCCCAGCACCGGCGGAGGGTCGTCCGCACTTTGAGTCCGAGGATCAGTTGCAGCAGACATTGGAAAGCCTCGAGTACGTTGCCCCTTCGCCAGCATTGGTTCTATCCCCCCCTCGACCGTCTTTGGTTCTACCACCGCTTTGTGTGACCCCAGTGATCCCCCCTCCAAGACGCCAGTACGCCAGAATAGCGTGGAGAGCCCCAACAAAACTCGCGCTTTCCCCTCCTCGCCGGTATACGGGTCGAATTCCTTTTTTCGATCCCAGGCGAAAACCCCTCTCGCTCTCACCGAGCCACCACAAGCGGCCCCAGCCCGCCGAGTCTCTGAGGACGACCCGGATGTTCTAAACATCTCATCCGGCTCGCTCGACGAGTAACCTACTCTCCCGAAATCACTCTCCCTCCCCCTCCAACAGGGGGGACATCAGAATTCAAAAATAAATCGCCCCCCCCATCTTTGAATCGATTCCTTCTTTGCTCACAGAGGGGATTGGTAACAAATAGGCGCACAACGTGGGGCCACGAAAATTTTTTTTGGGTTTCGACTGCTGTCGAAACGGACTCCCCCCATAATGAGATGTCTCAAGAGCTAGCCGAGACTCCCACAAATACTAAAGGTCACTACCTCCGCGACCTGCCTTCTCGTCGTACCGGTTGCCTTTTCCGTACTCCCCCAGGAGTGCCCTTTGAGCCTCGAATTGAACAATCTGAGCGGGGGTCAATTTCCAGTGAACCTGATTTTTTAGGTTTCGGGCCCCCTCTTAACCCACTTGGGGAGGTTCCGGATGAGGTTGAAAATCTTCTTCTCTCCGACTCAGATTCTGAGAAAACCCTTCCTTTTATCACTTCCGGGAGTGATGGTCAACACCCGGTGGCGCCCAACTCAAATTTCTTTACCATGGCGGATTCCGGAAACGAAAACCAGGGTACCGGAAATGCCCCCCCTCCACCTAACATGAATGCTCCTAACCAAAACTCTCAGGAAACTGAGGGGCCACCCGGCACAAACTTAGGGGCCGGTTCCAGTCAAGGGTCGTTTTCAAACCCTGCAGGGACGTCTGCCCCCCCCCACCCACAATGCCGATACCGTTGCCTATACCGGCATACTTGTCCTTCGACGAGTGCCTCGCCCTCATCCGGGCTTATCAATCTCCGGCTCCTCCGTTCCCCGAATTTGGGGGACTTGACCATGAGGACCCGCAAGTATTTCTCACCAATTGTGAGAAATTTTTTTCCCAAGCCCGATTCGAGGAGGGTCAAAGGACCCAGCTCTTATCGAGGGGTTTCCGAGGGGACGCCAAGAGATGGTGGGATCCCTTCAACAACTTAAGCCTTTCCTGGGGAGAATTTAAGGATTTGTTCCTTAAAATGTACTCAGGGGCCACATGCGTTATGAGGCTCCAAGCCTCACTATATTCCCAAAAACAAGGGGAGAAGGAGCCAGTTGCCGTTTTTCTGCAACAAAAGTTCCTTCTGGCTAAGCGCCTCTGCCCAACACTCCCGACGGCTGATCTCACAGCCTTGCTTCTTGAATCTCTAAAATCCACTTTACGCCGATTGGTGCGACCGGCTGCCCCCCAAGATTATCCCGAGCTCCTTGAGGCCGCCATGAAGGCCGAACAGGACGAGCTCGACTGTGCTCCAAAAAAGGTGCCTACATCTAAAGAGAAACCTCCAAAGAGGAACCCCCCGGAACCGACAACTCATCGAAACTATCAGCCCCCAGCTTGCCACCATTGCCCAGAGCGACATTTTCATAAAGATTGCCCAGTCCTGGCGCAACGCTTTCAGCACAACCAGGGAAACTGGCGAGCTCCGGCAGCTCCGAATCCAAATCCGGCTGCCGGGCCCCAGACAACCCCTCCATAAACTCCATTTATTCTCTGGCGCAGGACCTGCCTCGTACTCGGGTCCTTCTAGGGGACCGCGAAGTCGTGGCAGAAATCAACTCCTGCGCCTCTCACAACTTTGTGAAGCTATCCATCCTCACGGAAGCCGAACGAAGTTGCCTACAACCAGGTCCAACGCGAGCTGACCTCGCTGCCCAAGGAGCTTCCATGCAGTTGCATGGTACCCTCCAACTAGAGCCCGTCTTAGGAGGCCATGTATATCCTGGCTCCTTCCACGCTTGTGGTGAGCTCCGAGCGGACCTTATCCTAGGCCGCTCCTGGCTCAAAGACCATGACGTCCATCATGAGCATCGGTCGGACTGTCTCTACCTGGGAGTCAAGGACCGTCAACGACTATTCCTGACTACCTTGCCTGAAATTGATATAGGCCCATCTATCCCAACCGAATATGCCGACCGTTTCCGAAGAACCTTAAAAACATACAAATCTGTGTTCCACCGGGGCGGTCCCCTTCGGCAAACGCTCTCGATAAACCACGAGATTAAACTGAAATCTCCCAAACCCTTTCGGGAGCCCCCACGACGTTTTTCCGATCTCAAGAAACGGTTTATCGACGAGCAGACTCGAGAAATGCTCGCCGATGGCATAATCGAACCCACGACGTCTCCCTGGAGTTCGGCCATTGTAGTCGCAAATAAAAAAGCCGGCGAATATCGCTTTTGTGTCGACTACCGTCGCCTCAACGCTCAGACGGTCGGAGCTCCCCAATGCCTTCCTCGTATCCACGAGGTCCTTAAAGACATTGGTAGGGCCACTGTCTTCTCCACCCTTGATCTCAAGTGCTGATACTGGCAGATTCCTATGTCTCAGGAATCCCGACAGTATACTGCATTCTCCACCCCTGACGGAAGACAATACCAGTTTCGAGCCATGCCCTTTGGCCTCAAAAACGCCCCAGGGACTTTCCAGAAACTCATGCGGACTGTCCTAGCCTCCTACTGGGGAAAGTTTTGTATCGCCTACCTAGACGATATCATCATATTTTCCTCCAGCTGGGAGGAACATATTCGACACGTTGCCCTGGTCTTGGAGCGGCTCCAAACTTTTGGACTTACCTGCTCCCCGACCAAATGTCTCTTCGGGCAAACTAGCCTGCCCTATCTGGGCCATTTCATTACCTCCGATGGAAATCAGGCCCAGCCCGGCCATGTAGAGGCGATTTTAAACGCTGAAGGCCCTAAAAATCGCAAGCAGCTCGCCTCCTTCATCGGAACTTGTAACTGGTTAATGGAGTATGCTCCTCGATACTCAGAGTTAGCCAGTCCATTAACAAGTCTTCTTTCCCCCAAAAAGCCCTACAAATGGACCTCAGATCACCAACTCGCTTTCGAGACCCTTAAGGAGGCCTTTCGTAATCCGGCTCCACTCAGTCGTCCGGATACGAACCTGACCTTCATCCTCCAGACTGACGCCAGCGCACTCGGCATGGGGGCAGTCCTCTATCAAGAATCAGAGGTCCTTATCTTGAAGACCGCCATTTCATCCTCAGGACGGACAGTAAAACACTGACATGGCTTGGGTCCATGAAGGACTCAAGAGCCAAACTGGCACGCTGGCACATGTTTCTCAGTGATCTTGATTTTCGAACGGAACATGTGCCCGGAAAAGAAAACAAACTCTCAGATGCCCTCTTACGCAACCCCGACACAACAGAGTCTTCACCGGGAGAGCCCGATCTCGACCGGATGACCTTTCCGTCCCAAGTGAAACATCACTCAGCAGTTCCGATCATCAACGCCATCTACACTCCAACTCCGGCGGAAATCATCTCCGACCAGCAACAGATGGATCCAGTCATTAGTGCCCAGATGGCCAAATGGCTCCAAACCGAGCAAACTGGAGCCACTAATGCGTCAGAACAACATTTCCTCGAAAATAATGTTCTGGACGAAGTTGGCCTGTGGAAAATCAACCCCCATAACAATGATCGTCAGCTCCGTGTTCTCACCGCCCTTAAGGATCGTGTCATGTGGAAATATCATGACGCCCCCCTCGCCGGACATCCAGGTGCTGAGGAAACTTTCCGAAGTATCCAGACCCGCTACTTCTGGCCAGGGATGAATCGAGATGTCACTCACTATGTTTCTCAGTGTCATCTCTGTCGCTGCACGAAACCCGTACACGGAAAAACCGACCCGGGACTGCGTCCTAGGATTCTCTGAACCGCTTGGCAGACCGTGGCCGTTGATTTAATTGGACCCTATCCCCTGACGAACCGCGGACATCGCTACATTCTGGTTGTCACTGATCTCTTCACTCGGTGGGTAGAGGCTTTTCCTCTACGCAACTCAGAAGCTCCCACGATCATCCGCACCATAGAGGAAGAAGTCTTTTTCCGCTATGGTTACTCCCGGCAGATTCTAAGCGACAATGGTCCACAGTTCCGAAGCAACGCTTGGGCCACGGCTTGTGACCAATGGGACTGCTCCCTCTGGACGACCCCGGAATATCATCCCCGGGCTAACCCAACAGAGCGTCGCAATCAGGAAATAAAAAAGGGATTGCGCATTCGTTTGAACGGTGGGGATCAGCGCTACTGAGACCGCCAGCTCCCACAGCTCCTCTTCACCTTACGTCGAAGGCGCAATGCAGCTACCGGAGTCACCCCCGGCTATTTGCTCCTCGGCCGAGAGATTCGTCGTCCCGGGGAATTCGACGTCCACCACGATCCGATACCTGCCCCGCAAGTCGAGTCAGCAGAACAACGTGAAGAAGAGGCTCGCCACCACCAACTTCAGTACCAACAACGCTACGCTGAGCCCGTAGCTGAGCCAAGACATCAAGTCGGGGACGAGGTCTACGCTCTAAACCACAAGCTCTCGAACGCAGCTGAGCGCTACAACGCAAACCTCGCCCTGACCCGGACCGGACCCTATCGGGTATTAGAGGTAGTCTCCCCGGGAGTCTACCGGATTCAGAAGGAAGACGCACCACATAAGGTTCATCAGAGTCAACTGGTTCCAGCACCAGGTGGCCCACTTCGACGAGCGCCCCCAGCAGGGGCCACACCTCCAGCAGCCACTGTCCCGGTGGGGACACACCAACAGCCGCACGTGACTGAACAAGTTCGTGCCAACACTGACGAACAAACTCAGCCGAGTTTGCTCCCAACGAGTTCCGTCCCAGCAGGGGCCACTCCAACAACAAATTCCGTCTCAGGAGGGACACAACCGCAAAGGCACGTGACTGAGCAAGTTCGTGCCTCAACATCCAAACAAACTCAGCCGAGTTTGCTCTCACCGACTTCCGTCCCAGCAGGGGCCACTCCAATAAATTCCGTCCCTGAAGGGACGCAATAGCAAAGGCACGTGACTGAACAAGTTCGTGCATCAACATCCAAACAAACTCAGCCGAGTTTGCCTTCACCGAGTTCCGTCCCAGCAGGGGCCACATCATCGCCTTCTGTCCCAGCCGTGACGCGCCAACATCCGCAGGATGTGAATGGACAAGTTCATGCCTGCCCTTCAGAACAAACTCAGCCGAGTTTGTCTTCAACTGCCGCCCCAGCCGGGGCCATACCACCGAACGCTGTCCCAGGAGGGGCAGTCCAACCCGGCGCAACCGTGCAAGCTAGGACGGACCTAGTTGCGCCACCTCAGGAGAGGTTTGCGCTTGACGACGATGAATCACAGGATGTCGCCGGAGGGCGCTATCCACAACGTATTCGACAGGGGGTCGATTACCGAGATGCCCGGCCCTACGCTCCGCGTCGAAAGAAGACCTAGTTTTAATTAAGGATCACCCCGTGCAAACCACAAGGATCAATTCTTTAAGGGGGCCAATTGTTACAGTTCGCCTCTTTCCACGGTTTTCTGTTTTTCGAGTATTTTTTATAATACTCGAGAAACAAAAAAATCTAAGAAAAATCGGCCTTAAAGATTGCATTGTGACTTGCCCCGGGTTCCCTATACTTTTAATTATTAATTACTTTTATTTACTTTATTATTTTTTTTTATCTCTATTTTTAATTTACCTTATTTTTATTATTATTATTGTTCTTTTAACGCCAATGCACATACTACCGTGCACACACGTATCCACCACTATGTGTAAGACGGAGAGAGAAAACAAGTCCCGGCGTCGACCAATCCGCTGCCTTCGTTTTCGCTCTCTCTCTCTCTTACGCTCCGTGGCCCGGCCCACGGCATCCCCACCAACGCTCGCGCGCGCTTCCCGGATGCTCGTAACCGTTGATTTTCGCCTTTTTATCAATATTTTCAGTTAGGATAGGCCGATTTCAATATAAATTATATGTATAATCTCAGTTTTTAATGTACTTTACGATTACTAAGTTTAAAATTTACTTTCTCACGTATTACTAAAATTAGCATAATTCAGTTTCTGGCTCGCCGCTAGGCTCGCAGGTTGGCCACGCCAGGCTGCGACTCACAGTCGAGTTAGCGCGTAGCGTAGATATAAGGTCGAGCGTGCGACGATTCTGTACCACTCACCGGTCTGTAACTGTTCATCGGTCTGCACTCCGCACAGGTGCAAGACTTGTTTCTTACGAATAAAGACTTTGTTCTGAATTCCACTGTGTAGTATCAAATCCTCACTCCTCCTTTCAGGTCGACGGGGTCTGACTTATAGATAATAAGTCAGGGTGTTTTTTCTCTCTCTGAAACCTGCTTTAGGTCCGGGAGAGAAATTACTAGGGTTGTCTTTCTCTCTCTGTAACCTGTTTAGGCCCGGGGGAGAAAGTTGAGCAGGGTTGTCTTTCTCTCTCTGTAACCTGTTTAGGCCCGGGGGAGAAAGTTGAGCAGGGTTGTCTTTCTCTCTCTGTAACCTGTTTAGGCCCGGGGGAGAAAGTTGAGCAGGGTTGTCTTTCTCTCTCTGTAACCTGTTTAGGCCCGGGGGAGAAAGTTCAGCAGGGTTGTCTTTCTCGACAACGGTAGTGCTGGGGACTTCGTCTCTTATTTGACTACCGTCGGAGGATACTCGTGGCTACATTTCCGCCTCGTAACCGCCCCCCTATGCCCCGTGTCCGGAGTCAGCGGAATCGGGAGCAACGGCACGCTCGCGGTCGGCAGTTCAGGGAGGCCCAGAAACAGCAGCGACGTCAGCAAAGCCAGTTAGCCGCCAGTGCCGGCCCAGCACCGGCGGAGGGTCGTCCGTACTTTGAGTCCGAGGATCAGTTGCAGCAGGCATTGGAAAGCCTCGAGTACGTTGCCCCCTCGCCAGCATTGGTTCTATCCCCCCCTCGACCGTCTTTGGTTCTACCTCCGTTTTGTGTGCCCCTCCTCGCCGGTATACGGGTCGAATTCCTTTTTTCGATCCCAGGCGAAAACCCCCTCTCGCTCTCACCGAGCCACCACAAGCGGCCCCAGCCCGCCGAGTCTCTGAGGACGACCCGGATGTTCTAAACATCTCATCCGGCTCGCTCGACGAGTAACCCACTCTCCCGAAATCACTCTCCCCCCCCCTCCGACAGGGGGGACATCAGAATTCAAAAATAAATCGCCCCCCCATCTTTGAATCGATTCCTTCTTTGCTCACAGAGGGGATCGGTAACAAGCCATTTCCTTGTTTTTATCATGACGTGTATACACGTCATCCACAGTCAAGGGGTTAAGGTTACAGTAAGCTTACGCCGTAAGGTTGTAGTAAGGTTACAGTAAGCTTACAGTACACACTGGGCCAGGGAACCCGATTTTTGGCCAAAAGTCGAAAAAGTGCAAAGATTTGCTTGAAACTTTTCATTCGGGGGTTTTTGGGGTCGCTGATTACGAATCTGATGTCGAATTTTCAAAATTCAAAATGGGGGATCCAATATGGCGGACATAATATCTAAAAAGACTATAGATTTGCTTAAAACTTTTTACTCGGGGGTTTTTAGGGTCGCTAATTACAAATCTGATGTCGAATTTTTAAGATTCAAAATGGTGGATCCAATATGGCGTCCAAAATTTAAAAAAATGTTTATATTCGCTTCAAACTTTTTACTCGGGGGTTTTTGGGGTCGCTGATTACAAATCTTAGGATGCATTTTCAAAATTGCAAATGCCGGATCCAATATCGCGGTCTTAAAACATAAAAAGTCTATTAATTTGCTTGAAACTTTTTATAAAGGGGTTTTTGAGGTCGCTGATTACCAATCTGATGTCGGATGTTCATAAAAAAAATGTATAGTCCAATATGGCGGACGAAAATTCAATAAAATTTTTGGATTTTTTCGAAACTTTATTTATGGGTTTTTTCGATGTTTCTCAATACAAATTTCACATCAAAACCTCAAAAAAAAAAAAAAAAATGGTGAATCAAATAAGGTGGTTGAATTTTTAAAAACTGAAAGGTTTGTTTGCCTGCAGTTAGCCTACTATCTTAGTAGTTACCAAGGTATACCACGAGGAGGTTGCAGTATAAGTCTACACCTCTTTTAATTATCTGGGAGGTTTTTGTGTGAGTTTCCCTATCCTCTCACATTCGGGAAGGTTTTTGTGTGAGTTTCCCTTTCTTCTCACATTCGGGGAGGTTTCTGTGTGAGTTCCCCTATCCTCTCACATTTAGGGAGTTTTCTGTGTGAGTCCCCCTATCCTCTCACATTCGGGGAGGTTTTTGTATGAGTTCCCTTATCCTCTCACATTCGGGGAGGTTTCTGTGTGAGTTCCCCTATCCTCTCATATTCAGGGAGTTTTCTGTGTGAGTCCCCCTATTCTCTCACATTCGGGGAGGTTTTTGTGTGAGTTCCCCTATCCTCTCACATTCGGGGAGTTTTCTGTGTGAGTTCCTCTATCCTCTCACATTCGAAGAGTTTTCTGTGTGAGTCCCCCTATCCTCTGTATAGGATAGGGGTAATATTGTTGTGTATTAACAGATTTTGTATTTTAATAATTTTACGTTGAATTTTTTATTTGTTTAAGCAACTTATTATTGACAAATTATAACTTTTTCAAATGAACAGAGAGAGTAGTAGCCATTTTAAAACTTCTCTATTTTTTAGCTTTAGTAAGTACTAATCAATAAATAAAAGAAAAAATTAAGTTAAACTGGTAACAACTAATATTAAAAATTGTTTTAACAAATTATTTTTCTTAGTTACAAATTTTTTATACAATTAGCCTAGAAAGATGCAGTTTTTTTCGCAATTTTGGAATTTACCGTACTTTATATAATTATGCATAAAAATATGTCGCTATCAGGGATGGACCAGGCGTTTCATCGTCTTTCGACATGATTGAGAGTAACTACGGATTAATCACAACACAACTAATGCAAATGAACACTTTATTGAACGACGTAACTCAAAAGAACAATTATATTAAGAAGGAAAAGAACAGTATATTAAGAAAGATACAATTGAACCGGCGAACGATTTAACTCAGGCGGCGCACGACAATGAACTGACTGCATAGGTCCCAGCCCCTCCTTCGGAAAATCTTTCTTTCTTCATTTGGGAAATCCCAGCATTATTACCTATAGCAGGGGCGGAGCATCCTGGCACTACAAAGAAGGACTCTTCCTGAAATATTAATGGTAATCCTGCGACACGGCCATTCTGACATTGGTTGCGGCCTCGAAACCTTGAACAAAAAAAGTATAAAACAGTCACATTAAACAAGCCAGCAACAGCCAGCAACAATAATTTGCAGCATCTGACAATCAGTCCATGATGGCAGCACCTGCTCATCAACACACTTTCAAAACCAAGCGAAGAACAGATAGCAACAATGATTTGCAGCAACTGCTAAATCAGTCCACGATGGCAGCATCTGCCCATCAACACATTCTCGAAATCAAGCCAGCAGCAGCTAGCGACAATGATTTGCAGCACCTGCCAAACCATTCCATGATGGCAGCAACTGCCCATCATTACATGTCAAAACTTATGTAATTAAGAAAATTTTTCAATTACCATCAATTATTCAAAATAAAAGTGTATTAATTCCATCATTACCCAACTTTAATATCCACTGTCTTTATCTTGTTCAACATTGTCGGAACAGAATGAATCATCAACTGTTGGAGGTGGAGCTTTTCGCAGCCGATCATGAGTGTATTTATAAACTCGTTTACGATCTAAACTTGTGATTTCATATCTGTCATTTTCCAATACCGTTTTGACGCGAAATGGCCCTCTGTATTTACAATCAAGTTTGACCTGATTTCGGGCTTCATTTTTTAAAAGTACAAGATCTCCCTCTTTAAAAGAAACTACTTTTGCCTTCCCCTGATCAAACCTCTGTTTGTCAATTTGTCCCTGTTCTTCCATTGCTTGGGCTGCGCGCTCTCTCTCTTCAACAAGATTAATTAGTGGTCTCTCAGCAATTGCTTCAGTTACTGATATCAAATTCAATGGTTTGGAAACTCGACCTAACAGGAGTTCCAATGCGGACGCTTTTGTGACTCTATGAGGGGCCGAATTAAGAGCTAGTTGGATTTCTCCAACGCAGGATTGCCACGTTCTATTTTTGTCAGTTTCGGCAACGGTCAACATATTACGCAAAGTACTCATGACCCTCTCCACTTGCCCATTTGCTCGGGAAGCGCCGGTAGCAATAAAATGTAAATCTATTTGATGACTGATACAAAAATCTTTAAATTCCTTGGAGGTACAACATCCTCCTTGATCACTTATGATCCGAGATGGAGGACCAAACAAATGAATCGACTCGCGAAGGGCTTTTATAGCGTTTGCGGAATCAATTTTTCGTGTATGTTTTAATAAGCAGTATTTAGTAGAGGCATCAATTATGACGAATAAGTATTCTTTAGAATCGCACTTTCCACTCAATTTCCCGGTCGCGTCGAAGTGAATAGTGTGCCACGGAATTGTGGATTTTGGGATTGGGTGTAATTGTATCGGACGAGGACCAGAATCAGACTTGGCTGTTTTACAGATCAAACAGTTATCAACAAATTTTTTCACAAACTTTGACATATTTTCAAACCAGTAGTGTTGATACAGGGTTTCCAGGGTTTTATCGTACCCTAGATGGAAAAGCGAATCATGCACATTGTTGACAATCGACCATTTTAAGGAACTTGGAACAATTGGTAGACAACGGGTTCTATTATTTCTCTGAATTTTTCGATACAAAATGCCAGAGCGAACCTCATACGTGTTTTGAATATCTTCATCCACTTCGTTCGAATTCAGTTTACTGACGATATTGCATATGAAAGGGTCGGATTCCTGGGCTGAAAGTAGCCAATCGATTGAAATACTTGTTATATTTATTTGTTTCTCAACGGTCGGAGTTTTCGGAAAATTAACGTTTCTTAATTTCCCGTGAGGCCGGAGTTTTTCACAATTCAAAGACTTGTTTACATCCTCTGAGGACTGGGAGGTATGTAACAGCGTAGCAAAATTCACTGGAACAATAGGAGTTTGGTCAGGATCAACTTTATTCATTGGGGTCATAACATCTTCCGCGAGACTTTCGTAACTTAAATTTTCATCAACAGGATTTCGGCTCAAAAAATCTACATGCAGCATACGGTTAGCTTTACGAAATTCCAACTTAAATTCATAACCTTGCAAAAAAGCCCACCAACGTTGAACCCGAGGTATTAAATCTTTTTTTGTTTGGGTAGCGCGTAAAGAAGAGCAGTCTGTAACGACAGTAAATGGATAGCATTGCAGATAATTATTAAAATGTTTAATTGCGTAAACTACACCCAAGGTTTCCAATTCGTACGAGTGATATCGTGATTCAGCTGGTGAGGTGCGTTTACTGAAATAAGCAACAACTCGGGGTTTCTTATCAATCATATTAATCAATATAGCACCGAAACCGATACTGCTGGCATCTGTATGCAATTCTATGGGAAAATCAGGGTTAAATATAACTAAAACAGGCGAACTAGTAAGAATAGAAATTAATTCTTGGCGAACTTTTTCATGCTCTTCATTCCATTGGATGACATTGCCATTTTTATCCGAGCTACATGTAAGTCGAAACAAGGGACTTGCTTTTACAGAAAAATTTTGAATGAACTGTCTAAAATACGAAGCTAAACCGAGAAAAGATTGTAGCTGACGAACAGTCAAAGGGGGAGGTAATTTAACTAAAGCATCAATTTTAGTAGAATTCGGACGAATTTCCCCATTTTCTACTTCAAACCCAAGATATTTAATCTTCTTGACAATAAAGGAACATTTTTTTAAATTAATTGAAAAACCGGCTTTAGATAAAATTTCTAAAACACGATCAAGATGCTCTAGAGCTTCCTCAAGAGTAGCGCCGATAATCAGCAGATCATCCATGTAGCACACAACATAAATATGCGCTAATTTGCCTAAAGCAACCATTACGGCTCGTTGATAAACACTAGGCCCATTTCGGACACCAAATGGCATTGTTAAAAACTCCCATTGGCCATCGGGAGTGACAAAAGCAGTTTTTTCAATAGATTCTGATTCAACAGGGATTTGGTGGAAACCGCTAGCCATATCGAGGCTAGTGAAAAATTTTGCACCACCCAGACGGGCAATTTGGTCTGAAATCAAAGGAAGCGGAAATCTTTGAGGAACAGTATTTTCATTCAGGGCTCTATAATCAACAGCCATTCTGACATCACCATCAGGCTTAGGAACAAACAGGGCAGGACTTGCGAAAGGAGAAGAACTGGGGCGAATTATCTTTGCGTCTTCCAGTTCTTTAATTCGAAGGCGGGCAATTTCGCGCAGTTTGGGGCTCAACTTGTACGGGCGTCTGTAAACAATTTGATTTGGATCAACTAATTTAATTTTAAGTTCACCGGTCGTGACTCTTCTAGTTGGAAAACCCTGGATAAATAGATCTTTATATTTTCTTAAAAGAGACAACAAATCATGTTTATGGTTATCAGGGATTTCGGTTTTAATGTTTTGAAATAGATCACCATCAGAAAGAGTTTGTACCGTGAATGATGATATGCCTTTCTGAGGTTTATTTATCTCAGGTAAGAACTCGAAAATTTTATTAGGATCAAGGGATTCATCACAATTTGTAACGGATGACTCATTTTGACTAGATCGTGATTCTTCGGTCTCAAACTCAATACCTGGGTTTTTGTCACACGAAATGGTAATTACATTTTCAGAAAATAAATCCCCAAACACTTTTATTGTGTTTAAATTTAAATGTCCCAGACTACATTTATTTTGATTTATGATCATAACAAGGTCAGATTTTAGGATCTCAGAACCGATTATGATTTTATGTGGAAGAAACGAATCTTCAACAATATGAAATAAAACTTCAAGGGTGATTCCGTTAATTTTTACTTTTGAACGAATTTGTAAATTACATACAACAGTGGCAAAACCCAACCCATGCAAATTTACAGTTTGAACAAATTTTTCTCCACTAAAATTTGCTTGCAAACTTGAAACAAGAAGAGAGCACTCAGACCCAGAGTCAAAATAATATGAAAAAAACTTACCATTTTGTTCAAGTTGCCCCAATGGCACCGTCGAGCACAGGCCGACCTGCTTGTCCTGACGGGGCATCTCTCCTTTGGACGGACATCTTGTAGCATAGTGACCCCTTTTTCCACAGGCATAACAAGTAATCCCAGAAGATTCTGATCTTTCTCCCGTTGAAGTGGAAGCACTAGAATCGAATGGTCGAATCTCTCCCTGGCGATTAAAATTCGGGCGAGAATCCTTACGTTTAAAAGAAGGATTTTCCAAGGGTTCTCCTGGTCTTTTCCTAGAGATTGCTTGCATTTCCTTGATTAGATGATCGCGGGTTTTTACAGTGGTAGTAAATGCAAGTTTTTTCGCTAAGCCGTTTACTGATGCTACTTGAGCCAACGTTAACGAAACAGCAATTTCTTCTAAGCCAATATCTTTCAAATTTGACATGAAGTGGCTAACTTGTCGTGATACAAATGTCGAGTAGCTCTCACTATTCTTAGGTTTTTCCTCGAAAGCTCGTAGGAATATAGCTGCGGGTGTCACACTGGAACAATACTGCGTCCGAAAAGATGATTCGAACTCCGTCCAAGTTAGGTTTTCGTGTATAATGCGAGAAAACCATTCAGCTGCGTCTCCCCTAAGCGCCTTAGTAAGGGAAGAAATAAGTCCTCGGCCCTCGCGAACAGTTAGCAAACACTTACATGATTTTAACCACGCCGCCGGATCGGCATTGAACCTTGCCGGTTCAAAATAGGGCAGAGAGATCACCTCTGTCTGGTTTAATCTCTCCATCAACATTTTATTTTGTTCCATTAATAACTTTATGATGGACGATCCCACTTCTGATGTCGCTATCAGGGATGGACCAGGCGTTTCATCGTCTTTCGACATGATTGAGAGTAACTACGGATTAATCACAACACAACTAATGCAAATGAACACTTTATTGAACGACGTAACTCAAAAGAACAATTATATTAAGAAGGAAAAGAACAGTATATTGAGAAAGATACAATTGAACCGGCGAACGATTTAACTCAGGCGGCGCACGACAATGAACTGACTGCATAGGTCCCAGCCCCTCCTTCGGAAAATCTTTCTTTCTTCATTTGGGAAATCCCAGCATTATTACCTATAGCAGGGGCGGAGCATCCTGGCACTACAAAGAAGGACTCTTCCTGAAATATTAATGGTAATCCTGCGACAAATAAACAATAAAATTATTATTTAAATAATTTTTAAACAAATAATTCTTGTTATTTACTAAGTTTTTACACAATACATATAAAAAATACAGTTTTTTTTCTAATTTTGTAATTTACCGAATTTTATATAATTACCGATAACGATTATAAATGAAAATATAATTTAGAATAATTTTTAAAGTAATTATTATTATTTACTTACTTTTTAGACAATGCAGTTTGACGATGCGCAGTAATTCGGTAAATTTCAAAAGAAGGAAAAAACTACATCTTTCTAGGTACATTGTATTGGAAAATGACAATAATTATTTGTTTAAAAATTGTTTAAATAACAATTTCATGTTTAATTTTTATCTGTAATTACCGCGTTGGTAAATTGCAAAATAAGGAGGAAACTGCATCTTTCTAAGTGCATTGTGTAAAAAGTTGGTAAATAACAAAAAGTATTTGTTTAAACAGTTTTTAATTAATAGTTGTAACTAAATTTACTCAGTATCTAATATAATTTATTGAATTTATACTAAGTACAATAAATCTTGATGAATTCAAGTATTTTTTACAAAATACAAATAAAAAACTTCTTAGCCACCCGACCTCAGGTGTGTGGCATGCTGTGAGGCGATCATAAACATCATTATTTATATTTTTAAAGTAAATTTATGAATTCGAGCAAAAATGAGCATATTTAGCTTAAAGTACGTATAACAAAGAATACATAAACATGTACAACTTTTCAAAAAGTTGTGGAACCCCGGGGAACCCTTGAATCAAATATTGTCCTTTCCGCAAATTGTGCTCATTTTTATCTTTTATAGTGTTAAAATTGTGTGAAAATATAATATCCAATAATTAGTTATTGGTTTTTTTCCTAGTTTGAGACTAAGGTTAGATGTCATGAAGTAACGATTAAAAAATATTAACTCCATTTTCTGAAATATAAAGTAATTTAACGAAAACTGCAAGAGAAATTTTTAAATATTTTTAAACTTTACATAGTCATTAACCTATCAGATTTTTACAAATTACTGAATTATTTACAAAATAGATGCCAAAAATATCACTAATTAAAATAACATAAACTACTTTAAAAAAAGATAAAGTTAAAAAAGTCGACTTTTGGCCAGAAAACCGGGTCTCCTGGCCCAGTGTGCAGTATAAAGTGTAAAGTTGTCATTTTTCATAAAATAAAATTAATTAACGTCTTTATGCGGGACGCCGTGGTTGATATGATCCCTAAACCTTATTGAAGAAGACATTAAACATAATATTAAAAATGTTGACGTTAATTAGTTTCGAACCTATCTATAACCCTAACTACCGAACCTAAACGCGAGCGCATTAAACCCCACGGTTATCGAGGACTTGGAATACATTTTAGAAAATGTAAATCATATGTTACCAGAGAAGCTTCCAAAGTAAAACATCATTTACATTTTCTGAAATGTATTCCAAGTCCTCGATAGCCTTAGGGTTTAATGCGCTCGCGTTTCAGTTCGGTAGTTAGGGTTAGATAGGTTCGAAACTCGTTGGCGTCAACATTTTTAATATTATGTTTAATGCCTTCTTTACGGTGTAAGCTTACTAAGACCTTACTTTGTAATTTTACTGTAAGGCGGAAATTTTAAGTTAACTGTATACTTACTATTGGCTTACTTTGTAACCTTACAACCTTCACGGATAACACTTACAGCAGCTATTTACAGCAAACTATCGCGCTATTTGGGAGTTGAGAAACATTTTTTGAACAGAGTGGCATTTTTTTTTAATTTTGTATTTTATTAACTTTTAAATTATGTATAATTTTATTTTCATATAAATATATATATATATATGTTACGGGCAATATTATTTTTTGAAATTACGAACACAAAGTTCTAAATACATTTAAAAATATAATACTCTAATAGAAATTATAAGTATTTTAAGGTATATCTACCTTTGTATTTGTAATGTGTTATTTTCTCATAGTACATTTATAGGTTATGTGAGCCATATAAAATTATCAAATTCCAAATATTATACCGTTTTAGTAAACCAATGTGGTATCTTAGCACAATGATAAATTTATTATTGTATTTTAAATTTTGTAACAATACCACATATATTTAGGTCATTAATTTTTTTTAAAACATATCTTATATATCAAATAAAATCTCGAAATTATTACATCAGCTAAAAGTTAAACAACATTTAAGTATATTTGAAAAGAAATGGAGTTACAAGTGGCTCTATGGCACAGTGTTCCAGACGTCGGACTTTCAGGCCAAAGGTCCCGGGATCGATACCAGCTAGACAGACTATTTTGTGTGTAATTTTTTCATTTTTCTTCAAGAGGGGGCCCCAAACACCCTACTTCGTCCCTGGTAAAAGGGCGGAGCCAGCGGAAATAATGTGACCAGTTTTGAAAGTTTCTCACCAGTTATACTATGTTTCTGACCAGATTCGTCCATAAACGTAACAAAACTGGATTAAAATGGTCAGACTTCCTGACCAGATTTCTGACCAATCCTGTCCTAATTTTTAGTAGGGTTATTTGAAAGAAAGAAAATTCAAATTTTTGGTAATACTTTTTCACTTTCAGATTAATTTCGCGATACAAGAGGAAATATGATTTATTTCAATTTCATGTTTCCTTTTGTCATTTCCAAATGTATTAAAGTGTTATTCTATCATGCGAAGGCAAAGATATTGTCATTTTCAATCATTTATCTTCATATTTCATTGATTTTCTACAGTGACCCAACTCTGACTACCATGTTCAACTCTGACAACCTTTTTTTTTTTTTTTTAATTGCCTATAACTCCGAAACTTTTGGTTCAAATTTTTTGCAATGTTTAGCAAAAACATTGCATTTTAGTAGAACTTTCCAATAATATAAGAGACATTGCAAAATTCGGTTTACAGGAGAAGTTATAGAGAAAAGTCAAAACTATATCCAACTCTGACTACTCTCCCCTAGATAATTTTAATTTTTTTAAAAATTGATTTTAAGATTTTAATTTAGCTTATTATAATAAGATTTCCCACACAGCACCAGAAATTCCCTGAATTTCCCCTGAATATTGGTCCACATTTCCCGAATATTCGAACCTAATATTCAGGGAAGTTTCGTGGAAGCATCAAAATGTCCGCCATAAAGAATATTGGACGCTAAATTTCCCTGAAAATGTATTTCTAATTTTCAGGGAATTTCCGCATCTAATATTCCTAGAATATTCAGGGAAAGTTAAAAAAAAATTCCAAAATTTTTTTGATCTGGTAATTGATAAAAATTGTATGTCATATTTGGCACCCGTAGGATTCTAGAACATTAAAAACTACTGCGCAGCCGTAAGTGTCACAGAAACCAAGTTCGACCATTGCGCATCATGTACAGAAGATTTACGAATACTGTGAATATTGAAGGGATATTAGATGCGGAAATTCCCTGAAAATTAGAAATACATTTTCAGGAAAATTTAGCGTCCAATATTCTTTATGGCGGACATTTTGATGCTTCCACGAAACTTCCCTGAATATAAGGTTCGAATATTCGGGAAATGTGGACCAATATTCAGGGGAAATTCAGGGAATTTCTGGTGCTGTGTGGGTTAACCTAACAATGTTTTTTTGAAAGAATATAAATAATTAAATAAGAATATAATTAATTAATTATAAATAATTACCGTGTAAAAATGGAAAAAAAATCGTTTTTAAACGTTGAAAAAAAATCCTGAAATACATTTACAGTTTACATGAAGAATACACACTTTATATGGATCTTAAATGCGTTATTATTAAAATTCAAGGCTTAAAAATTAATTTATGCCACTATGAAGAGTTTATTCATAATTATTTAAGCACTTTTTATGAACCAGTGTGAATTTCAACAGTAAATAATCAAAAGTAGATGATCCATTACAGGATTACTGTTAGCAGGAAGTAATTTTTGAGTAAATTTTTATCGTATTATAAAAATACATATTATTATGAAAAAGTGGTTACATTTAGGCCCATTTTTGCTGATTCTAATAATTAATTAAATAGATCAGCTTCATTTAAGTGTGTTAAACATTTCATTAATATTACTTCAGCCTGAAATAATTTTGCGGTAATTTATAAAAATGTGTAACTTACACACCATAATTTAACATTTTTATTTCGGTAATTTATGAATATTTTTTCGGTATTTTATAAAAAAAATTTAAAGTACAAATCACAATAGACTTTTTCATCTCGAATAGGTATGACCGACCGGAAGTTCGAATTATTTGGAGACAAAATTATTCAAGATGAAAACTTACATGTACTATTGATTTTACTTGTACTATGACAGTTTTTAAAAGCTTTAGATTTTATTGTTTATTACACCACACGCCGAACTTATACTAATTTATTCATATTTTACCAATGCCGGCCGAAATTTTGAGGTTGGTGGAGACTTTTTCAACCAGCATTAATAGTTTCCTTTTTTTTACAAAATCATCAATAATTTTTAATCTGTCTCGCATGGATAACTTTTATATGGTCCAAAGTAATACAACTACACTTAGTTCAACTTTTATTGCTTTCTTCATGTATCAAATTGGGAAGTTTATTGGTACATATTCTAAAGTAGAACTATATTACAAATTTATTTTTATTTACGAAATTCTATTTTTATTAATAAAATAGAGGAAACCAGAAAAAACTGCGGTCAAGTACAAATAGACAAAAAATTTTAACAAAATTTTTTATTTATTAAACGTTTTTTTTGTCCCATAGGCACAAACATGGCGCTTTTAGATGCCTGTAGACAGGGTCTAAACGCATTTATTTAATCGACCATGTGAAAATGGCGTCCATTTTTTCCTAGGGTAAAAATGAACAGCTGTCACATGCATTTTTTTCACCTTAAGGAAAAAATGGACGCCATTTTCATACGGTCAAACAAATGAACGCATTTAGACCGCATTTGTTTACGTTCATGTTTGTGTACTCGTTTACGTCTCGGGATCACTTCGTCCGCCCGACTGTCACTTTTACATAAACATGAGCGTAAACAAAAAAATGACTGCCTTTAACCTCTTGATGCTTAATATACTATTTATTTAATTATACTAAAGTAATAATCATTACCATATGCAAATATTTATTGTATTTATTAGTGAATATTGTTTTAAATATTAACTTTTCTGTTTAAATTCCTGTGGAGATAGGTCAAATTATACCATTTTTAGCCTTTTAAATCGCTTAAGCGCAAACTTATAATATTATATACAAAAGTAACTGTTGGTTTTTGTTTGTAAACATAGAAATGGCCTTTTTACGTTGAAATCATAAGAGAAGATAAAAATTTATTGAGATTATTTTTTCAAAACATGAAGAAAGTGAAGTAGTACGCTACGCAAAGATTCACCCTTTTGTTATTGAAACCAAATAATTAGGTTTATAGGATTTTTGTTTCAGTTTGACCCAAAACTATAGGCTTTTGACTTTAGTTTCAGTTTGAGCCGAAACTAAATTATGTTTTTGACTTTGGTTTCAGTTTAACCCAAAACTAAATTAGGTTTTTGACTTTTGTATCAGTTTCATACAAAAACTGAGACTTAAATAGTTTTTACTTTCGTTTTGTTTCAGTATCAGACCCTGGTTTCCCACATAATACTAATCTCGATAAAACATGGTGAAAAACCTAGTGCTAACTACAGAGAAAACCAAGAAAAAACATAGTACTCACCTAAGTTTAAACCTAGGTTTTAACTAGGCGAGTGGGCCCCAAGATAGACAGGGCCCCAAGATGGACATTTCGTATAAAATTTTTGTTTAAGGTGACAGTCCCTTCCCACATAACACGTAATATTCCAGGGACGTTCCTGGAATATTTTTTTATGACATTCGGAACATTCCAATGGAATATTGCAGTAACGTTACTGGAACGTTTCTATGTCCGACTCAGGGAATATTTCAGTGGAACATTCCATAAATATTAAATTGTAATGTTTCTGGAACATTACAATATAACATTGCAGGAATATTCCATTGGAATATTCATAAGTTTTTTAAAGCAAAAAAAAAATTTAGTCTTTAAATTTATTAATTCTTATTAGAATTAATTATCATTTTATTTTTACATCTTAAAACAAATTAAAAATTCTAAACGCGACGGGAGGATTCGATCCCTAAACCTAAGACCTATCTAACGATTAACGCTCGCGGCTATTTTATCGGTATAAAAATTCTACAATAAAGCTGGATGAAGTTCAACTATTTTAGATATGTATTAAAAGTATATCTACTCGGTTTAGATTCTTATTTTCATACCGATAATAGCCGCGAGCGTTAATCGTTAGATAGATCTTAGGTTTAGGGATCGAATCCTCCCGTCGCGTTTAGATTTTATAATTTGTTTTAAGATGTAAAAATAAAATGATAAATAATTCTAATAAGAATTAATAAATTTAAAGACTAAATTTTTTTTTTTGCTTTAAAAAACTTATGAATATTCCAATGGAATATTCCTGCAATGTTATATTGTAATGTTCCAGAAACATTACAATTTAATATTTATGGAATGTTCCACTGAAATATTCCCTGAGTCGGACATAGCAACGTTCCAGTAACGTAACTGCAATATTCCATTGGAATGTTCCGAATGTCACAAAAAAATATTCCAGGAATGTCCCTGGAATATTACGTGTTATGTGGGTTATGGTTTCTGTCATTTTTGTTCTTTGTATAGACGAAGATTTTGATGCACATTTGAAGCAAAAAAATCAGTTGGTTTTTCTTCTACACATACCACGTAATTTTGTGTCTAAAAAAGTTTTGTAACAATTTTTTCTCAAGTTGGTAAAGTTATTTAAATTTATGATTTAGAATGAGTACTTAACCTTATAATATTCTTTATTTATCGTATAATAATATTCTAAAATGATTTTACTAATTCAGTGTTCGTATATATATTTTTACCAGGGATTAAAAAATGGTGTCATGTATCCTAAGATGGACAGGCCTCAAATCTCAATGCATTTATTTGCATATTTTTAATTTTACACTTTTTTCAATAATTTTTTGAGCCAATTAATGAAAATTTTTTATTTTCCACCATAAAATGTGATGTTATCGATGGAGAATTTGATATATCGATATTTTTCTATATTTTATTACTTTTTACTGTTAAGCTATTAAATTGAAGTTTTTAGAAATGTTATGTCTTGATAAATTCCGTTTAATGATTAAAAATTAGTTCAAGAATTGTTACACGATGTTAATTTTTTATTTACTACAATTTTCAGAGACTTTTAAGAAAGTGTCTATCTTGGGGCCACTTTTTTTTAGACCGAAAATGTTAACAATTAGAAAAAATGCTTTAAAAAATGTCTATGTTCAAAATAAAATGTTATCCTTGTGGCCATAAGTTACCTTATAAATTGTAGTTTCATCCGGTATAAAACATTTTAATATATTTTATTCGGTTTGGATTCTACAGCAATAAATCAAAAGGGTGTCGAACTTGGGGCCCTCTCCCCTATGGTTAAAACATTGCAAACAGACAATTATATTAATTTTGAAAGAAATATGGTAATTGTTTAGATAAGGGACTTTTCCGAAATTTTAAGTTTTTTAATTTGGACCACGACTAACTGGTGTCTTTTAACATAAAAACAGACAATCCGGTGGGGCAGTCGACAAAGTTAAGTAAAAAAACTTTGCTTTTTTAAAAAAAATTTCGATTTTTTTAACTGTAAAGATAAATATTATTTAGTCCCTTATCTAAACAATTACCAAAAATTATTGGTTTCAGTGACCATCAGACACGTAGTATTCCAGAAATATTGCTAGAATATTACATTGTGAGATTTTATATAGTTTTAATGTAAAGTTACTGCAATGTTTCTTGAAAAGAAAAAAATAAAAGAAAAAATATTTTTTAAATGTTTTTTTTCATTTATTAATTCTTAGTAGTATTATTTATTGTCCGCATTGATGTTTCAACGACTTACAACAAATTTAAAATTCTAAACGTCATGAGAGGATTCGATCCCTGAACCTAAAACCTATCTAACGCTTTATCGCACACGGCTAATTACCGATATGAATATTCCGTAAATGGGTACGATTATCTTTTTGCCCTGTGATGTCATTTTACCAAAGCATGATTTGACAGCGATACTGACTACTTCACATTGGACCGCTCTGAATTGTGTAAATAAATAAATAAATAAAAAAGATAAATATACAATTTCAATTAACAATTAAACCCAGTAAAAAAGGAATTTTTGATAACGCATTTTGGATGATTGAGCAAGTCGTCTGCCCAATTGTCCTAACGTTATATGGACAATTGGGCTGGTTGCTTGGTTATCCAATGCATTATTCCCAATCATCCAAAAGGTATTTCGAGAATAAAACCAGAGAAAAGCGACTTAACTATTGAGGAAACACTAAGAAATGTTAAATTATAGATAAATGCAAAAAAATAGATAATCTTCTTCTTATGGAGGGGGGTGTGGTTTATCAACAGAAAAAACTGACTGTTTTTTCTTCTTTTTTTTAATCGAAAGAACAACTCTTTAGAAATGTCGTCCTAAAAATTCAACCCATTTGGAGTTAAACTGAACGAGATATGAAGCGAAACGCACAGCTCCTGTAGAAGCAGTCGAGCGCGTCAAGCAGGCAGTCGAGGAAGTTCGAGAGTTGGCTTGTTTACCAACGGTTTTCGGTGTCGGTTTAGTCAATTGTGCTAAAGATGCAGCAGAAATATTGGTTTATGGTGATGGCATCGACGACTCTATGTAAGTGCCAGGAAACAATTTTTATTCTTCAAATTTTCTTACTACAAACTTTAAACACGTTTTTCTCAAAACGACTTTTTTGAAGTCGGTGTCCACGATAACTCAAAAAATTCTGCACCGGTCGGTTTGAAATTTTACACACTTCATTAATATATATTTGACTACCAGTCAACGATCCCCTTTTAATTTTTTTTGCTTCTAATCAATTTAGTTTGACAAAATGGCGTCTTTTTAGGCTAAAAAACGTACTTTGACCTTAACCGACAGTAAAAAAAAAAAATTTTTTTTAAAGAAAGGGCATCGTTGACTTGGTGGTATACTTCCAAATAACTAATTTTTTTTAATCCCATGTGTATCAGATGATTCTACGATTTTTAATCCGGGACACTGTAAGAGGAACAATTCTTGACATAGCCTACCTCAAGTGTCTGCAACTCCGTTGTTCCTAGATATTTTTTTTTAAAGAAATTCATAAACATACTTCAAAAGTTACTAAATAATATATAATAAAAAGATTAAAAATATTTAGTAGTTTCATAAAAAAAAATTTTTTAAAAGTGTTTTTCCCCCTGTTATACCATACCCTTCCCCCTTAAACGACTTTTGGCTTAGCCGACAGTCAGAACTATCAATAGATAATAAAAATACGTATATTAAGAATAAATAAAGTTTCACAAAAGTTGTGATTTATTGACACACAGGGAGCAGAAAGAAGACTAGCAGAATAGGCTTCAGCCAATCAAAATTTTGTCTCTAGCGGTAAAGAAACATTTGCCGCTAGAGACTAAGTTTTGATTGGCTGAAGTCTATTCTGCTAGTCTTCTTTCTGCTCCCTGTGTCTGAATAAATCACGACTTTTTTGAAATGTTATTTATTCTTAATACACGTATTTTTTATTATCTATTTTATTGCATTTATCCATAATTTAACGTTTCTTAGTGTTTCCTTAATAGTTAAGTCGCTTTTCTTTGGTTTTGGGCTCAAAATACCTTTTGGACGATTGCCCAGTGGGCCATATTGCAAAAAACCTGGCCAAAACCCCTCCAAAAAAATTTTTAATTTAAAAGTTTGAACTATTGAATAAAGTAACTGGCATATTTCTGCATACTGTAGTGAAATATTAGAAAGCACAGGGTCCATTAAGAGTAAGATACGTCAATTCAATGTTGACCTACGCGTTCAATTGATTCGCTACCTAACAGTGCTGAAAAACGTGTAGTTACTTTCAGGAGGAATATATTTTAATTGTGTGCGTCAATCTTCATGAGACAAAATGGAAAATATTTCTAAAAGTATGTATTTTAATATCCTGTAATCCAATTAAATATAATTACTATTGTATTTCGGAAATTTTACATATTTTAAGGTTATCTTTCCTTAAATTACTTTTCTTGGAAATTAGAAAAAAGTATTAAAAAAGTAGACAACCCAGAAGATCCCATCAAACTGTCAATTGAAACATTTAGATTACCGTCAAGTGGGGCTATTTTGTGCACAAAACAGCTCTTTTCTCACTCTATGCTTTATTAAAATTCAGAATTTGAAAAAATAAAGAATTTATGTATTTAGTTATGTTGTAGACATCCTTCTAAAGATGTCCTATAAGTAAGCCGACAAGAAAAAATTTTTTGGCTGAGTTATTGAAACTCAAAGTTGTGCACAAAATAAACCCCATGGTAGGGCTATTTTGTGAATCAAAGTTTGCTTATTTATAAAGTTGTGTAAACAATTTTTTTGAACGTTTTTGCTGTATGAAGTATTATTTCTAGATATTCTAGAGTACAATAAAGAAAAACAAAGCCAGAAATATTTTTTTCCTAGGAATTGTTTAACTAATTTGAAAGTTAAACACTAAAATTTCACAAAAAAGTAGATTTACAAAAAAAGTTATTTCTTTAAGAAAATTTTACTTAAAATAATTTCTATTACACTTCTTGAGTTATTTTAAAAGAAAAAGTTTTAAAATTAACTTGAAAAGCATGTAATTATTAATGTTAGTTTTTTGAGGTTTTTAAGGCACCATATGTAAAACTGGAATTTCATGCTTATTTCTTGTCTTTTATAACAAAAATAAGACAAAAATGTTTTAAAACAAAATTCTAAAGTAAGTTTTACTAACTACAAAACAAATTATTGAAAAAAACTTAATTTTAAAGAATGCACAAAATAACCCACCAAATCCTGGTTTTTTATTTTTTTACACTTTCTTCTTAAAATATGCAATAAAAAGTTAGCGCATCGCGTATACAACATCACAACTAAATGATCAACAAGTATTATTAATACCTTTAGTAACGCTTTTAAACTTCCGGAGACCTGAACAGAATTTTGAGAACCTTGAAATTTTTCAGCTTGATTTTCACGATTTTACGATTTTCTTTCTGATTTCTGATAAAGAATTAAGTAAATTCATTTAGTACTCTCTGCAGTCTAGATATCACAAAATATTTATACCAAGTAGCAAACTTAAGCAACTGAATATAAATATTTTATTCATTAAAAACCTCGCGTGCACAAAATAGCCCCACTTGACGGTAATATACTAGAAAAATAAATACTCAAAAAAATTAACCAACTCTTTCCAGATGTAGGAGATATAACCTGTAATGATAGGACTTTTTCTTAATTTAAAAAGTTGCTCCGGATTACGCTCGTCAGATTGTCCAGCGTCCTTAACCTCAAAATTAAATGAAATTTTCAACCCAACGATGATTCTAACTTAATTTCTAGCTAAAAATTAAAAAGAAAGAAAGCAAATTGCAAATGAATCTTAGCCTGCTGGCTGACATTTATTTTTAAGAATATTAATTACTAGGAGGTAGGGTGAAGTCAATGATGACACCGAGAATTAAAAAATAAATATAACAATAGTATATTCTAATGATTAAAAATTAAAATGTTACAAGAAATAAATTAACAAAATCTTAACTGTTGCAGAGTAAACTAGATAATAACACAATTCTAGACTTTTCTTAGATTTCGAGTTTTACAATATTTCCTTTCTCTACAAGCCAGCTAGTCAAAAACAGTGAACCAACGAATGGTCTAACATAGACTGAATCCTTAATAATTTTTGACTGACGTCACTCCCCACCCCTGTGCAATAATCCCCTCTAAGGGAAAGATTGCGTCTATTCTTTGGGTAGAGAGAAAGCAAACAGGAGCACCTATATTTTTCTCTCTCTAGCCAAGAAATTAAGAACCTAGAAGAACACGTATTCCAATGTCACGGGGGCACCCATAGGCATTGCAATCCTCCATTTCCGTTCGCCAATCCGCAGAGGAGCACCTCTATCAATTTGGTGAACGCCTAGGACATCCTTCACCTCAAAGGTTCCGGATGATACGTGTGAGTTTTGAGAGAGGAGCACCCCTACTCAATCCTCGCACGTTCTCGGCAGTCAATCTGACCTACTAGGTACCCAGGGTCAAGGGTGAAATGCGTCGGGAGCACCCACACGCAAATCTGCCTCTTAACTGAGTGTCCTAGCATGAGACAGAGGAGCACCTCGAGTCTCGACAGCCAGAAGACTCAATATTCGGCAGCGCGTGCCGATTAATATAGTCAAGCTATCGTGACCTATGTGCCGGTGAGGCACACAGGTGGGGAGCGGTAGAGGTACAGGCTCGGTTGCACTGACTCGGGGTCACGAGCCGACCTGAACTTTACTATAGTGACGATGTGAATATAGTATATTTCTCTATTTCTAAATTTCCAAATTTCACATCGTCACAAACCCAAAAAAAGTGCAAAATGTCATGTAACACGAAAGTGGCTCTATGTATACAATACAATAGAAGAGCACTCCAGGTGCTTAGAAACCATTTATATACTCTGTAACCACTTTCTCTTTTGTATATTAATATACAAATATATACAGGGTATTCAGAAATTATGTAGACAATTACATGTAATCATTATACTTTTGTTAGGTTAAGGTCAAAAAATTTCTGCTTTTTGGAAAATTAAAACAATTAATTTTAATGTAAAATTAAATTTGGTCAGAGAGACGCCCTTCCATCACACGCCCTTAAGGTAAAAAGAAAAGCTTTAAGATTTTTAAAATTAGGGACTATTGGAACTTGGATTATTGGACTTAATATTGGAATGTTAAATAACAAAAATTTATATTAATTTTTTAAATGTTACAGATAAGGATAAATATAATTGGATTTATAAGAGAAAAGACAAATCGATGAATTAACCGACATGGAGGATGAGTTTGATTAAATTTAAATAAAAGAAGCTTGATTTTGAATTCCTCAATTTCTAGTATTAAGTTTTACATATTTTAACATTTGAACCAGCGACCCGAAAAATCCCTAGATATCAATTTATATTAAAATACGTTAATTTTTTTTGTATTTCCGACATTTTGGATCTGCCATTTTGAATTTTGAAAAAATAACATCGGATTTGCAATCAGCGACCCCAAAAACCCCCTAGTATCAAGATTTGTGACAATCCAATGCATTTTTTATTTTTGCATCTGCCATCTTGGATCCGCCATTTTGAATTTCAAAAAATTAATATCGGATTCGCAATCAGCGACCCCAAAAACCTCTAAGTAAGAAATATTAGCCAGTTTTAAGCACATCTAGGGGTTTTGGCCAGGTTTTTTGCAATCTGGCCCACTGTGCGATTGGTCATAATGCAATGGATAATTAAGCTACCAGCCCAATTGTCCATATAACGTTAGGACAATTGGGCAGACGGCTTGCTCAATCACCCAACTGCGTGCTCAAAACATGGATGATTTAAATTCTGACAAAAACAAAAAATATGATATGCGCCCAGGTGGGAGTGGAGCAGCTTCAACGGCATCGAATGCTGCTAGCCAGAACGGTCAAACCCCAGGTCTATCGCGTTTAAAGGTGGATGAAGGCCTCAGATCTAGGCAAGGAAGTGCGACGAGTGTCAGCAGCTGTGGCAGTGTATTTAGCCACGCTACAGCTAAAGACCTCGAGTTAAGCGAAAAAGACCGGGAGGAGTGCAATAGGTTGACGATCTGAATTAATAGTCTAACAATTGTGAAACAATTAATAATGTATAATACAAATTTTTCTTTGTCGACAGTAACAGGTACGTAGCTAGGGAAGGGGAAGGGAAAATTTCCTCTTTGATGGAGACAGAACTTGAGGTCATGCTGGAGAAGCTTAAGGTCCAGAGAAACGTCACGGCGGAGATCCAAAGCGGTTTGAAGAAATTCGGAAAATGGATTTCCGACCTAAAGGACAAGCACGAAGAGGCTGCTCAGGCAGACCTCAAGTTTTATGAAGATTATAAAATAACCGATGAGGCTAGACAGGAAAGGAGGAGAATACAAGAAAAGTTTCAGGCTAGGGTGATGCGAAGCCTAGTCCTGGAGTGCAAGAGAAAACGCGAGGTGGAGGAAAGATTTCCTCCAACAATCCTGGTAGAAAGGAAGAAGAAGAAAAAGGAACTCTTTCCCAATAAGGCAAGGAATAAAAAACCTGAGCTCGCACGAGTACCGAATGAATCGGTACCGAGAATCTCTGTGGTGCCGAGTAGCCCCAAGAATAAGACGTTGCTAGTTAGAGTTTGCCGGGGACAGACATTCACATCTGTTCTTGGTAAACTCAAAAAGGATGTCGATCCTGGCTCTTGGGACCGGAGGACCAGAGGATAACTCTGGAAATCCGCGACCTTGACAATCTAACAGAAAAGCAGGATGTGGTCGCTGCACTTGAGGCAGCTTTCCAAACGCCGAACGAGAAGCGGCAAGTGAAGGTTCTGGGCCCCAACAATCGGAGTGTAAAGCTCGCGGTCGTTATGACAGACCGTCAGGAAGCAGAGAGGCTCGAATGCCTTGGCAGACTGAAGGTAGGATTTATGTTCTGCCTTATTAAAAGGAGGACTATGGTCACCAGGTACCATTAAAAGTTTATACATACCATTTTTTGTTTTAAGAAAAGCTACTTACAACTATATAAGGGGGATTTTAATTTGTTTAAACAATCTTACGCTTAGTTGACAAATAAATAACTTTGAAAGTTTTTCTTACTTCGATTTCTCTTCTTTTGTAAAATTAATAAATTACAATTTATCTAGAGTTGTGATACAGTTTGGAATGTTTACTAATAATTATTGAATTGTTTAAACAACCTTAGTTAACAATTTTGTAACTTCAACAATTTTGTTTGTTTAAATTTTGTTTCTTTTATGAATTAAATTATTATTGGCCTAGAGTTGCACAGCAGCTTAGAATGTTTACTAACAATTATTAAATTGTTTAAGCAATCTTGGTTAACAATTAAATAACTTCATCAGTTTTGTTTACTTAATTTCGTTTCTTTTGTGAATTTAATTATTATTGGCCTAGAATTGAATTGCAGTTTAGGATGTATACTAACAATTATTAAACTATATAAACAATGTTAGTTAACAATTAAATATCTTTGACAGTTTTCATTAATTCCATTTCGTTTTTTTTGTGAAATTAATTAATTGCTATTTATGTTTAGATTTATGAAGTAGTTTAAATACTTGCAAATTATTTTAAATTGTTTAAACAACTTTAGTTAACAATTACATAACTTTGTAAGTTTAATTTATTTAGATTTAACTTCTTTAATTAAATAAAATAATTACATTTGGTTCATATTTTTACAAAAGGTATAGTCCTTAAAAATTTTTTTAATTTATTTCATAATAATACGCTGTAAACACATCGTATATCATTTTGAGAGATTTTTTTATTGTAGTAGTTAAAAAATAAATGATTTTGGAAGTTTTCTTTGCTTAAATTTCGTTTCTTTTCTGATATTAAATAGTTAATATTTCCTTAAAGTTTTTCAAGTAAACTGTATGCGAAGAATTTTATTTCCTCTTTGATATCAATTAATTAACATATGGCAAGAATCTGTTAAGTTTTCTAAAACGCATAATGTTTGTTAAATTTTTACTAACATAGATTTATAGATTATTAGTTAACATCCCAATCTGTATTATAACTCTATGTCAATAGTCACTAATTAATTTTACAAAAGAAACGAAAAATAAACAAGGAATATTTTCAAAGTTATTTATTTGTTAACTAAGATTGTTTTAACAATTTAATAATTGTTAATAAACATTCTAAACTGCAATACAACTCTAGGCCAATAATAAATTAATTTACAAAAGTTTAGACATTTCATGAAATGCAACGGCTAATTATGCCCTTAGTGTAATGATATAAAATTACATTATTTGTCTAATATTAAAAACCATTTCATGAAATGACTAAGTCTTATTTACCTGATAACGAAATTTATAAAATACAATAATGTTTATTTAAAAATGTTGAAGAGCAATTAAATAAAAAAAAAATCGTTTATGTAAGTGTTTATTTATTAGTATTTATTTATTGCTGCAGCAGAGACTACACAATCCTATATTATCCGACTGCATAATATTCGGATTATTTTTTTAAATAATCCTCTTTTATTACTACTTTTAATGCTTCACTGTCGGTTGTCATATTTCATTTAATTAAATAATAATTTAAAAATATTCTTATAGGTGATAAATACTATTTGCTTGTACAATTTAAAGGACACTAACTTAGTTGTAAACAGTAACACAGTAACGAATGACTAATTTACAGGTGAATAAGGAGGGGGAGGGGACTCAAATTAGATATTTGACTATTTTCGTTATCAGCTAAATAAGACTTAGTCATTAAATGAAATGCTTTCTAATATTAGACAAATAGTGTAATTTTATATCATATTACACTAAGTGCATAATTATGAGTTGCATTTCATAAAGTAACTAAAAATTTCAGACACATAATGACATTAATATTTATTTCACTATGTGGCAGCGCTTCGCGAAACGTCTAGACATTTCATGAAATGTCAGATTTCGCTAAAAGGCTACGATATATATAAAGCTTCTGTCATCGAAGAATCTTGAAATCACTTCCTCAAAACTCATTTTTTCCATTTTTAAAAGTTATTAACATTTATTTTGGTTAAAAAAGATAATCTTCAATATCTAGCAATTAAGCGTTATAGGACAAACATTCCTGAGTATTTAAAGAAAAAGAAAATTAAAATTACTTCATGTTTGAGTTGTCAGCAGACTTTTGTTCAAAGATAGTGCTTTAGGCCAAACTGTGTGCCGCTGCGGTGTTAGTGGCAGCGAGCGTCATGGGCGTTAGGCTCTATTCAACCTTTATTGTCGTTGAGTAGAAGTTTTCATCCAACTTTTTACTCTACAGATTTTTTATAGGAAAAAAATAGGACTTTCTTTTAAAAAAAAAAAAAAATCCAACCCTTTTTGAAGAAAAAGTTCTTTTTATTTTCATTTTTCATTTTTAGGGGTAAAAAAATTTTACTTGTAAAAAATAATATGGCCTATCGAAGGAGCGTAAAAAAATCTAGTGAAACTGGTATTTCAAAATTTGTTTCAACTTAAATTAAAAGAACAACAAATTATCAAAGTAAACAGTTTCCTTAAAAAAATTAAAAATTTCATCCCCTCCCCCACGCTAAATATTTCTTCTATAGTCAAGATATTTTTTCCATTCATTACTATTCAATATAACAACATGTTGTTTAAGTTTCAGCCCAATAGAATAAACTTGCTTTTTAGACCTGTGACACTTGACAAATAATCCCCCATAAATGAACTTTGTTTATTTTTTAATAATAATTGTTTATTTCATTACATGTCACAGTAGAGAGTTTCCATACCAAAAAGATCAAAGTTGCAAGTCAAGTTTATGATTTTGATTAAAGTTGGTCAGTTTGTAGTATTTAGGGGAAATAATAACTTAGTCAAGTATTTTTGAAAAATTTCCAAAATTTTAGAAATTACGTCACTTTGAATGTTTTACTCTTTATTTTTTCAAATTCTTGTCATTTAAAGAGTTTTTAACCGATTTCAATGAAATTTATAGGGTGTATATAAAAAACTATAAGGTTTTAAATAAATTTGAAGTAGATTTAAAAACTTCAAAAATTCATGTAGAAAAACACAAAAAACAATTTTAAACCTTTTTTCTATATGTGCTAATTCATATTTTTTATTTTCGTCACAATATAATGAAAGGTTTTTATTTTACCTTTATTTAAAACAAAAATTGATGGAGGGTCTCTTAGTTCTCGAGATATCGGCAAAAGAGTATTACGCTTCACGTCTTCTATCCATGAGCATAACGATTTTTGAGTTTTATTTGTTTTTTAAAATATTGTAAATGAATAAACTACAATGATTTATTCCTGACTACTATCTATGAATATTCTAAGATATAAATAAATATTTATGAATAAATAACCAATTGTAGTGTCAAAAAGTTTAAAAGTAGTTTTCATTCAATTAATTTTACCGCAAATAAGACAGAAATTTAAATGCAATTGAAGGTGATAAATTTGACGATCTGAATTAATAGTCTAACAATTGTGAAACAATTAATAATGTATAATACAAATTTTTCTTTGTCGACAGTAACAGGTACGTAGCTAGGGAGGCCCCCCCCCCCCCGAAAAATTTTATTTTCTGAGAAAAACTTTTTTGCTATGGGAGCTGCGGGCATGGAATTTTGGCCCTCCCCCCCCCCCCCCGACAAAAATTTCTGGCTACGGGCCTGGACAGTAACTCAAAAGACTGTAAGGCATAAAAAAAGCGTTGCAGATTAATTTAATCTTACTTTACTACTAAACTCCAACCATTGGTTTTTTGTGACTTACACTTTAAGCCTAGTAGTTATTCCTATTAATTTATTTTTAAAAATTGAAAAAAGTAAAAAGAAAAAACTGAAACAATTTTCTGGTTTCGCTATTGTTGAAGCTCATCAATACTACGTAAATTATTGTTAAAAACAGACCAAAACGTATTTACAACTATACATATATATATATATATATACATATTTACAAGATTATTCGACTTCATGTGGTTGCCGGGACTATTTCATCGTTTTGCTTTTGGAGTAAACTTCTTTTATAGAGCAGATTTCTGTATATCTACAGAGTTTGTGTCAATGAAAGTAGAAAATCGTTTGCAGAGAATCTTCAAAATCGTTTGCAGAGTATCTTGGAAAATTTTTTGCAATTAATTTTCTGCTTCCATTAATTCAGAAACTGTAGATATCCAGAAATCTGCTCTAAAAAGAAGGTTGTTTGAAAAGCAAAACGTTAAAATGGTCCTGGTAACCACATTAAGTCGAATGATTTTGTAAATAAGTATATAGTTATAAATGTATAGTTGTAAAAATTTTCTGGTCTACTGCTAACAGTTATTTAGGGGAAACTGCCCTATATTGGATAGCCATTCCAACAGTAGATAACTATAAATATATTAAAAATTATTCATTTTACCAAAACCAATCTTAGAATTTAGAAGTAAATTTAGACTAAATTAATCTGCAACGCCTTTTCGTACCTCACTGACAGAAACAGATCTTCAAACTTACTATCCACGATATTAAAATATACAAATTTTAATATCTGGGTATTATGTTTAAATAACTAAATATCTAAATACTAAGTTTCAATATGTGGATGCTAAATTTAAATATCCACGAATATCCATATTTTCATGCCTTACAGTTTTTTGTGTTACTGTTGACAAAGAAAAATTTGTAATATACATTTTTCATTGTTTCACAATTGTTAGACTATTAATTCAGATCGTCAAATTTATCACCTTCAATTGCATTTAAATTTCTGTCTCATTTGCGGTAAAATTAATTCAATGAAAACTACTTTTAAACTTTTTGACACTACCATTGGTTATTTATTCATAAAAATTTATTTATTTCTTAGAATATTCATAGATAGTAGTCAGGAATAAATCATTGTAGTTTATTCATTTACAATATTTTAAAAAACAAATAAAACTCAAAAATCGTTATGCTCATAGGATAGAAGACGTGAAGCGTAATACTCTTTTGCCGGTATCTCGAGAACTAAGAGACCCTCTATCAATTTTTTTTTTAAATAAAGGTAAAATAAAAAGCTTTCATTATATTGTGACGAAAATAAAAAATATGAATTAGCACATATAGAAAAAAGGTTTAAAATTGTTTTTTGTGTTTTTCTACATGAATTTTTGAAGTTTTTAAATCTACTTCAAATGTATTTAAAACCTTATAGTTTTTTATATACACCCTATAAATTTCATTGAAATGCCTAAAAACAAACCAGTAGCAATATTGCAAGGGAGAATTGAACATGTGATTGTTATGTTTTACTCTGATTATTGTCTTTATCAATATTTTACTTTTTAAGTTCAAATATGTTAAAGGTTAACTTCAGCTAAATAGTAGACCAAAATAGAATAAAATATAAACACTAAATTTAACACTTAACGTCATTTTCGTATTTTGTCTTGCATGCAACAAAAAATGACAAAATAACATTAAAACTTATGTTTGCGTTCACTCCTTCACTCTGTTTAGGTAAACTATTAGTATTAGACACAAAATCACTTTGTTTTTCACTTTAATAACGCGATTTAGTTAAAATAGATCGAACAACACAAAATAGAAAGATGCCACGACGACGCGCTGCAAAGAATGAACAAGTTAACGATAGCAGAATGGCGTCTTTTTAATCTGCTGACATAGGCATAGAACGGCATTAAACTTCTTGAGGCATTGACTGCGTTCAAAAATGTTTTCTTGAAAGCATTGAATGGCATTTAATTTGATACATTATCAGAAAGCATTTAATGGCATTTGGATCTAATTCGTGGTGTTTCGCTTAACGGTAAAGAAACGCATTCAATTTTTTTCATAAAATTTGTAAGCATTCAAAATGATTAAAATAAAACAAATATCAATCAAGAAAACGCGTTAAATGGCATTGAGGACAAAAACGGAATTAGTAGGCATCTGTCAGCATTCAAATGACGGTTTTTTTAAATGCCAATTTATGCGTTTTAATCAACCTCTTTTTCCCGGAAACTATGTGTCTTTTATGAGTTCTTAACTTCAAATAAAAGTGCATTTTAAGGCTGTTGGAAGGAGAAAATTTGCAGTGGTCCTCAAACACTTTCCCCTCCGCTGCTCGAAAGCATAGCATACTCCGCCATAGTATTTGAGATAAGGAATTTTTTAAACCTTTGTTTTACTCGAACCGGTGTTCCTACGAGCGTCAAAATTATTCCCCGTTTTGACATTGACAGATTTTCTGTAGAAGATGGCCGCCCCACGTCACCTGATCATATGGCAGGCCGGAAGTAGCGTCACCGTTACCATGGATTCCACTCGGGCTATGACAAGATGGACTCCGCACTCTCCCAAATTCCCCATTCCCTGCGAAGTTTGGCAAGAAAGAGTGGCTATGACAAGATGGACTCCGCACTCTCCCAAATGCCCCATTCCCTGTGAAATTTGGCAAGAAAGTAATTATCCTGTATAAAAGTGTCTATAGTGTTTTATAAAACAAACGGCAACGATCGTGTGAATTTGTAGTGTTATTTCTATGTCTCGTTTTCTTCGAGAAGTGTTCACACATTGAGAAAAACAGGAGTTTTTCTTGTTTAATAATTCCATTATTACCCCTAATTCATAAAATTCCAGCAAGTTTCTTCAATCTTTTTATTTTTCAATCAAATTCTGGGCAATGTTTTTATCAAGCACTACTCTGACTTGATAAAATATTGATATTGATACATTTTCTGACTCGTCTGCTACAATCTGTCAGTTTCAATGACAAATTTGAAATTAATTTTTCCACTCATGAAAATGTCTATTCGTGAAATAGTATATTACGATACTAGGCCAGAAAGTTAGATTTCCTGGCTGGCGTGAAATATAAGGCCGAGGCTCGTCTGAGGAACCATCTAATGAGGAGTTTTCCATTTTGGAGATCTTGCACGTCTTTTAAGCACTTTTATAAAAAATTCGTACGAGAACGTTTTGTTTATTAACAGAAATTGCAAATGATTTGACGTTATACGCCGAACATGTCATAAAACATGCCTTGAAATACGCGTTGTTATATGGTTGCTATGCTAGCGAGCCACAAAAATCTCGTAGCTAATCAGAGCGCGTTTTGTTTCAAGCAGGCCACAAAAGCCGCTATTCCCGGCAGGAAATTAAAACGGGAAGTTCGTACTTTCGGCTAGGGGATACAGAAAAATTAATTTTTCCTAAATTCCTCATTCCCCAAAATTTGACAAAAAAATAATCATCATATTAAAAAGTGTCCAGTGTCTCGTTTTCTTCAAAAAGTGTTCGAACACAGAGAAAAACAGGTGTTTTTCTTCTTTAATAAATTCATTACTACCTCTAATATCGACCACATTGCACATCTAGCCAATAGTTACCGCATATTTCATAACTTGTTTTTTTTTTTAAATCAAGACACTTTTATGGAAAAAAATATTTTTATTGACAAAGTTTTTGAGATAAGGAAATTTTTCAATGTTTCTTTTATGCGAACAGATGATCCCACGAGCTTCAAGTTTATCTCCCGTTTCGATATTCACAGATTTTTTGTATCGTCTACAACATATAAAAATCTACTGTCAGTTTCTATGACAAACTTGAAAATTATTTTTTGACTCATTAAAATGTCTATTCCTATTAAATTAATTTTTTCCAAATTCCTAATTTCCCAAACCTTGATAAAATCATAATCATGCTTTCAAGAATGATTCTATTAGAGTTTTATGCAACAAACGTCAAAGAACTTGTGTTATTTATAATTCAGGTTGCATTCAAAAAGTTTTCCCTGACAGAGAAAAGCAGGTTTTTTCCTTTTTTATTATTTTCATTCTTCCCCTTATTTTTAAAATTCCAACAAGTTTCTATTTTTCTTTTTTCGAATAAAATTCTCGGCAATGTTTTTATCCAGCAGTCCCCTGACTTATCGACCTTATTCCACGGCAAGCCAAACATTTACCACATATTTCACAATTTTTTCTTTTTTAATCAAGAGATTTGTTCGGAAAAAAATTTCTGGATTGCCAAACTTTGTGCAATAACGAATTTTTTTACATGTTTCTTTTCAACGAAGAGATTAGAGTTGCGAAGAAGTAATATTACCTGGAGAACGGTAATGAGAACGAGAATATAACCGGGAATATAACCGACCAAAATTCTAATAAAGAATTTATAAGAATTTTAATTTTTTATTTTTTTATCAAATTAAGTCAAATTTTCTCAATCAAAATATGAAAATAGAATCTGTTGTGTCATTCTTATTAATAATGATTTGAATTTCAATGTTAATAGTGATAACGACAAATAGATATGAGTAATTATAGTGGAATCGAACTAAAACTGTGTTTAAAATTGCTTACTTACATATACTCTTTTATTATATTATTATGTAAAATGAAGTGTTTTTTTAATTTTAAAGGACCTTCAAATCCACGCTATCCTAACCTAAGGTTTTACTGTTCGTTAACAATAGTGTGATGGTTCTAAATGCTAGGTGAATATTTAATTCGTAATAAGTCGAACGCGATTTTAAAGACTAGTTGAGCATGAGGGCAGCACATGCTGGACACACTAGTTTTACCATAGGAGTCTCAGAGGCAGTCGCCAAGTAGGAGAAATGAGTTGACAAACCGGGAGATGGCAAGTTGTGAATCCTCTCACCATCAAGTCCGCGTGGAGAGGGATTATAAGCGGGCCAGGTGGAAAATTCGGCAGTGAAAAATCTCAGTGAGTGTCAGTGCTTCAATTTTCCCACCACAACGAGTTTCTCCAGTGAGTATACCCTGGTTGTAGTCAGGCACGCCGGAAGGCTCTGACAAAGCCAGTTGACCTTAACTACTGCTTAACTTAGCGTACGCCGAAAGGCTGCTAAGCGTATTTTATTTAATTTTTGCTGTGCTTTTGCTTAGTGCACGCCGAAAGGCTACTAAGGATTTCTTTTTTTTTTTTTGCTTGTGCCGCTTTAGTGTACGCCGGAAGGCTGCTAAAGTATTTTTTGGTTATTTTGTTTTTTGCTTTGCTTAGTGCACGCCGGCAAGCTACTAAGAATATTGTTTTTTTTGTTTTTTAGTGTACGCCGAAAGGCTGCTAAAATATTTTGCAATCCACTATTTATTTTATTATTTTGCTTAGTGTACGCCAGCAGGCTACTAAGAATATTGTTTCGCTTGTATTTTTTCCTAATGTACGCCGGAAGGCTATTAGGACATTTTGCTTTCATAAGCATGGGCATGCCGAAAGGCTAGTAAAAAGTATTATTCCACATTAATTTTTCTTCTTTTGGCGTACGCCGGAAGGCTGCCAAATTTTATTTTTTATTTTATTGTTTAAACCAAGAGAGAAGTCGCCACATTCCCACTTTTTCCCCTGACGACTCAGAATGAAAAGAAGAGGAAGTAGGACAGAAAATCAAGCCGCTATTTCGTTACTTCGCCGTTGAACCTAGAAAAAAGTGATAAAATTAAATTTTTTGATTAAAATAGAACAATTTAGTTTGTACTTACCGTGGGTTGAAGATCGTTGCTACTCCGCCGTTCAACCTAGAAAAAAGTGATAAAATTAAATTTTTGATTAAAATAGAACAATTTAGTTTATACTTACCGAGGATTGAAGGACTATTATTTTTCCGCCGTTGAACCTAGAAAAAGTGATAAAATTAGTTTTGATTAACTTTAATTAAAATTCAATAAAACAGTTTAGTTTATACTCACCATAGATTGAAGAATATTGTTTCTCCGCCATCGAATTTAGAAAAACAAACGATTAGTTTTCCTTGTAAATCAGCTTAAATAATTTAGATAAATTTACTACGAATTGGGAACTATGTTTTATTCACCACTGATCTAAAAAATAGTGAATTGACGTGTCGATGAGAGATATAGAGTGATGCTATATGCTTTAATTCTTCACGGACCTGATTAGTCATGTAGATGTATTACCATACCTCATGTATACACACGACTGAATAGAAGGATATATAAATAAATTAATAATTGTCAAAAGAATTGTGTTCCAATAACACTCTCTCGGGTGCTACAACCATACCTTAATGAATCCTCATTAGCTTAAGATCGTGTAAATAAAACGAACCGTTACAATAGTAATAATTATATATAATAATGTATTTTAATTACTTTCTCTTCGACAATAAAACAATTTCATTCTTTATGGCAAAATGAAATTAATTTTTTTAATTCACCATTATTATTTTTATTCTGCAATTATTATCTTCAATTTTTCATCATTTTTATTATTTATCTGAATTAATTTTCTAAATTTTTAATTATTTTCATCATATATCAATTATTTCCTTCAATTTGTAATTACTATTCATATTTTGTCAAATTATTTTTCAAGTTTTTTAAGCCCTTTTCTCAAAATTTAATTATTTTCATTTCTTTTCATAAATAATTTTTATTGAAAAATGAAAATTTTAAAAAGTTATAAAGTACAATAAGTACATTAATACATAAATAATTATGTTATGTCATACAATTGTATACACTACCGTCGGCGATTGTCGGTACGATCGGTGCGCGGACAGAGAAAAAAGACTTCTGACTTTAGAATTTGATAATTTGAATTAGGAAAAAGATAGAGACTTGAAACTTAGATTGTTTGAAAGCCTGAAAAATTCTGCGTTTAATAATATATAATTCAAAAATTTTAAATCTACTGGAGAGATTAAATCACTTGATAAGTTTTTGAAAATATTCAAAAAATTTTTCCATTTTTGATTCATTTGTTTGAGGCCTTGCATTTTCTAGAAAAATTGAAAGAAAAAATTGAAACTTACATAGAATTAAAAGTCTTAGCTTTAAAAAATGCTTTGACATTTAAAAAATATTAAGTAGTTCTGGAGAAATTCAAAAAAATGTCCAAGCATATTTTTCTGAGTTTCAGTCGTCGATGCGGCACCTCTCGCTCTTCTTGTTCGTTGTGTCAGGGCCGAATAAGTGTCAATTCGTGGGAGTGTCTGTTTGGCTCCCATGTGTTACAATTTCATTCATAAATGCAATGTTAATAACTAAATGCATTAATTATTATTGAAGCATTATTATTATTATTATTATTATTATTATAAGTTATAAATAAATAATTATTAGTTAATATTATTCAATTATTATTAACTTTTCTCAATCATATTAACAAAAGACCCTTTTTAACAATTATGGTAAAAAAAAATGTTCATTGATAAAAAGTTGATATTTTTGTTCTTCTTAAATTGAATAATTTTCTGTATTTGTTTTTAAATAATAATATTATGAAGTCATAAGTATTTCGAGAATTTTCAAATCAGAAAGAAAAACAACCGAAACCTTATCATTAATTCTTGAAAACAAAGTTTTATTATAAAATTCTATTTGTAAATCAAACAGTACTTGGTGATGCTCTAACCCATACAGTTGATTTTTCAAATAGTTAAAGTACTAATAAAATATTTATGAATGATTTCTTTGAAAAAATAAAATATAAATTATAAGCAATTTGTTTTGGCTCATATTCAAAGATAAATTTGCTTGGAGTTTTATTCTTATTGTATAGAATATATTATTTTTAAAATAGGAAGTTGAATTCAAAATTGAAATTAATGCATACATTCTTAAAAAAAATTATTTTTAATTTCGAATTCAGCTTCCTATTTTAGAAATATTATATTCTATACAATGAGAATAAAAATCTAGGTAAATTTATCTTTAAATAGGAGCCAAAACAAATTGCTTATTATTTATATTTTTAAAGAATGCAAGAATTTTTATTCATAAAAATCTGAGAACAGTGAAATTGTTGGAGAACTGTACTATATTTATTGTTAAATAGATAACTGTTTTTTTCTTGTGAAAGTGTCTAAATTTTGCTACATAATAAAGAATTTGTAAAAAATTTACAATTGTATTTTATTTATTTTTCAATAAAATATAAAAATTATTAATTCTTTCATACTAAATCATAAATTAATATAAATAACAATAAAACTATAATAAAAATAATTGAATAATTATAAAAAATTGTAATAATAAAATTATAATAATTTAATACTACATGGGCGCCAAACAGACACTCCCTCGAATTGACACTTATTCGGCCCTGACACAACGAACAAGAAGAGCGAGAGGGCCGCATCGACGACTGACACTCAGAAAAATATGCTCGGGCATTTTTTTGAATTTCTCGAGAACTACTTAATATTTTTTTAATATCAAAGCATTTTTTAAAGCTAAGACTACAGTCTTTAATTCTAT